>CM073774.1:37895134-38297537 GCA_037158775.1 Hetaerina titia
GCAGGTATTACGGGGAAAATTCAGTTCATATGTCGAGTATTGTCCTCCTTTGTCTATCCCGAGATCCCCACCACCATAGTAATCGACCCGAAGGCTGTTTTGGTAGATGAGGGTAGAGCTTATCTAGTTGTTAAGTCCAACGGCGTGTGAAATTCACTCACTAGGGCAGAGGAGGGCAGTGCATTTCCCTTTGCCGTCTGTGGTTTCCCAGGAAGATCAGGTACCCGAAAATTCACACAGCTCAGGTGAACCTAGAGGAGTCATTTGCAATCGAACCCGGGGCCTCAGGTTAGTATCCTAGCTCACTGCCCTCTGAGCTACTGCATCCTCCAATCCTGAGGAAGTGAGTTCGATTTGAATCATAATGGGTTTTCCTCTACCTGTTGCTTGGGCGTTTTGGTTAGTGTATGTGTTGTTATTTCGTGTTGAAATTTGGTACAATGTATGTACAACTTTGCATTGAATAAAATATAATTATTGATATGAGGGAGATAGAAATTATTCGGAATTGAAGAGCTGTTTATTTCATTGTGAGGTGCCAGTTTGCGTCTTTTTGTACGAAGCTGGTGAGTGTAGCGATGATCATTCTTTGTCATCTACTACGTTCCTTAAGAGATAGCCTAACAATGATAAAATGAGCTGGACGATAGTTGTAATCATGCAGCATTTTATTATTGCTATTTCGTCTTACAATTCAAAGCAGTGTTCTCATTTCAAAAATCGGGTCATCTTCGTTCGTCATTCGTCAGGGGTTCGGATTCGATTCGAATCTCTCGTAGGTTGGTTTTCCGCTACCCGCGCAGTAGGTTTTTTTTTAGTTTGCATATGATTGAAATTGAAAAACAGAAAAAATTTGGCTTTTCCACTTAGAATTTTTTTTCACTACCTAGGTTTCGTTATGAAGATGTTATACCATGACGAAACCTAGGTAGTGAAAAAAAGTTTCGATGTGGAAAAGCCAAGTTGTTTATTTTTCAATTTCAATTTGAAGATTTTCCACCTAGTCACGCCAGAAACTGTTTTATTTGCTTATGATTTTATTTCGTTTTTCAATTTAATGCAATGAATTCCAATGTGTGTACTACTAGTGTGTATTATTGTAGAATTATTATGAGCAAGACGTATGCGATCTGTCTGCTAAGGATGGTCGTTCCTTGAGGCGAGACTCCCTAGACCCACCTTTTGCCCTCGTCCCCAGTGGCCTCTCTCTCCCTCTCTCAGTTAGCAACCCCCGCACCTTCCCCCCTTCCTTCCACTTCCATTTTTCTTCGCCTCTGCAGGGCGACACTTGCCCGACTCAGACCCACTTCGTGAGTGCTCATCTTTCCCTCCTCCTCCTCTCTGTCTCACACACACACATACTCCCTCCGTATTTTTCATGTTCTCATTCTTTCACCTCCCGAGTGCGACGCTTCAGCCCTCCCCTTTCGCTCTCCTCCCCGCCCACCCCCTTCAACCTCTTCTTTCATCTCCCATTCCCGCCCCGTCTGCTCGGGCCCCTCCCATTCCAGGTCGTCCCTTTCCATTCAGGGCCGTCCCTCTGGCGAGGGGCGTGGGTGGACCCGACCGCACCGCCTCCATTCCTCCCTTCGCTTCACCACACACACACACACACACCCACATCATCGACTCGCATCCGCCGTGCAAGGTGATGCTTGGGGGTCCCCACTCGCGTGGAGGGGATGTGGTGGGAGTCTAACTTTTTTTGTGCATGGTGAAGTTTTGAGGGTGGCCATATGTCACAGGTGAAGTGAAAATAATTCGAAGTTGCACCACGGAAAGAGGCTGAGGGTCTCTCGCATGGGGGAGGGTTTTAGGACGACGTGCTCACACCCAGAAGAAAAAAGTTGATCATTTTAACGTTTTAATACGGAGAGTCGTAGTTCGATGATTTAATGCTAATAGGAGGGTTACGGACGCTAAACTTGTGATTTGTTTTCGAAGATTTGAATTGAATGCTATTTTTGTTTTCTGTAAATTATCTTTTGCAATTTACGACCTGGAGTCCTTGCTTGACAATGGTTTTGAGTATTTTTTTATGATTTTCTGGATCATTTTCATATTCGCTCTATGTCCATAATGACTAATCCTCTCTCCCTGGGTCCTTGTGAACCGGAGATTTATTTACCCCAGCTTAATTTCGGCATGTTGCTTTTACACCCTTCAGGCTTTCTGAAGGATAAACCATCCAAAATAGTACACTTATGACGGAGGCAGGCTTCACGGGAACAGACATAAAATGATAGATAGGCTAAAACGAACATAATGACTCTTGTTAAAAGAAATATTCATAAGAACGGGTATATGTGAATTGTTGTCCCTATAATATACAGTTGAAGTTCATAATATAAGTAATTAATGGAAAAGAATTTATATTTTTTCAGTAAAGTGTTGCTTAAATGATCTAGGTTTTTCATTCCATTTTCTGTTTTAAAAATTCATTCAACCCCACTCTGTTATGGTCTCTCACCAGCTTTTCGCAGTTCCTTCTTTTGCACCCAAATTTACCTTACGTATGTTTCTTCCCTCAGCGAATGTTTCACAAACTCAAGATCGCGAAAAATAGTCATGATATGCGATATGCTATTTTTTATGTGACCTACGGTGAACAAGTCGAAGAAAGTAAAGTCAGAAACTAGAATAGAGTTAGGATTTTCAATAATGACCCTGGTTGATAGGGTATATAATTTTTGTAAACTATGATTTAGCAAGTTACAATGAACAAAGGAATGCTTGTGTGTAGGAATTTGCTTGGAAAGAATAAGGAACATTAGCTTTCATGATTTATTTTTATATTATATATGTAAAACTATCGGATTGGGTTAATTACTTTTTTTTATATTTCATATCTGCCATAATTCCGGAGATTTAACTACAAAAGAATCATAATAAATAACTTTACACATATATTCGCTTTGATTTTTCCCGTCGAGTGTTGTTTGCGCATATACTTTTAAAGAGGTATGACGATTTCTACATCTGCATAACACCCCGCAAGCCGTCACAAGGGCGTGTGGCGGAGTGTGTTAGGTCACCATCCGTAAAAGAGAACGAAGCCACATGCAAAACCAAGGAATTCATGCAAATTTATGTCCACGGAGGCTAATGCGATATTCATACGAAAACCTTTTTAACTTACACGCATGAAAGTATGTAGACTATCAATTAACATACACATGCACCTACGAATATACCTTATTTCTACGCAGCGTTTAATTTTGTCCTGAGTTGTAAATCGAATGTCTTTACTATTGCCGTAGTGACTTGGGTTTCTTACCATTATGATTCCTGATTGTTCGGGGGAAGAACGAGTATTTGTATCTATCTGTACTGGAGTCTTATATCCCTTATCTCATCTTTGTGGCCTGATCTAACTAAATAGTGTGGAGCCATAATAATTCCTATAGTGTCACTGTTTAAGTAAGGTTTTTATTCATTATTCAAGGAACTCGGAAGCTCTAAACAAATTCGGTTCTGTTTCATGATCACTAGTGGAGTGTATATATCCAGAGCAGTTAATACATTAGAAAGAACCTTCACGATTTTGGGATGAAGTACGAAGTAGTTTACTCTGCGTTCCCGCCCACTAGAGCCCTCCTGTTTCTCGGTTTTAAAGCTTCCCTCCCTCCCTGTCTCCCCTACAATCGGTCAGTTCAGTGCCTTTTAAGCATCAAATAGCTGTCGTCCTGCATCAGTTTTTTTATTTTTTTTCATTCCTCCTCTCTCGAGAAGTGGGAGTTGGGGAGGGGAAGCGTTTCGAGGAAGAGGGGGAGACTTGAGGAGATTGTTGCGCTTGTTGTGGGGTGGTGACGGGGGGCCGATGGGCGGATCGTGGCCCATGGCAGTGTTCTGGTGATACACTGTTGACCTTCGGCTTTCACCCGGCCTCCCCGCAAAACTCTCTCTTTCTCCCCCCGTCCACAAACGAGCACGGACGGTGGAATCCGTAGGCACGCTCTGCAGGGCACACTCTCTTTTCGCAAAGGTAGCTCGGTTTTTTAAATCAATAACATGGTGGCCACTCATTTTTGATATTCCTCATCGCCGACGTTATCCCCATTTTCCCGACAAACATGACTTTTTTTGCGATTTTTCTCCCTTATGTTTGGCATCTCAATAGTTACTCCTCTCATGAACAGTCCCTCGTCCTTTTTGTTTTTTCTCTGGTGTCGCCGAAGACGACCCTGCTTAAAGAGTTTTGGTTTATGCAACTTTGTGCACGGGAGAGGATTCATACTTCTGCTAAACGAAAAATAGTCCTCGTTTCTCACAGTTGAGTAGCTATTCCTCTGAAAACAGCATTTAATACGACATGATAAAACTTTAAAATTTGTGTCCTGTGTGACTTCTGTGAGTAACAACTGGTGCAACATTAATGACACCTTCAGCATACTCAGTATGTGCAAATTACAAGTACTTGTCAGTCGACTTGTAGCTTTGTAAAATGGGCTGTTGGGTATACACAACTGATTATAACCCGGTCCTCAACTAGAAATCTCCATTCGCATGCCATATTCTCGACTTTTTCGAAATATTTTTATCCTTTTTCCGATTTCTTCACAGATTCTCGGCTTTTACCAGATTTTCCCAACTGAGTGGTCGCTCCAAGTAAAAAACATTGCAAGAGTTCATCTCCAGGGCTCTTCCCTCATCTCTCATTCTCTGCCTGTCTCTTCCTCTGCTCCTCTCGCCTCATCTTTCCTTCACGGTTCGGTCGTCTCGAAAAAAAAAACAATAAATAAATAAAATGTTATCGTTTGGATAGCTTTGCTCATTGAACCATTCCGAGATCGATTGGGTATGTGTCTGTTACGTGACCCAAATACTCCTTAAAAGGGATATGTGGGCGTGCGAATACGTAGTTATTGTGCATACGAAGTGATATATTATCTATACCACCCCAACCGGCGTAACTCGAATCAGAGTCATCATTTCATACGCTGATTAATACTTCGAGCTATCCTCTTTTGACGCAAAAGCCACGTTGCCCGATTCGAAAATCATCTCAGTTTTTTTTTAATTTTTGAATTATTGCCCAGGGAGAGGCACATCGCTTTGAATCGTGATTTTTACTATCATTTGTGCCTAACATCATTGAGTACAATTATTGTTTTTCGTTTCATAAAATTGGAGTATAGGATCGATCAATATAATGTTTTATTTCCTGTAAACTCATCGAATTATGAGAGTGTCAGTGCGTGACTGTGATTTAACTAATGCTGCAGTATTATCCATAAATTCTTTGAAATGGCACGTGCTGCGGACGAGCTCTTGAACTTTTTTTGCAGAATGACGCTTCACTACTAGTTCTTTTCCGTAGGCGTTTCATTCGTTTTCCCATTCCACATTGTATCTCGTATTTCCTATCCTTCGTAAGTCACGTACTCATAACATACCAGGAAAATAACCGATATCTACCAGAATTTCATGCACCACAAGAGAATATTCAACTCATCAGATTAATTTATCTCTGAATGAGAATTAAATGTGGTATATTTTGAAATATTTTCCCTCTGTGAGAGTTACATCCTGCATTATGTATATCCGAAAAGAATTCAATCCAATGTGAAAATTAAAAGCCCTCGATCATGCGTAAAAAACCTTTTATTGTAATTATAGATAACACGAATGACATTTATTATTAATTTTCTTGTTATAACTAAGCTAGTGACTAATGATCAGAACCATTTGAATTGAACATCGCAAAATATGTTTTGCAATTTTTGTACGAAAAATAATATATTTATAGTTACGTAAAATGCACCATGCATTTTGAGCTATTTGTTAAATTTCCAACAACTGGGAAAAGCCAAAAATAACAATCTCTAACACTGCCATGAATTCTCTATACCTCAGCTTTTAAAATGATGGTTTAATGACGTGCCTTTCTTATTTATCAGAAATTATCCCTGTGAGGTGATAATGCCTTAAAGGTTTTCACGAGTTGGAGACTTCTATTCAATCGTTCAATGTTCATAGTGGCATGTTCATATTTTTCAACTTTCAAACTCCTAGTTTTTGTGACAGTCTGGAATATATGCGAGGATTAAGGAAAATCTTGATTCAAAATGAACGCTCAAACCCATCGTGGAGGTGCGTCCCGAATGGGACCGTGCAAGGCGGTATCAGATGGCGACCAGTCGCGTCGAGCTCAGGAGGGAGATCACCAAGGTTGGGCATCTCCGCCGGAAAAGTAGGCTTCCGTGAAACTCCCAATTCGACCGATTCCCCTCCGATGGAATTGATGCCGTGGAAAGTCGATTATGTAGGTTAGCTTTCGACGGGAAAGGGGATTTTTAATGCTGTCTACCCTTCGCCATCTTGAGGCACCTCTACGGGAAGTCTTCAAGCTTTTATGTCGCCCGTAAATACAATACACTTCCTTTACTTCGTCGTAAAATTAAATGCATATATCCGTTCATGAAGACACGTGATGTGTTAATTATTTAGTAATTCGAGTAATTGCTGTCGTTTGTATCTACGTTCCCATGCTAAATCATTCGTTAATTTCTCCCTTCCTGCGATTTCAGCCTTCTTGCACTAGCATGTTTGCCGTGATAATAATACTATTCATAGTCACTCCCATATTTAATTACACATTGTGCAATATTAATTCATTCAAAAGGTCTTAAATTGTTCTGCATCTGGACCACTCTGCATCTGGATCACCAAAATATTCACTCCCCTGTAGATTTCTAGAACACGTGTTTGTATTAATCTTAGAAAGTAGGCTCGTAGCACATGACGTAGCATTTTAAATTTAGTTCGCACTACTGCATTTCCTTAAGAATCTTTTATTCCTTCTCCCTGCGTTGTATTTGCTACCAAGAAGGTAGAGACATGCATGATAGTTTATTCATTTGGCGATATGTTTATCAGTTCATTAATTAATGGTTATGTAATTATCAGTTTTATTTTATAGTCAAAACTCTGATTAACTTCGAAAGCTGGTTTACCCGTTGCTTCTGGAATATCGAAAACAAAATAATACGAATAAATGATGGCTGTTGAGCTACGAAAGAATGCGGAAGAGATTTCAAATTTTAAGTTTTGAACTCTGTGAAAAAACTGATCTTCAAAGCTCGCTTCCCATGGGGATTCTCTTCATGAACGGATGGTCTTCAATGGATCTTAAAGATCTTGATCTTTGAACACTGGAAATGATTTATATTTCGTGAATTTAAATTGTCATGTATTGCATATAGTTTATATTTAGAAATGAAATAGTTTTAAGGCTAATATTGGCTACCAATGTTCGGTAAACTAGGTACGGTCATACATTTATGTATGGTTTGACTTTTACTGAAAATGAGGAAGGTTTTTTTTTCAATTTCTTCGTGAAATTGAATACATGAGTATGAGATACTGATTAATTTTGACTTTATAGCTAATTGTTCGTGTGGTCTATTTATACTTTTTTCTAAAAGAAAATGCGTTGATTTCGCATCTTATGCAAATTCGTTACCCTTGGACGTGTATATCTCGAATTTTTTCCTCGGCGCATGTTCAAGAACATAAATAGTATCCGAATTTACATGATTTTTTAATCGAGAAAGACTTTAATTACTTGATTAAAAAAATAAGATTTGCTTCACTGCTAACGACGTATATCTCATTATTTTATTTATAGGAGTTGACTAATTAGAAGCAAACTTTTTAGATAACCGCCGGAAATTACAGTACGACCGAGCATAGAAAGTACCAAGTCTGTGCTTCTGCACTCAAGGTTTAGGTGTATTAATTTTTTCAGTCAAGAAATGCTTTTATTTCCCTGACAGGCGTGAGCACATTATTCTAACGAAAACTCCAAACAATGCCAAGGTTTGAATTCTTACAAGTTCCTGTTCCCAATTCAAATAATATCGAATCATTTGTATCAATATGAGCGAGCAGTCGTGCTTTGGCATATTTTCCAGTTCGAGTTTGTTTTCAGATTTAGAAGCTCCCATTGTTTTGTACGTTTTGGAGAAAAGTGATTTCTCAGCGTCCTCAAGGAAGAGTGCTTTGTTTGTTTACACATTTTTTCATCCTAGAGTTTCATTCTTATTTAACTGCTTTCTATAAACTTTGCTTATCCGTTGTGAATTTCGCCGAGGACGAAAGCTTTGAGGGAGCGATTGATGATTATTTGATCTCGGCAACTAATGCGTGGGTTGCGCATTTCCTCCCGTGCCCTTGGTCGGCCTGATGAGGGCGACGCACACCGCCTACGCACGTCTCTGCAGTGCTCCTTCCGAGAGAACGCGGAGGAGCCCTCTCTATTTATTTTGCTCGTGCTATTGTTTATTTTTTTTAATGTTCTTACGAGGTTATCAGTCGGCGGTAATGGAGCCCCTCTTCGTGATGCAATCAATTTAAAACGGTTTCAGCAAGAGAGAGAGAGAGAGAGGGCGAATGAGTGAGTGGGCGATGTACGCTTCAGGGTCCTTGGGAGGGAGGATTAGTGAGAGGGGTGGGGAACCGAAAAAAATCCTGCCCCCCACCCTCCTCCCTCTCCTCCCCCCCTTTACGCCTCGTGTTTTCATTGAGTGTTCTCCTCCTCGAGCGCGTTCTCCTTTCCTCGCCTTACGTCGCGTCATTCAGTCCAGCTTGAGGGTGGGGGAAGGAGACCTTTGCTCAATGGGAAGGGACCTCATATAAGTACCCGAGTGCGTCCGATTGCAAGAAGGGAAGCGATTCGCCTCGGGGCCTCGCTCTTGATGTATGTGCAGTAGCCTTACTTCCATGACGGGGGCCCTTGGGTTTTCTGAAGTGGTCGCCCGAAGGGGAAATGGGTCGGTGTGGTAGGTGGAGCACTCTCATGGTCCCAGGGTTCCGATTTCCTCGATAGTGAATTTTTCAGTGGCCACACGATCACCGTCTTTGGGCGGCGGGTGGATAGAGACGTGTAGAGTGACTCTTCTTGGGTACGACTAAAAAGAGGAAATACATGATCGCAAAATCTCAATCCTTTGACCTCTGTGCATGAAGTTTTACCTACGCTACTGTGCGAATGCACTTACTTCCCGGGCAACCACCAAGAGGGCTGGTGGCAGGGGATGTAAGATCACTAGACGTTGTAGTAATTATTGATTGATGGGCCGTAAATTCGTTCGCACGGTTTTGGTCTCGAATTGTGCGAGAAAAAAATGATTCCTTACATCAATATATTCTGCTGTCAATTTCTCTCAACTTATCACTGTCATCTCGTCTATCAATTTTACGTGGGACTAAAATTATTCCTTCCGCGTAGGCATAAAAATTGAATGATCTGTACTTATCTTAAAAGTCGCCCGTGTAAAGTTCGTGTTTCCAATGTCAAGTCAATCCAAATGACGCCTTAGAACAGTATGAGAACAGTACATGTTCGTTAAGGTTCTTTACGAAACGGTCAGCTTTTATTTGAATCTTGTATGTGTTCGGATTTGCTTTTCGGTTTTGAAAGAATTGCTAGATGAACTTGTGGATACACACGAGGGATACATTTGTTCCATTAACTGGGACCTCAACTGTGGATCTCGCGCCGCCTTCCTCAAAATGTGGGCTGTTGCCCAAGCCGAGTTTTGCCATCGTCTCTATATCCGTTACCTAAACTTCCTACCTGCCTCCTCCCAAATTACTCACCAATGCCAAATCGTGCCAATCAGCTCAGCACTCGTCGGTCGCCTGCCCGAATCAACCACTCCTTCTGGTCGTTCGCATCCGGGGTCAACGTTGGAATGCGTTAATTGCTTATCGCATCGCTGCCTAAAATCTTGGCTCGCGAGTCATTTGTTCTCAATTTTACCTTTTGCGCTTGGAGTTGATTGCTGTGCTTTCCTTTCCGTTGTGCAATTCTTCGTCTGCGGACCCTGTTTCGAATTTGAGGGATTTGGGTGGAACAGCCATTTGCTGCCATTTAGGATGGCGGATCCTTTGGCTGCTCGATAACAGTGGTGTTTAGGGGCTTTCACCCACATTACGTTTCTTATGCAAGTCGGCGAGTCTAGAGCTTTCTCTCTATATGTGCCACATCTGTTTAAAATGTCGGCTATTCCTGTAATGATAACAAATTCACTTAACGAGAAAATGCGATTGGATAGGGTTGCTGGATTTCATGAACGCTAAGGGATTAGTTTCAACAGTATTTTTCAGCAGTTCCCAGTCGAAGGACCGTCGAACAAGGCGTAGAACAATTTTTCTATCTTTTAAGTTCATTTTTTTTCATAGCAAATCCCTCTCGTCATTTTTAAGTGGCAAATCGCAAAATATTCCAATTAATAATATACCAGTATGACCTATATGTAATTGCATTGATGTCATGTAATACACTTAGTTACCGACCCAATCATGAGGCAATCATTAACTTTTTGATCCCTCGAAACAACAACAAGGGCAATCGTGACACACAAGCCCAAGATATAAGTAAACTCACGTAAGCGGAAATCGAAACAGCGACTTCTGTCAATTTGCAATGATTATTAAAAAAATTTACAGTCATATTTTTCAGATATTATCCGAATGTTTCATATGCGGCTCACTTACCCGTATACGTTAGTTTAGCTTAGTTTTTTTCCACTCCGGGCTCGCAAGATGTTTCGTTGTCACGGATGGTATAATTTTGACTAATTAGGATACGGTGAAATGTTTGACAAGTACATAAAAGTTATTTTTCTCTCGAAATGGGTTTTAGTAGAATATGACCTCTTGGAGACCGAGTCCCATCTTGAATGGGCAAACCTCAGCGACGAAACATCTCGATATTTTTTCAAATCCCATTCGGGTAACCACTGTGTGAAACAGCCTGTATTTTAGTAATTCTGAGTATTGGCCTAAAAAGGGAAAGATTTGCCGTTCAAGTCCAGGTCTGGGAAACTTTGCGCGAGATATTTCATTGTGCTGTGCTCTTGACAGCATTCCGCGAATTAATAGATGAAAATTTAGTGTTTGCGGAAAGGTGAGGTTACGTTATTTGAGCTCTTTTGGACGACATATATTTCCTTAAATAAGCAAAAATCCGCTTGAGGTGTTACTCTTGTTAAGTATATACATTTAAATATTATATTCTATCTGAAAATAGGAATTTTTATACGCGCTTAAGTAGCTAAAAGAGTCTACAGAACCCTCCATTTGTTGTAGTCCAGTTTCCATTACTCTATCAAAACCCTAACATTTGTGTGCTCGCCGTGATTGGCGAGGGATGATCGCGAATGGTTTCTTTTTCTCTTCTCTCGCGCGTGTTTCTGTCCCGTCGTCGTCGGCCTTTGGCCCGGATCGGAAACGGGCGCGAGTCCAATCCTTCGCAGGCCACCTCGATCCTTCCGCTTTCGAAGGAAGGGGTTCCGTCTCCGCCTCGCGGAATGGAGGGCAGCGACCGGGACGTAAATCTTGTCTATTCCGAGTGCGGCGAGAGCGTGCGCGCTGGACGTCGGAAGTTTAAAACGCGTCCCCCATCTCATCCCTCCCCTTCTTCGGTTGGCACGCCTGACGACTGCGATCCGGATCGAGGCCTCTCGAAGGGCGACCGACCGTTCTTCTTCTTTACTTCCGATGGTTATCCCGCTTGCCCCTTTCTCGGGATGTTTTTGTCTGCATTTCTCCCTCCCACGCCGCCCCTCTCCCTGCCCATTCTCCGTCTCCCTATCTCCCCCCTTCCCTTATTTCAAAGGCGTGCGCAATTAGCGACTTCCTTATTTTTCCAATCTTCCGTGCACCTCTCGGGACTACAAGACTCCTTGAAATGGGAGTACGGAATCGCGGTCGCCTTCGTCGTCGAGGAAATTGAAAATGGGTTTTTCCCATAATCACGTGTCGCGATGTTTCCCTCGATTCGAATCATCCGTCGGGGTTAAATTCCCTCGCCTGCCATTTCTTCTTCGGATACTCACGAGTATGACGCAATGTCCCCGCCAACCGACGAGAGGGATTCGTGAACGTGACTAGTTGGAAAACTGGCACGCTCCCTGGATTCCGCGTCCGTGGTCGGAGCCGTGTTCTCGTGGCAATTCAGTGAATGTCATTGCTGTGATATATAAAAGCATCGTAGCGTGATGTAGCGACTTGTTCTTAGCTGGAAGTATTCCATTCAGTTTCTCGTATCCGGTTTGTTCGCTCGCTTTTTGGAGCGAAGGATTTTGGGTCCTAGAGATGCGTTGAGGTTGAAATATACTCAGAGGGTGCCATCAATCCCGTGGGTGCCACAAGACCATGGTAGGAATAAGGGTGCTTGTGGAGGTTTGGCCACTACTACTTTGGCCAAAACATTGGAATCGCATCAGGATTGGTAGGCTATTTTAACGATTCAGCTCAGGGTTATAAAAATGCGAAAACTTGAACTGTTTAAAAGATAAGAGATGCACTGTTGTGTTCCGATGTGAAGTTGGGAAGAAAATATGCGATTTTAGCGTATGACTATATTATATTCTCCGTTGAAGTGATTTCTCTGGCGGAGAGAACCAATGGTAGCGATATGGGTGGGAAAACTATTAACTGCAAGTACTTCCCATTGAAGCTTGATAAAATGAGTGGAAGGCGAAGCACGTGAGGAAAATAAAGTGCTCACATTTGCAAACTCTGATGTCAAACGTCTTTGAGCTAAAAAAATACCCTAAGTGACACCTCCAGTGGATTTCAACCATCTAAGGTAGTTCGAAGGCGTGCGACAACCGCAACCATTTGAGACAGTTGATAGTTGGATCAAATGGTAAGAATAGGAGAAAGAATGCTGGACCCGTCGCCGACTGTTCGAGGAAGACGACTCGAGAGCCCCACCCGAATGACGAAATGTCGAAGTTTAAGGTCCACATTCTGAAGCGTGACTCCAAACTTCCCACCCTATATTTAAGTAATTTGCAGGCATACTAATTCTTCGTGCGGTTTTCTTAATTACTACCCAGGGGTCATGCTCCGTTCTAGAGGGCTGCAAGGGTCAGGCAAACGGGACGGGTTCTCGACATTCCCAAGGTTCCAAGGTTGGCCGAATATAACTGCTGCAGGATTGACATGTAACGACCGTCTGAACTAGACTGAAACCAAATACTTTTCTTAGCATCGACATCCATCCAGTCTATAATAGGCTGATTGAAATATCCAATTCACCTACATGTAGGCATATTAATGGTAAGTTTACTTTTCTAATAAACCTGTATAGATAAGCGTGCGGATGTCGTATACTTATAGAGTTGTGGCATATTCTTATTGCATGTGTAAAAATGTAACAGGCTATGTGAAGATCACGAATATTATCAACTCGCGAGGGTTGGGCAGAGCTAATGGGCGGTCGAATCAGCTCGGGCCTTACCTAACATCGTGTGTAGATATCGTTAACACCACAAGAAAGGCAATATGATTGACATACGTACAAATGATGCGGGGAGTGGAGTGATGATTTAGGTTACTGGCATAAGTGTTTTAAATTCAGTGTTGTTTAAAGAGTCCACCTTCGCGCCGTAGGAATTCAACTCGGGCCATCGGTGCATTTAATCAGTTCACTCAATCAACCACTCTGGTCTTGACTTCAAGAGATGTTAAGAAGATAAGTGGCCACCAGGAGATTTGAAACAATCTCAACCGAGTCAGGTGATTATTTATGTTGGGAATCTTATCAGATCGAAAACCTAGACTCGATCAAATGATTACGATCATTCATTTCGAGGTCTCCAGTTGCAGACTCGCGACGGCGTCGAAGTTTCTTCACATATTCTTTCTTCGTCACCTTCGCTATTAAGAGTTTTCAATAAATCATCAGTTTCAAGGTCATCTGAAATGAACCGGTTAAAGAAATAATGTGATGCAAAATGTGGGCAGTAAATCATTGACATTATTTTTGCTAGATTTTGATTGCGGTAAGTGGAGAAATTTCATTTCTCTGTGAAATAATTTCCTTCTTGAAAATGTTTTGAAACAGTAGTGCGTTGGCGTGGAATTTGCAGAGGATTAAAGGTTAGTAGTGTGATTGAAATCCTCACTTTTGTTTCTCATGTACAGTTAGAAGGGAATGCGAATCATTTTTTCAGACTCACTTTTTTGTAAGATCCTCGGACAACCTCAATATTGAACGTTCCGACGCGTGTGCGTGTACCTTCAAAAACCACTGGAATTCGATCGTTACACCGATTTAGTTTTTGCGCATACTTCCAGTCAAACTGGGGCTCACGTCTGTGAAGTTCACGGCGATCGAAAGCGATGGTCTTTTCTTTCGGTCCTTTTTTTCCTCCATGGCTTAAGCAAGAAATGTAATCGCCGGGCGATTGTGACATCCGCGAGGTTATGTAGGTTTTAGCGCACTTCCCTTTGTGCCACTTTTAACGCTTTATCCTGAAATAGCTTCGTTTTCTCATTTGCCCTTGACATTTTGAAGCAGTGGGTAACTGTTACCGTGGACGGAATGACTCGGGCGTTTTTCTCCTCTCCCGACCGATAACGTTTAGTGAGAGTAGGAAAAGGAGAAGATGAATTGAACGTACGCATAAATTATGCAAGTCCATGTGATTTTAATATTCATTTCGTCCCCTTATCGTCTATTCCATGCCCTTCCGTCCGTCGGATCCTGGAAGTAAACACTCTGGATATTTTATGGATCTAGAATTTTTATGGGAAACTAACCGCCAATCCAGAGTTGACAATGGTATGTGTGGAATGAGGAAAACATAAAACTCAGTCCGTAATGTGAAACTCTTTGTGATTTTTTACTGTGAAATCTTGAACAGTAAAATTTCGTGATTCGACCGTTTTAGACGCAACACACAAAAAGAGTATGTAGTATAAGGAAATTAGTGTAAAGGGAGCATACGACCCGTCATATTATATAGTGCTTTATCCTTTAGACAAATGACCTTTATTAGTCATGGATGCATCGTTGATGGGCTTATGAACGTTCTAATGTATGACTCTTATTGGGTTTCACTCTTGTTCATCTTCCGTCTTTCATTCACCTTTTGCCATGATGGTTCTTGTAGATTTGGTCGACTATTCTTCTGTCGTAATCCCTGCTGTTTCCAGGGATTTGAATGTTTTCTTTCGCCCGTCATTGTCAACGGCCACCTCTACGAATGCTAACAGTACATAAATGGTTTTTGAGGTGTATCATTTGTCAATGACAAGTTCTTCAGGGCATCTACTTTTTCCAGCCATATCCTATTTCTTCATTTTCTACCAACATGTTCCCATTCGTATCTCCGAATCAATTGCTGTTTGACTTTCTTTCCCCATGGTGACTTTATTTTACCTTTAATTTTAATTTATTTTATTTTAATTTACTTTATTGTTCATTTATATAAATTAACTTTTATTAACTTACATTATTCAACTTTCATGACTACATTTCTGACATCATCTTCTTGAATATATCTAGATAAATTTTAATTAGAGTTAAAAAATAGTGATGGATATTCCTCTCGTTATTTTCCCTACCTCAGCATACGTAGACTACTGCTAAGCTCTGGTTCGAACATTCAAATTAGTAATTTTGGCCGTTTCGTCGTTGATTTAATGCAACCATAACATTTTTAACTTGATTTATTTCATGAAGTAATTTTTCTTTAGAGGATAAAAGTGATAACCGAATAATTTTCCTTTTATGTTTGACCACATTAATGTGACGACCAGTAGTGTAACTTGATCTATTTGATGCTTTTTTGTCCATGCATTCCTTTATTTTGAAAGCGCACTCACTTCGTGAATTAAGGTTGAGGATCTTAAGTGCCCGTTGGTTGTAAGCGATGCCACTATGGCAGGAACAGGTTTGGAATGGGAATAATTTTTTTTCGGATGATCCTTATTGTTTTCTTATGTTGCAAAGCTCGTACATCTGTGACATCACAGTGGCATATAATTTGTTTGTTAAACTGGAATATTAGGTCCCTCGAAATTATTGTCCCGTAGTGTGGAAGAATACCAAATATGTACACTTTGAATCGAAATAAGAGAACGCCATTGAATTTAGTCTTAGTTTTTGGCATTAATCACGTTTTTTTGTCTTAATTACTGGGAAAGGTTAACATTTACATAGTCCGCATCCTTCATTATTTTATCATGACAACAATTATATATTAATTGAATAGCCACCATATGATTTGAAGACAGCGCGCCAATGATGTTTCGCCCTTGTAAATGGTGGTGACTTAGTTTAAATTCAATTCTGGTGGTCATAACCTTTTTTCAACCACCGAATTAATGCTCATTTAGTCGTGTGACATGTTTCAATCCTGTTGTGACCCGTATGATAGATTCCCCTGAAACGTGAACGCTGAATCTAATTGAGGGAAGGTTCTATCGAGAAAGACGACCTTAGGTAGTTAGCTTCGGACGCGAATTTCATTGTCAAGCTGGGATTTTGTCCCTGCGATTTAATAATGCAAACCATGGTGGAGTCATTGAGGTGCTCCATAACACCAGACACTTCGTTCAGGACGGGTGATGTAAATTATGAACGTAGGCGTTTTCATCTTTGTGCCATTTAAGATGGATCCTCGACTTTCATCTCTTGGTTGATGTCACACGCCACGTGTTTTGGCAGTTTCATCAATTACAATGATGAGTGAGTCGCTGTGAAGAGTCAGACGCAGGAGGAAACTCAATTTTGTGCTCCTGGTTTCGTGGAACCCAAATTCCCACGTCTGTCAGGAGTGCTCCTTGATATCTTCATCTGCGTCGTAGTGGTGTGTGCATTCGTGATGCGTGTTCACGTATACATTCCTGTTAGCATGTAATGCGGTGCTGTTAAACCATAAATTTTTATTAATTTAAGTAATTTGCAAATAACTAAGTCTCATTCGACAACAAATATACCAAAATAATAAGAAAATGTTGGTCGATGGCTGATTATACTTGACGACGAAGATATTATTGGTGGACGTTGATAATAGAACCGTGTTCATTCAGAAAAATTTTATAAATATTCCTATTATCTTCAAATTATGCTAATATTACATACATTTAGATTAATTCATCGCATTATTCATGTTGTTACTACGCTATTTACTCGATCGTTTAATTTCGCATATCGGAATTGATTTGATAGAATTAGTAAGTCGAGAATCATTCTTAACAATGCGGAGATAATGGCGTTCCCTAGGAAGTCTTAAGTTAAAAGTTACCTTAGAAGGCATAAATCGGGGTAGGTAGAACATATTTATTATTTTGAAAGTATATTGAATAGGAGTAAGAACTGTATTTGATGCAGGGACCTTATGGAGCTCAGTTTTAAATGGATATGAAGCGTGGTCATGGAGAGCTGTTGTAGACTGGAGTTTTCAGGCGTATACTTGTGGTGAATAGTGGCAAAGGTCAAATGGTCGGAAAGGAAAATGAAGGAAGAGGATCTATGCATGGTACGGTGAGAGGAAAGGTCATTGCAAGCAATTCGTAGAAAACAGGACATTTTTATACAGGAAATCTTGGTCGTGTGTGGAATGTTGAAGAATGATAGAGGGAAGAGTGTTGGGTAAGTGAGGTAGATGGAGGAATAAAAATGACCTGTAGGGAGGCAGAAAGTTCGCGGAGTTGAAAAAAATCTTTTTTGCAATGTGTACTTATAAGGTACTTCGTTTTAAGCTAGGAAGAGCAGAGAGTATTGGAAATGTTTAGTCCCCGAATTCATCAAAAGCCTATCTTGATTGCTAGACCACTGTTAATAGAAATAATTTGGGTAATTACATTAAAAAATCATCCATTCACTTATAAATATATCTTTCTTTAATCGAGGAAGTTCAGTACAAATTATTGAAACATTAGTTGGTGTTTTCGTTTGTTCCAACTTTTCATTGCTCATTTCTAGCTTAATATAACTGATTTTTAGCCAATGTTGATATACCCTCGATAGTTTTGTGGATGAATATTTTCGAAAGTTCCGTCTTGGAGCCCCCATTGTGGTCAACCATTAATCTCTCTCTCTCTCTCGAATTAATTAAACTGAGGCGCCATCCTATTTTGCGCCACCATTCATTGACTTGTAAATCTTAAATTGACCGTGAGTTTTGAATATTCAAATGACTCATCTTGGCCAATTGTTATTTTCTGGGTCTGTCTGGCCCAGAGCGATATAATAATGAGCGAGGAATGCTCTAGGGTGATTGACTGCGTGAGGTATTGCTAATGAGAAACGTTGTGCGGAAGGAACCGGTTTTTCTAAAGGTTTGGGTTTCGACATTAAGAGTGGGCATCGATTTCAGCGAAATTAACATATTTTCTGCGGTGTGATATCGCCCATTGTTTGCGTGTATCATGCGTGGAACTCTATGGGAAGTTTCATCCGGAAATAGAAAGTTATCTGAAGGTACAGATCGGTTTCTCCTGAAAATAATTGCGATATTATATTTTCATTGTTTAATTTTTCATAACAAATTGCTATATTATTGCCAAGTGTAAAATTATCCAAAAAAAAAGTCGAAAGAAGTGATCCTAAGAAATATGAGTGATTTGTGAAGAACTTGGAATACGTCATTAATGTTTTTAGCGTATCTATTGAATACATTTGAAAAACTATTCCAATATTTTAGGGCTTCAAGATGATTGTAAATGGCGTCATTATGCCGTGGCCTGAAATTCTAAATCTATAGGATTGTCAGCATAATTCTCTATCTGATATGTATATGCAGGTTGTGTATGTTGACAGGAAATATGAGCGGTGTGCAGAAGAAAGTACTTCGGGATCTATTTAAGATTGCAACCATAATATCCGACGTAATTCTGTATTGAATATTGGCGCTAGACGATCTGCCGCTATGCGAAGTGGATAGGACCAAAGGAAGCCGTATGGTCATAACTATATTTGTTTCGAAGGCAGTTTTTCAAGATAGACCATCCATTGATGCTAGGTTTTAAACCGTAGAAAGTTATAATTCATCATTGATTTTTGAAGCACTGCCGCAATATGGTAACATCTTTTGTATGCGTTATTTCCTTTTTTGATCCTCATTCTTTCTACTCTTATACTCATCTTCATCTTTCCACTACCCATCTTTCTCCTCCTTCACTTCTGTCTTTTTCCACAATCTCCGGATAGGATTCTCCTTTCTCAACCATATTCAGGCGCTTCTTCTATTATGTTTTTCTTTCTCTATTTTCCTCAAAGGCTGCGTTTCTGAATCGCACAGAGATCCCGTACTAACACAATCATTACTTTCATAAACTCATGCTCTTAAACTGACAAATTTTTCTAATCTTTTTTATGCACCGCTTGCACAGTATCATCAATAAGGCTGTGACAAATTTATCCAACGTGCGTACTTAGGAGAAACGAACCTAATTTACCGCTCGTAATACATGCAATCCATGCAATTATAGATCGAAAATAGAAGGTGATCCCGTTTCGACCTGGCCGGGGTCACCATCACCTTGGCATTGAAACCGAAATTTTCAAAGGAAAGGCGTTAAAAAAAACAGGTTGACATTACTGACCATCCGATCTTGCGGTCGGAAAAAGAATCGAGGTTATGAACCCGGGAGAATTTATTGCGATTCCATCTTGGGTGCATACCCATTGGGTTTTGAAATGCTTCAACCCGATTAAAGTTTCAGGGCTGAAGGGCCTATTACGTGCTATCATTTCCTCCACCCAATTATCAGGGTAATTTATCATTTACGACGCATGGCTAAGGTTGTAGGTATTTTCATGCAAAAACAAACGTTATTTTTTAATTTAACCTCGTTGAAATTTTTTGCGAGTGCCTTTACCAGTGTTCTTATTTCTATTATTAGTCACTGTGACGTGGGTCACGTTTCCTTCCGCGAGTGAAGCGCTTACGGTAAAAATTTATCTGCTTCCGTTTGTTTCATAGCCCGTTGCATAAAGACCTTAGCTTGTCGACGAATTCGCACTCTTACATTCGCTACTACACACGCTCGCGTACCACCTCGCAGCCTCTTCCACTGGCGACACTCGAAGCACGGATATTACTCGCACAATTTTAAAAAGAGTGTAAATCATACAAATTTAACGTTGACACAGAAGGAATAATCCTTGCGCCGGATTACATCGGTAGGAGAGACCGAAATGAGAGAATATAAGGAGATTGACATAAGAGTCGATACTTATGAAAAATATTTTTTTTATTCTTACAAATAGAGAGGAACTATTTCATCAGAGGAGTAGAAAAGATTACTTAGGGCAATTTGAACTTCCTGAGTATCACATTGACAACCTATCGAAAATTCTTCTAATGGCTGGATGATGACCTTACAGCACCTGCCCCACGACCTCGTGGCGGTTTACAGGATAACACATAAATGCCCGCTGAGTTGTACCACCCTTCTAAGAAAAGATTAAGTTGTGCTAATGCGCGGTGCGATGCGGTGTACACGGGGAGCACAAGCAGGGTTTTCATGCACGCGCAAAATTTCCATATTGGCCACTCGCTCAGGGAAACATTCAGAAATACTATGATCAGCCTGTTACACTGGTGGATATCGATGTAGATGGTCATAAAGCGTATTAAAAAATATTTCCTCGATTACCTACCCTATTTTAGTTCAAGCGAGATAAATATTTTTTAACAAATCGTCTGGAAAAATCCCTTCTCATCTATACTAGCTACACATTGTCCACGAATGAGAAAGCATAATTTTTTGGCAATTTTAAGTCCTCTATACGGGCTATCGTAACGTACCGTTGCGCTAAAATGATCCCGCCAAATTAAAATTAATTCACGTTATATTATTCCTCCTTAACACTTATTCAAGGTATCCTATCCTTTGCGCGATGATCCAAATTTGCAACAACCATGGCCATGGTGAGAGCCCGCTACGTTTTTTCAAGTCATTTTGAATACGAAGAAATCGCAAAGGAAAAATAGAGCAAAAATCTCTCGTGGGAAAATTTTTGGAACCTAATGGGAGGAATAAAACATGGCAATCTTCTTCCACAAGACCGACCTGTCTCTTGCATCTATATAATGTAATAGTATTATACTAATTTGATTTAAAATTTTGTAATGATATTAAACATATCATTACAAAATCAGTCACAGTGGAAGTGAACTGTGAAAGATTTCATTAACATTTTATAATTTTTAACCATTGCACCTTGTCACCTTCAGATACATCATTTATTTTCTGTTTATTTTGAACCCGATTTAGTTTTTAGAAAACTTATTCCCGTTTAATTTCCCTGTGGGGCTAAGATGGCGGAAAAAGCCTCTTAATGAAAGCTTGTGCTCGTGACCACACACCACTTTCTCTCTAATTTTCCGTCGTCTGTCAATTCTATGTATATTTGTAAATTTTCTCTCATAAATCCATAGAATTGACCGCTTATTTGGATTCATATCATCGTCGCTGTGGAGAATTATGTGAGTGCTTCAATTTGAATGTCTGCATAGCATTCTGCCATTTCAAGCATTGGATCTCTCTTGGTGATCCATCTCGTTTTCGAATGCGGAGAAAGTTTAAAACATTTCAAATCTCCGGCCGTTCGCTGGACTGAATGAATCCTTCCCTTTTCGATCGGTGGGACGGCCTTCGCTCCATGCGTATACGCGACACCTTGATGCATGGACGAGAAAGATCTGAGCATCACAATCCCCACGCTCCCATTCTCGGGAATTCGATATTGCACGTACTCGCCTCTCTCCCGATCGCCCGTCTGAAAGGATGGTGGGGAGGACGGGTTGGGTTATCGATTGATTGGCCGGTTATCGCTCATTGCCGTGGAACAGGCGACGGTGCTTGGGAGGGCAGTTCCATTCTGATTTGACCAGGTCCGAAAGACCACCTCTTCGAGTGAGAACTTTCTGTCGAGGTGGAAAATGGTAATTAACCAGTTGGGAAAGACTGCGAGGTGGATTTATTTTAAAATATTAACAGTGCATTGAAATAGCAATTTAAGAAGAAGCAATTCATTTCATATTTTTGTAAAAATGAACAATTTGGCGTAACTAAAACCATTTGTGTTTTCAAACGTAAATACTCGATCCTCAAGAAATCATCGGCGGGCATCGCGAAAATTGGTTTACCGATTGTCCTTAGATCATTACGAATTAGTATGCGCCTGTATTACCTGTTTTCCTCTATTCGACTTCCTCTTTTTTTGTTGTTGTTTAACTTTTGTTAATATCATAAATTCATGAACACAAATAAGCTTATTTTATGTAACCGTAAATCAAACTACATGGCATTCGTAATTATGATTGTTTCGTAATAACAACGAAATTCTAATATTAGCGTAGATTTTTCTGTTATGAGCTACTCGATACTGAAATGCTAAGAAAGATATTTGTTCTCGAAATTATGATAAAAAACGTTTCCTAAAATATCACCTCTCATCTTGGCGGGACTATTGTAATTGTATTTGGTTAATCGGTTATTCACGTGATGTAAACTCAGTTATTTTTTTAATAAATGTCAATAGGCTGCAACAATCTTTACTAAGGATTACTGATAAGCGGCGTCTCAATTTTTAATCACAGTACCTATTTGAAGTATGGACGTTTATCCTGTTCTTACACAATAATTGATTTTAGATTAGGCTCGAAGAGCCAAGACTGCTCGAAGAAACAATCCGAATCCCACACTCTGTCGCCAGCTGGGGTAGACTTCATTGGCATAAGTCGAAAGAAATTAATTTCGAACTAATACGTCTAAATATTCGGTAATTTCCTCCCACAATTCCCGGATGCAACGGAAAATAAAGGATAACTAGAGCGTCAAATACGGATTACAGGTTGGAAGATAAAAACACCTAGATTTATTCAGAATTTAATTTTTACTCTACCCTAATTTCGTCTTGAAAAAGTCATCTTCCCGGGAACCAATGGTGACGACCAAGTGATATTTCTTTTATTCTATGGTTAGAAGTTTTCCCAAAATACTCCCGATACCATCAACGAATTCCTCTTCTGCTTTTTCATATAATGTTTTCTGGACATCCCATGCCACACGCCTTTGCGGTGGCATGCGATGGCCTGTTGGGGGAGTGTGTTGAAAATCGAACTCTGGCACTCTGTATCCATCCACCGGATTCGCCAACGACGATATCTCTGCCACAGATCGGGATAGAGGAGAGGGATTGCGATATTGGCTACGGAGTGCTGCTGAAGAAGTGATTATCGACTCAATGTTCAGTGAGACATATGGATTGGTAATCGAAGGGAAGACAAGTCATGGAAGGGGATTGATTCCCTCGTGGCAGTTTGCACCTCGCACCATTCTGGGCGGATGATGGGGAGTTGGAAATCGGGGCGGGAGGAGAAGGGAGAGATCATCTTTGATGGAAATGCATGGGAGTGCAATTCGCGTTCCTGCAGTTGTCACTGTCAATCATACTTGTACGCTTGTGAGACTTCGCAAATCGATTCTGCTTCGAGTCCAGTGCCTGCCAATGTATTATTTTTTTACCTGGTAATTACGTTATAGTGCGGTCGTGTGCGAGTCCATATTCAGAATGGGCTAAGTGTCTTTTACCCAAGAAATCAGACCTCCCACCCTTTAAATTATTGCACTTCGCTCGCATTGGTTCATGAAAATGTAACTTAACCATTTCCGTTGGAATTTTTCTTGCATGAGTACTATATTCCTACAATGTCCTTCACCGTTAATGATACGGAATTGTTATTTTGGGTACTCATACCCCTTACTTCTACATCAAATGTTGTATTTCTCGAAGGTTAATTGGATCAAACATTTGTAATAGAGCCGGAAAACGCTGAAAGGCATGAGGTAGAATTTTTCGGCCTTATTCCAGTAATTAAGGTGTTAAGGGCTTAATTCTCCCTCATTCCCTAGTATCATATGTTAAGTTACTGACTAGATGGGAGTAGAAGTCGTACCTTCGTTTTCAACAGCGAGCAAAGGGGGATGCATGGGATAGTGTTCCCCCTTAAATTTTTAAGTCTAAACTAGATCAATTAACATCAATTTTTCGTGTCTCTGTACTGCCCGCATTGCAGGAATAGTGAAAATTTTACTCAATGGTTTTACTTAATTCTTGTTGTATCTCTTCATCTCAATCGGTACTATCTTTTGGCTCAGTAACATTGAAATTTATGAATTTTTTTATGAATTTCCGTTGGATAGGTTATTATTATTAATATAAGTTAATGTACCGGTTAAGGTAGATTTTGGATGGACATAACTACCACATAAATATCTCTTGAAAAACACAATCCAGCATCCTACTCTACAACTCTCTCTTCACTCTGTGTACTTCCTTCCTCCCTTCACCCCGTGTAACATCCCTATCCTATTCCTGACCTTTCCTCATTTACCTCATATTCTCCACTCTATCACAGTCTTCAAAATCTCAATGCGGATCAATATGCCCTTCATCCTTTTTTCCTGCGTCCTTATGATTTCACCCAACAATTCCCTCTCCTCACCCGCCATCTCCAGTACTTCCTCGTTTGTTTTCATTTCGGTCCATTTCACCCTCTCCATCCTTCTCCACACCCACATTTAAAAATCCTACAATCTACTTCTATCATCCTGCTTCAGTGACCACTTTTCCGCACCGTTCATAAATATGCCCTTATCAAAGTTTTGACGAGTCTTTTCTTAACATCCTTACTCAGCGTCCCTGTCATCAACTCTCTCCTCCTTTTGAAAACCTCTTTGCCTAGCGCAATTCCTCTCCTTACGTCCGTACTACTCAGACCATTTTGGCCCAAAACACTTTCGAGATGCGTATACTGGATAGGTAATGTATTTTCTGAATACATTTCTGAGATCTAACCTCCAGGCGAAGCGCAAAAGAGTAAATTTGGAATTTTCTAAAGATTGATTTAGATTTAGGCGGGATGGAAATAGTAGCAGTGTTGATCAGGTTGCTTGTCTGCTATCTGTCAAGAAAGATTTGCGCGTCTAATCGCACGTGTTCTTAAAATACCTAGAGCACCATTAACAGAAAGAACGCAATGGAGAAAGAAGTCGACGTGAAGTCAGATGGAAATTATGCATGCATTTCCTCACGAAATCATATCTCTCTGGCGTGTTAATATTTGGTTTTCTTCAAATTCCTACGCTCTACAGTATAAGTTTGTTTTCTCATTTTCTTCGATCGTTAAAATTAATGTCCGGAAGCCTGATGATACGCACTCTCAATTGTCGCCGTGAACGTGAAAATTGAATTTTTTAATTGGCCATCACAATCTGCGGCAGTCAAATTGTTAATGAAGATATTTGTACAACCATTATGGTCCCGGAGACATAGGGAGCCTAGATCTTCACGCGAGTGTTCTCGATCGTGATACCTATCCCGACTAATATCCCGCTTCCTTTTAAGGCTCTGTTTCGGCCAATTAAATCCTTTCTAGTGTCGGATCAACGATCTATCGAGACTAGAAGAGATTCGCTACTGCCTCGTAAAATAAAAGTAGGAACTCCAAGTAGTAATTGGCTCTCCCCTTTTCTCTAACGATCCCGAATCGTTTTTTCTAATTACGTCTAATCGATGCACGGCCTGAATTGATATCCTTTCTATGTTTCATTAACGGTTCCCCACTTAAAAAATTCGCCGAGCGCTTGAACACACAACTTTCTTGCGGCACACGGCGAGAGGAAAAAAAAAGAATGTAAAGAAAAAGGTGTCGACGTTGAGTGTGGCTGCTCCTCTATCACCGCGGCGGATAGGAGCGCGTGCAGTAAGCGCCAATGCGTGTGTGTGCCCGGCTGAGGTCCTTCACCCTCGCCCCCACCCACCCGTCTTCCGCGTGCTCGAGGCATTCATCTGCTGGAGAACTTTAATGTGCGATACACCCTGTTGACTCGGCACTTGTCCAGCCCTCCCGCTTCCCTTCCCGATCTGACGTTTGCCACGCGAATTCGTCCTAGCAAGCGCGCGCGATCTCGACAGGCAAATCAACTCACTCTCCGCCCCTAGATTTTGACTTAAAGTGCCCTTGATGTGATGTACAAATTTATCAAATTCTTTTTCTGCAAATCACTATTTGAAAATGAATACTCCACCCAAAAACTATTTGAAAATAGGTTTTGGGTGGACACAATATTAAAACCCCAAAATTTCTTAGCATCGCGTAACATGACACAACCTGACTCCCAAAATTACAATAAGCCCTCCTTCAATTCTAAATTCTTCCTTCATCCATCCTTTCATTCCGCCCAACATCCTTATCCTTTTCCTGCTATTACCTAGGTTGCCTTATGCTCTTCCTTCTATGTAACAGGCTTCAACATTCGATTGCCCATCATATTTCCGAAATTCATCTTCCCTGCCTCTTTTTTATTTCTCCCAACAATCTTCTCTCCTCCCCCACCATGCCTAGTACCTGTTCGTTTGTTTTACTTTTTAACCATTTCACTTTTTTCTCATTCTTCTCAGAACACACATCTCAAAATCCTCCAGTTCACTCTGCTTCAATGACTATGTTACCGCTCCGTACAGAACCACGTTCCACGTCAATGTTGATGAACCTATTCTTAAGGCCCTTACTCTAAGTCCCATTCATCAATTTCCTTCTCTTTGGGAAAGCTTATTTACTTAATTCAATATTTTTCACCATATCCCCACCACTTTGACAATTTTAGTACAAAAAACTTCTGAAATAGATAAACCGATCTGTTTGCTCAAGTTTATGTATCCCTATTGTAACATTTAACTTTTTTAACAATTTTTTAACAATTTTCTCTTTCTCAAAGCTCTAATAACCGTTGTTGTTTACATTGATTCTCATCCCATATCTATCATACGATTTTTTAATGTGCTCAGCCATGATACTGACTGACCCTAGGCTGACTGTCTTAACTAAAGCTTACACTCGGTAAAAAGATTTTGGAAAAGTTTGAACAATTTTACTACAATCGCCTTTTTGTTAATAAACTCTTTATATTTTTCCAACGAAAGCCTAACGTAAATAAATATTGCAAAACTCCTTGAAATTTGCAGCAATGGATATCGTTGTAAAACTCCAAAAAGGATCGATCAACAAAAGCTGTAATCGTAAAACACCATACAGTTTCGAATGAATAAATGATAGTAGCACTTTCCCATTTGATATCAAGTGGAAAAATGCTGCGATCAGTTGTTAATTGTGTTTGACTTCCACCACATCACGCCAGAAGCTACTCAATTTAACCAAACAGTTTCCTTCAATGAATCGTAACGTATAATTTCAAGCAAATTGTAAAATAAATTGTCAAGTTCCCGGTTTGTCTAAAATGGATATAACTTAATGTACGTACATTCGAAAAAGTCCCAGGTAAGAAATTAAGCAAAAAATCATATTGTAATAATCCACAAAAATATATAAAGCTTCTTCAAAAAAGTAAGGCAATCATCGCATTAGTGTACAGTACTTTTTACTCGTAGTACATCAGTACAATGCTTCAAATACAATTTAATAATATAAGAAAAAAATTTGGATAAAATGTTTTTGCGAATGTTTTTCCTAGGGTGGATCTAGTGATTCGAGATGTTAGGAAGGGTAATAGAGATTACAGCATAGATGTATTAGCAATATAATAGGAGGAAAGATTCCACGAGGAAGACGAAGAGACATGTACACGTACATAGGACAAATAAATTAGGATGTAAACGAGAGGATTGAGGGAATCAGGGATTGAGGGAATTGACATTAAATAGGGTAGAATGGAGGGCTGAGGTAACCAAAGATTGAAATACTGATGATGATGATGAGAATATATGTGAACTGTAAAAAAAAAATGGTAAGTGAAGAAGACAATAATGTAAAGAAAAATGTGTTGATGTTGCGCGTAAGTGTTTGAAAATTTTTCTCGGTGGTGTAATAGTGATCAGAGGCCATCTAAGACGCGACTTTTCTTTAAAAATCTTCTTCTTCTTAAATATATATATATATATATTCACCGATAGTCATAACAAACACAGAAACCAAAACACACAAAAGAGCTACTCACTGGTTCTCGCATTTTCGGTGGTCCAACCACCTTTCTCAAGAGGAATTAGCAACAGAACTGAGGCAGAGGAGGGCCCGAAAGCAGTGGTAGGAAGGAGAAGGGGAAATGGGGGAAAAGAAAGGAAAAGAAAGGAAAAGGGGGGAAAAAAGGGGGAGAAGGCATTCGAGGTGAGGGGTTTGGAGGGGTAGTGTATGGCGCGGGAATTTTAAAAAAGGTGGGGATGATATGGAAGTTGCTGGGGGCGGAGGGGGATGAAATTATATGCATAAAGGGGGCAATTAATGTCTAATATTAATACCTGGGCGATTCCAGGAATCCAATAGCCAGATGAAAGCTAGCTCTAATGTTTTGAGTTTCAGTGGAGGGTCTGAGTGTGGGAGGGATGCTAAGACGGATACTTTAAAACATTGGTCAAAGGCAGTGTTGTGTTCGGAGGCATGTTTGGGGATTGGGAGCATACCAATAAGGGAGGAATTGTTGCATGAGGCTCGATGATTATTGATTCTAATATTGAGGGGTGTGGTACATTGTCCAATGTAAAAGGCAGGGCAAAGTTGGCACTTGAGTAGGTAGACAACATTGCTGGAGGTACACGAGGAGTAGGGAATTGGTGGGAGAGAGTTAAAGAGCGGGTGGGAGAGGGATGGGATTCTGGTTAGGAAAATAGGACATGTTTTGCATCTAGGTTTATTGCAGGGTCTGGGAGTGATTTTGGAACGGGGCGAGGATTTAAGAAGTGGATTGGTAGATTTTAGAAGATCTGATAGATTGGCGGGGCGTTTGAAAGTGACAGAGGGGCATTTGGGGAAAAGGTTGGTGGTGGAATTGTGGTTTTTGAGGATAGGATAGAGGTCCTTTAGGATAAAACGCAGATATATATATATACAAGTCCTCCTCTGCAGGGCATAAAACACCAGCACAGCACAAGCTGCTGGTTAATGTCTGAATATGAATCCCGGTTCAATGGTTAAATTTCAGTACAATAATATCAATATGAATCAATAAGAAGCTGTTAATCAGACTCCATACCCAAGGGAAGTTTATAAAGACATTGGATGAGCTAAGTTTTCCGTATTCGATTTGACTTTCCTCCTTGAGCCCTTTTTGTACGTGTAAACTTCAGATTTTCATGATATTTGGTCGGAGTGTCTCTTCTGTATGGTGGAAGTCTTAATTCTATTAGGAGATTATTTCAACTCCTAAGGATCCTCGTGAAATTCACCCATTTACGAGTGATATATTCTGAAATCGTTTTCATATTATAGAAAAGTTTCAAGAAAATCACATATTTTTCATCGACCTGGTGACTGCACTCGTACATACGTCATAGTTTTTCCAATACCCATAGTCCAAGACCCGCCTTCTTTGTTCAATGTTGAATGCATATCGATCGTTTGATTGGAAGGTTTTATGTGTATTTTGGGCGTTGGAAAACTTTCTCCTCATTTTCTCCATCTATATAGATAGATGGGCTATAAAAATATTGTCCTTCAAACCATATTTAATCGCTAGCTTTGAAAGGAAATATTTTCTGTAAGGTCTTGTCGTCTTTATTTGAAGGTTTTTTATCAGGACATTTCTCTGATATGACTGGAAATCTAACCTATATTTTATGTCGATTATTGGCTAATACTTTCTTTCATTCTTTCTCTAATGATTGAGCGACAGTCTCGTTTGGGTGTTCGAAAGTGGAATAATTGTATGCCATCATCCTTGGAATCACTCCGGCAATCGTCCAGATCTTGGATTCTATCGTATAATTAAAACGGTCCATAATTTAGGGCCAGAAATTCAGATGCGTATATAAGAATTAATGAGTGGCTGCTGAATTGCTGAAACTACGTATCTATTCCAATTTAAGTTAGCAAATTATCTATCAAAATACGGCTGTGGGCGAAGTGATCAATAAAAATTTTCATCTGTTAGTCAATCAATATAAAAGGGTGTTCTTTTAAATTTAAATAGAGAATAAGTATTAAATATAGGCCTCAAATATGGCAAAGATAACATTTAAACTGTAAAAAAAGTTTATGGAACGAAGTCAAAACTACCACAGAGTCCAAATGAAGTCATACTATACAGTCCACCGCCACGACATACTTCGTAGTTAGGCATGAAGGAGATTCGGAACGAAGCTGGACTTTTAATCAATCATTTCCTTCTTTGTAGTTCTAAGTTTTGCCTTCCGTTACTCAACCTCACAGTCAGACTAAATCCCTACGAACGAGAATTGCTAATTGAAAGGGGAGTCCGAAGCAAGAAGCGCAGTTTAAGGCCTCAATTAAGCTCCAAGGGAACCGGAAAAAATTATATCAACGATTACGTGACCTGGACCAAACGAGAAAGGAAAACACGAGCGAAATCGTCGCTAGAGAGGCTTTTGGTTTTGTGTGCCCTGTATATTTCATTTCTCTCCGCTTTGGAAACTGAGACGAAAGCGCGGACTTCGGTTCGACAAACTCTGGTAGGTACACTCTATTTCCATGACTTCGGCTCGACTGATGAGCGGTTCTCTTCGGTCAACCTTTTTTCATTATGGCAGGCCGTCGAGCGTTGGAAGGATGAGCAGTTACCTTGACACGTTAACGACGGAGTTGACGAATTGCCTCCTCCCGTGTTGCCGTTTTTTGTAGCCAGGGTGCGGCACGGGCGGCCTTCTTTGTTTAAAAACCTTTTGCCTGTGAAAGGACCTCACGTGAGTTTCCGTGAGGAAAAGGCCCCGGCGGCGGCTCTTTACGCTGAAATGTCTGTTCCCGCTTGGTGCATTAGTCTCGAGATACTTCTTAAGAGGGTGAAGGGAGTTTTCCAGCAGTATGCCTGTCCCAAAAACAGGGAGAACGATGGCCTCTCAACTATATTGCTTCCCTGTCTCAGAGGAGCATAGCAAGAGAGAGTTCCTTATGAGGAATGAATCCGAGTTTTGTGCGTGGCAGAGTGGCACTTTGGAATGAAACCATCTTTAACTTGGTTCCAGTGCCGAAACCAGATCCATAAAAAAACCTGTTCTATTTTTTAAATTCTCCGCTTTTCGATGGTAATGGTCAATATTCAGGCAAGTTAAATGAAACTTTTAATGAGTGCGGTGCTTCTGTGAAAGATCATATACGAATAGAATCAGCCTACGGGTGTGACTGAGGCTAAGGCAGATGCAATGACTTCTCCACTCAAAATCACTGCAAACATCAATATTAATTGAAGTACTTTATTAGTTTGTAACTGTTTTGTCATTGTATCTACTTTTTAAACCTCCCATCTTATCTCTTCAATCAATCTACAGTATCTCCAACATGAGCTATTCTTCATATATAAAACATTGGTGAATGTAATTTACTGAGCTCAAAAGAAATAGAGATAGAAGTTGAGCGTTTTAGCTACCTGTCATAATCGAATGGTTACAGGTGACGAACAAGCATTAGAGTATCTACTATAGTTAGTACGCCGATGTCTTTATTTATTTATTATTACTCTTTTGAAATATTCTCAAAAACCACTTTAAAGTCCCTTAAATGTTCTATTAACGTCGACATCAACATGGTAGCCTTCACAAACCCCTGACATGTTGTGTGGTAAAAGGTGTTGCCATAGAAAGCATGCTCAGAGCGCGGAGCGTTGCCGTCACGTATCGCACATGAGATTGATTGTTATAATAAACTCTTTTCGTATTAGGCTATGAAAAATTACGCCGGTGTCAATCGTGGAGAAACAGCCATCACCATGGTAGTAGAAAGATCATGCAAACAAGAAAAAAGCACTATCACTAAATATTATTCGTAGTATATTTAGAAAGATAACCTTAAATCGGCTAAATGAAACAGTTTCTGGCGTAACTTGGTGGAAAATCTTCATATTGACATTTGAAAATTGAGTCGGCTACATGAGGAATACAAAAAAACAGTTGAAATATATCGAAACCTTTGGAAACGAAAATAGGAGTGCGTGTCAATTAACTTATGGGTCGCAGTGGTCCAGAGGGTAGAGCGTTGGACTACTGACCGGGGGGTCCCGGGTTCATTTCCCGGGCAAGGCACTCTGGGCACCTGCAGTTCCACCCAAGCTATGTGATTTTTCGGATACTAGGTATTCTTGGGAAACCATAACCGGCACAGGGAAAGGAACTGACCCCCCTACCCTGACGTGTGAATATTCACACGCCACATAGGGCTTAGTATTGGGTGAACTCCACCATCACCTACCAACCGACCGTCGGGTTGATTGCTGTGTTTATGGTCAATTAATTACGAAAAAATATGAAATCGAAGTTAGAAAGCGCAGGAATGGGATGAAAAGGGCATCAAAGAGGTGGGATCGGATATTTTATCTCTGGGAATCCTTTCACATTTACACAGAGTATTGGAATGGAAAATGATCTGTTAAGGTGAAAGAAAGAAAAAGGTAATTTTGTGGCGTTCGAAATAGGGACGAGCATGTGGAGGAAGAGAAAAGATTGAGTGAAGAGAGTATTAGAGAGGTTGTTTTCGCACCTATTCCAATCGCTACGTATAAAGCAATTTGGAGAAGGGTTTCGTAACCGCCAGCGAGAGTACAATTGGTTGGCGGTCCATTTGTAGTTTGGTTTAGTATATTCTAGGTCTTAGACGCATGAGGTCAAGTGCTCCTTTTATAGTAGGCGAACGGGAAACTAGGGCAGGAGAGGGGATAAGTGAAAGGAGTGGCTTGAGAGTCGGCGGTGTACTTGTTTTCGAATAAACGCCAACTCTTTAAGTGCTTCAGCGCCCAGCGCGGTGACGTAGGAGTATTCCCCACCACAGTCACTCATTGGACACTCGAAACGGAAATCATTGGAGATGAATAAATAATGGGGGATTGGGTGAAATAATTTGGTATTTTTAAATCAAAATGTTACCTGATTAGTACTTAGCTCACATAATTAATTAATGCACTCAGAAGGCGTTTTCGTTCGATATAAAAACCTTAAAACCCCATATTGTCATCTTGTCACCTGACGATGTTATGCCATAACGAACCATAGGTAGGGAATAAAAAAAATTTTATGTGGAAAAGCCAAGTTGCTTAATTTTCAATTTCAATATGAAGATTTTCCACCAAGTCACGCCAGAAACTTTTATTTTCCCTATATTGTTGATACATATTTCATTTCGGTGCCCAGAAGTATTATTGGATAAGCTATAGAGCATTTTTTCAGCCAAATGAGTTAGGCACCTAATTAATTAATTGTAAAAGGGAAGTATTAGTAGGTCTAGGGGTCATCGGAACGCACAAGCCGTTCCACCACGTCAAGGTTGTAGTCCATGGGGGGGGGAGAAATAGGAAAGTTTTATATTCACTCTCGTTCTCATTCAGAATTAAATATTTTTTCTTTTGGATTTTCATTGAGTCGTATTTTCTTAGGAAATATAACGAGTCAACCTCTTAAGCTTTTCCTGTCGTGATATAAGTAACGCCCAATACAGATTTGTGACTTGAGATTTATCTAAAATTCTAGAGCACAATCTCTAGAGAGAGGTGGATCTCCTTTCGCCACATATAATTCGTACGGTTCTTTTTTTAGCATTATATTCCAACCCTTCTGAGTGTTTCTTGTCATGAGCTTAAATTACTTAATCCACGGTTAGTTGAAACCAAACAGCGACAAGATTCTCTTGAGCTTCGGATAACGATCGTCATTTTTTTTCTATGTCCCCGCGTCTGCCCTCGCAGCTGGCCCCACCGACGGGAGTGCGGGTGGGCCTCGGGCTTGCATAGTGGGAAAAGGGTTAGGGGAGGTTCGGACAGGGTTAAAGGGGGGAGAGAAGGTGAAACAAAGCCTCGCGTGGGAGTACAAGGCGCCCCAACTTCTCCGCTTACCGGTTGTGTCGCGGCGTTGCCAGACATCCCCGCCCGTGTGGATATACTCGTACGCCACTCAACGCTGCTGAGTCGGCGGCATTCGTCTCGCACCGTGGGCGAAACAAAGGCTCTCTAGTGTGCGGTCTTTTTTGTTCAACTCGTCGCGGGCGTTAATAATAGTGTGTTTTTCTAGTTTCTCCGTCTGTCAGCGAGTCTTCATCCATGCATCTCTGCGCTTTCTTCGCCCCCTCCAGCCTTATTGGAGCTTCCATCCAACTCTCGGGCAACTTCAATACAATTACCACCACTCCGGGTTGTTGCCTTTGCCCAGATGGTCTTCTTCTTTATTGAGAGCCGTAAAAGTAGAATTAAGTGGCGGTAATATTTGCCGGGGGGGCAGGGGATGTTTTTTATATACCCCACTAGACCAAGCCTCGAGTTATCAGATGTGATAATGCTTTATGTTAATGTTTTACGAAATAATTCAGTTTCACAATGTCACTATAACATGTTAAAAATATGTAATGGCAAAATGCTGAATGTATTTTAAAAATTTTTGTCAATGACTGTTTTTAATCTTCGAATTTCAAATAGTAAAAGGAGACTACCATTTAGAGAAAATATTTTATCATTTCGACCAGGATTGACTCTTTGGTACAGTTTTTGAACAGGAAAAGTTTTAATGCGTTTAAATTATCTGCGATGATGAAGGAGTAAATGCAATTCATAGCACCCTTTGGGTGAATACCAATTTTTTGGACCAAATGAAGAATAATATGATATAATTCTTTAAACATAGGTGAATAAAATCCAAATTTCCTCTTTAGTTTCAAGCAAAATTACGGAGTCATAGGTGATGCTAAATGGATGTAGAGTTTCAGCTTAAGTAAATTATCGTAAGTTCACATCAATAGCCAAGTTGGATTTTTTTCAAAAGTCGAAGCGTGATCATGCCAAGTAGACCTGCCAGTAACACCATTTTCATCACTGTTATTCGAAACAATAGGTTCTTCCCCCATCTGATAATTAAGAAATTCTTAAATCCTTTCCCAGTTTCCCGCTCGCTCTCAAACGAAGTTACTTTTCTATTTCAAAAATTCATTGTTCCACTATGTCACCGTAGAATATTTTTGATCGTTGTTTTTGTAAATTATGGGGCGAGTGAAATATTGTTTAGAACATTGAAATGTTTGAAATGTACGTTTAAGTGAGACATAGTAGGGAGATTTATGAAAGATTCAGATTTAGATTAATTGGTGGAGCCAATAGATTTATCGCACCCGGTGATTGAAAAGAGACCTTTCACGCGTGATATGGTGGAATATCATGATTAATTAAAAATTTACAATTTTCCACAAAATAAAATTTAATACGACCGGTTTCAATGTAACTACATCATCATCATTGAAACAGGTAGTATTCAATTTTATTTTGTGAAAAATTGCACATATTTAATTAACCTAGTGATTGGTCCTGTCACCACACGCTTGCTTTTCTTGTAAAAGAAAGTTCCATCCATCAATGACGTTTGTAGCTAAAGGAAACTGAGTAATTTTTTAACTCCTACCTTACAACCCCCTCAACCCCAACGCCATATGATTCCACGCCTCCCTGCGAACTCCCAACTATCAAACGTCTACATTCCGATACGCATTTTACAGCGGTGAGGAAAAAAGGAGAAAATAGAACTAGCATTTTTTTTCATTCCAACTGGGTTTAATAAGTATTTGTAATAAAGTATCGCCAGCGGTGGGGCATAGATACATGTAGATAGTCATTATGGCTTTTATATTTGGGACGACATATAGCATTTCTGGTGTCTCAATCTAGGGAACTCTCAAAGGATGACGGATGATTCCACTCATAGCGTCCAGGGAAGTAAGTCAACGGACTGCTTGAAAATGAGACCGTCCCAGGGCAACCAGAAAGGCTCCGAAGACATTCGTTTGGCCGCGTTGAAGATTGTTTTCATTTGGGAAGAGAAAGCCATTCCGACGTGGCCCGCGGCCTATTTAGGAGCGTGGTTCCCGGTGCGGACGCTCACTGAATCATGCCACTATACGCACCCTCAACTTTGGCATATGATTTGTGGTGGCAACCCCGTAGCAGAATAACTCGGGGGGAGGGGTGTAGGTGGGTACACAGGTGCCCGAGGCAGGGCGGTTTTTCTGACGCCCATGCTAATTTATACGTTGCCCTCGCATCCCAACGCGCTCTTTCCGGCGTCGGTGGTGTCGCCCCCTTTAATTTATGTAACCGCGAAATTTTTTCGTTTCCTTTCCTTAGGCGCCGCCGTGGACTCGTCGCCGGCGCCCCTTTGTCCATTGAAAATTAGTCTGAAACTCATTGCTCGCATGGCGGGCCAAACCCATGGCTTCTCCTTCTAATTCGACGAAAATTAATTTTCGGTGCGGTTTAAGAAAGGAATCGAAAAATTGCCATGCAACTCAGGGGAAGAGGCAAGGTTGTCGGAAGAAATTCAAAGTTGGATGTTGAAGACCTCAAAAAATATTGTTGAGCGAGGTAGGACCAGAATTACATTGAATATGTTGGGCAAACTTTAGGGAAATAAAAAGTATATTGGGTTGAAATATTTTGCAACCATATAATTTATAATATTGTTATATTTAACATTCTGGACCTCAAAAATTAAAATTAGGTTTGGTTGAAGCCAACATTTTTGGTGATAATTGCTCCAATAACTAGTATTAATTCTTGCAAAAATGTTACTTCGTGTTGGAGACTTGTAAATATCTCCCTGTTTTCAGGCTCTTAGGATTACTTTATGTGAGTGTATAGCATTAGCTCATCATTGTTTAAAGCTTACTTTAATCTAAATCATCAAACTTTATTATCGTGTATTTTGTTTTTTTGGGCGACACTCCTTCATCCTTCAAAATAATATATCCATCCTAATAAACAATCCTCCATTTTTCGAGGCATTGAATTATCCAAACTGCTATTTTTTTCTGGACATCGAAGCAGTTTTTAAGTTGTCAATTTCGTTCAGATGCGGAACGAATCAGTAGAAACTATTTGAATAAAATTGCGGTTATGAAACATTGTTATCTTTTGGTCCTTATGCGGCATTTATGCACAATCAACTTAAAGCGATCAGGAAATGGGAACCTTGACGACGCTGAGAGAAATGGGATATGGAAGATTGTGATGGAGGGGGAAATACTGAATATACAAGTTAGCAGGAGGAAAAAGCTTGAACCTTTTGGCTGACATGAAGGGAAATGGAAGGTAATTATGGGGAAAAATTAAAGTTATTTTGTTAAAGAATTATGGGGGGTTTAGAAGTGCATCGTATCAGCTGCCATTGGCCCGTCAAAAATCTGCCATTGACTGGTTGAGTACAGTCAGTAATCGGCGGTTCACAGTTGTATAATTATCGTTGATGAGAAAATCTCTGCCCTGGGAATATTCAGTGGAAGAATGAATCTGTTGTATATTTTCAACGAGTGAATTAGGAATTATATTTGATAGATTCATCTGGAAATGCCAAGGCACTAAAAATATCAAGATGAGTCATTTTGGTTGGCTCCGAATTCATGCTTTCCAATACTACCACGAAGGGTGGAAAGCGTACCTGCTTAAATGGTTGATTACCATCATGTAGCATATCTGCAGCACTCTCCTTACTTTCGTGTTTGTCTTACGTTTTGTCGTTTGCTTAGCGTTAAAACCGCCATCCCCTCCCCAAAGAAGGAGCTCAAACCAACAGTGACTCGAGGCCTTGACGTAGTTTCCCTTTCAAATGCGCGCTCGAGAAGATAAATAAAATTTCCACGTGTACACAACCCTTGTCCTGCAATCATCCCTTTCTCAAAGGGTCGAGCATCCTCCCACGACTCTGCCAAAGGGCTTCCAACGCGGGAGAATAATATTCATCGGGGGCAAGCAAAGACTCATGCCCTTTGCTTCCACGAGACATTAAGCTGTTTCGTAATGCGTTCCGCCTTGTCTTCGGCCGAAGAAGGGAAAAACAAAAGAGGGTGAAAGGCGGGGGGGAAAGTAAACGCACGGCCTGGCCGCCCTTCATTTGTTTTTGCAACCGTTATTGCTTCCCCAGTGCAGTGCGCCTTCGAGTGTTTACACGGCGAGATTTCCCGTAGGGCAAGTACTCAATTTCATCAGCCTCTCTCCAAACCACCCGAAGAACTCCCACGTTTTATATTCATCCCCTTTCACTTGTAATTAAAGAGTTGTCACCACTCAGCGTCTCGGTTATAGTGCATTTACTTCCGTGCTGCTGGTTTGCGTATTAAATTTCGTGGCGAGACGGAATTTTAAAAAGTCGCTGATATTTTTAATATACCACCCCTCTCTTTTCATGGTGGAAAAAACTCTTCGGATCTGTTTACCCAAAAGCGTTACCTTCCTCTCCCCTGTGGATGTTTGAGTAAGACCCCTTCGTGCGACCCTTGATTTACGCAGAAACTACAAATGGCTCTGGGGGGATGTGGTATATTGAATGGTGGCAACCCGGTTTGTGATCCAATTCTTTGTCCAAATCCAGTTAGTGGTTCCAGTCAATCTTTTGAAAGAGATGATGAGCACGTGAAAAAATGTACAAGCTGAAGCGAAGGGACAAAAAAAAGGCAGTAAATAGTGCGGCATTGGAGGAAACATAAGAGGTCTGTTCGAAAAGTATCGCGAATTTTGAATTTCCGCGGGTTACATAAATTTGATTTTCGATTTTTTGGTGGCGTTATATTGGTACTTATGTCTCGTACATTTGCCGAAAAGCCTCGTATTCACTGTTTGATTTTGAAAAAAATAGGCTAAATCTACTCTCGTGTTTCTATTTCGGATAGAAAAATGTGTCTCCTCGTACTGCTCTAGATATAATACTTGAGTTTGCTTCTTAGAACAGGTTTCTAGAGTCTTTAAGTGTTTGGTCTGCTGATCCTGCCTACCTTGCCTAAGGTGTATAAGTTTGTGGTTTATTTTCCTGTTCATTGTCTAATATTCCCCTTCCATGCTTTGGTGTCGTTGGGAGAGCAACTCCCTGTTGAAATAGTCCGGACCTCGAGTATTGTCAAACTATGGACCCCACGCACGGTGCCTTTCGAGAAGGCCAATGAAGAAGTTTGAATCCTCTCCACTTGTACCCCCCTCTCTCTCTCTCACTCTCTCATTCGAACCTTTTCTTGATTGCCCACCTACCCGAAACGGCTCTATTTGCCTTGGGGATCGCGTGTTTTCCACAATACCTCAATTAAGGAACACACTGCTGAATTTGCTGGAGTTGCGCGGAAATGCCCATGCCTACACTTACCCATAGACCGAGCCCTGTGGGCATGCGGTCATCCACTGTTATATTTGCACCACGGATAAGTTCAAAAAAGTTTAGCAAAGATAAAACCGCAAAAAAGGAAATTTATTTCCTTGGTAAAATGTTTGCTTTAGTGTACTAACATCTCGTATGGTATATTCCTTAACGCTTTCGAATAGATTTATATCATCTACCTTATGAATTAATTGCATTGTATATGCGCATTAGGTATTAATTTGTGTGGTATGTAGTTATTAAAAAATATAAAATTAGTATTTATATAATTCGTCTAATAGGCATTCTCGAATGGGGATTTCATCTTATTGTGTTCATCAACGCAAGGCTTGCTCATGCCAAATAATTTCACATAGATTTTAAATAAACTAATAGCAGAAACGTCATAATTTCACTGTTGGAAGAACTTGAATGAAAAACAATGCAAAAAATCCTAGCGATCTTTGGGAATGTACTACTAGGCGTGTAGCATGTGCTCAAATTGGCTATAATTACAAATATCAGCGACTCGTACCAGAGTGACTCGTGACAGTCAATCAGAGCGATATTTGCCTTGCGATTTGCGGAAGCGTGTTGTGATACGATAATATGCGAGATGCCTTCCAGTTCTAATGGCACCCAATTTTTTCTCAGGATTAATGGTATAAAGAAAATATGTTGATGAGCTTAAAATACGTGAGCACCCTTGATGAACACAAGGCATAGATGGCTGCATTGTACAATGTAAGGGGTTAGTATAGTTGCCACTAGATTGAGACGTGTTTTCGATTTTAAAAACGAATGGCGTCGTGGTGTTTAAGAACAGCGTGTAGTGGTCCGCTTTCTCTAGTGACGTGTTTATGTGTGGTTGCACTCTTGGGTGCGATAGTTCAAAGAAGACTGAAAGTTCTGTGACAACTAACCCAAGAAGCCCCAAACCACTGATCCACTGGGCAAAAGGGACTCCTACACTATCATTCTAGGTAAGCCTATAGTAACCATTGATAATATCCACGACGCATGCAGGGAGAATAGGAGATAATTGAGTAAGTCTGCAGGGAGATTATGCTGAAAAGTTTCAAATATCTGGTGTAAGTGGCTTGTCAGAAAAAAATGGGATGCATTAGAATATGAATGCAGGCCCATATTATAAGTATCCATTATTAAACAAGTTCTCCTTATGTGAAGAAACGCTACACTAAAAAATACACTCATTGTGAGTTGCGTGATGGAGATCTCATATATATTTTTTGAACGTCCTAAAGTTGATACAGTTTTTTTTACAGAAATGAGAAATGTCAGTTCGGGTAGGTATGTCATAAATGGACATCGTTTCGGGGCCGTCCTATTTCGCGTCAATGTCCTCCCTCCATCCGTCCATCCCAGTCTCCCAGGTCCTCTCTCTCCCTGGCGAATTCGTCACGAAACGAATGACGTGACGCCATGCATTCGTGTGCGATGCCCAAATCCCAAGGCATTCACGTGCTTCCACGTGCCTCCTTCGTTCGGTGGGGATCCTATGCACTTAAAATTAGCTCCGAGTAGTCGCGTGCTGCCGCAATAATTAAGTCGGCAATCCCGAGAGTGGGCCCGGGGGAAATGGCAGTGGGCCGTGTGATGGGTGAGATCGTCGGGGGTGGTACCGAATCTCATTTCTTTTCTGGATACCCGTCGTCGAAGGCCGTGCAATTTATGAGGGGTTTGAACGTTGTGGAGAGATCTGCGTTGGGTAGTTTTCCATGCATCAACATTTCGATGTAAGGGAACTGTATTGGATATCACGTCGTACATCATCGTCACATTAAGATGGCACATAGGTGAATCCATTCGATTCGTAAACAAGATTTACGATGTTTGGATCTATATTCTTGTTCGTGTACTCATCCTTTCGATGCAATTTTTACGGAAGGAATTATAAATATACTCCTAAATGTGCTTCTATAAATATATAGGACTCATATTCAAAGTAGTGCATAGTGAATTCAACTCACAGCATCAGAATTAGCATCACTCAATGCTCTCGTTGCATCGAGAAGTGAGTCTCTCACAGCCCTTCGCCTTCAATTTTTAGCTGACGTCGCGTGCTGTCCACAGCGTGGACAAGAAGAAGATACGTGGGCAATATCCACTTCAAGCACGCGCAACATATATGTAGTGAGGGCATGGAGGAGAGTGGGGGTTTGGGTCTGGTCTGGGTCAGCGACGCTCTCAGGGGGCCATATGCGCCGCTCCGTCGACTTGGCTTGGATGAGTGGGTGCTCGGGGAAGAGTGGTGTCGCGTGTGTGTGTACATACGTTAAGCCTACGAGGGGAGGGAGGGAACAAGCCGTATGCCAGAGCTGGACAGAGGCGAGCATCGCTTTCAGTGGCGTAGGCAGGTGGGTGCTCCGGTTTTATTGAGCAAACTGGGCAACGCGGGGAAACAGCTTGTTTCCGAATGGTTTGCAGCGGAAATAAAATGACGTGTGTGTGTGTGTGTGTGTGTGTGTACGTGTGCGCATCACGAACTCAATATTCACTAGCTCTATGTACGAAGGGTGAAACCAAGTGGAAGAACAGAGAGTAAGGTAATGCGTCTAAAATAAACCAAAACAGCAGTGAATGTCTTCTGCTCAGGGGGAAGAAAGATGCATCGCGTAGCTTTGCTGTAGCCGTATTCTCTGTTTTTATTTGTCGTCATGCGAGAGGAAAACGCTTTAGTCGACGATGCATTCGAGGCAAAGCCTGTGAAATGTGACCGGTTCGAATACCTCTTTGGGTGCGAATATTACGTCTTTGTACTATATTCACTGTGGACGCTTGAGTTTGCGATGCGAAATTACGTCAGTCACAGAAGCACCGTTTACCACTACTCCACCGGCACAAAAAAGTGGATTGTTGGAGTGACGCAAATAAAAGCAGCCAATTTCTATCTCTATTTACTAAAATGCTATCATTTTTAGTACTCAGCTAAAAATGTAACTTGGCATTACGCGTTACATGAAGTGAGGTATGGAATGGGGAGATAAATGAACATCGAGTAAATGGTTTACGGATGATTTTCGCATTATGTTACACTGTACTGGAGAGCCATATGGTTACCTAAAAGTATTTCTACTTTCTTTCTGGGTTGAAGTCTCGAAGTTTCGGTTAGATATGCTTTTTATTTCTAATGATGCAAGAATAATTTTACTTTAAGCTTAACGACTTGTTAAAAGTAGCCCAGTGGACACAATGCGTTTTGTAATAAAGTATCAGGACATTCCGTCTATTTAAAGTTAAGGATATGCTGATTCCATTTGGCAGTGTTAAGCATCCCTATTTTATGCATTAGTTTTTTTTAGCATTTTCCTTTTCCGGGTGAACACAGGAAGAAATAGAATTTTATTGCAGTGAATATTTTTTTAATATCCAACTGGTCCAAGAAGGGTTAAGTATTTTGACTTCTTAATCTCCGACGTCCCTTTCTAAGACGAATGAGGTCATCAGCAAAGTTGAAGGGAAAAATCCCTGTAAAATATTAAAAATCCTTTGATTGACTCCTCCGTCGTGGGCCTCTGCTCTCTAAAAACGACTGTATGCAAACATCATCCTGAATTATCCTTCATCAAATTCAATATTATATAGTTACGATCTATATTTGGTTTTCGTTGCCTGTTTTTCCCCAGGGCATGGGCCATTGCAGAGTCAGAGAAAGTTTTATTGGGTATGCTCCCATTTATTCAAGTTACCTTTCGCGATTTATTACTCACATTAAAACCATTACGGAGCAAATTTAATATCCAACTTTGACCATTGCCAACTAGTCCCTCAATTGTGCTAACGTCTTTTAAAGCGTGGTTCAAGGACATGCATCCATGCACATTTATACGACCGTTTTATCTCTGTTGAAATATATATGGGGGCCCACTTGCGTTCGTAGGACAAGCATCCAATTTCAGAATGCCTCTCGCCGTGCAGAAAAAGATTCATAAAAACGCTGTTGTTGTACGTATTCATTCTGACATTTGTATCATGGGATTCATTTAAATGTAGATATTTGCATTTAAATTCAACTCCAGATGCGAACTAAAAGCATATCTATTTCGTATTTAGATAATTAATGGATAAAACATGATTTATCTTACTAGTGGAAGCGTTTTGGTATTATCAGAAAATGCAATATTTTAACTGCCGTCACTGTTCAGCATTATTGGGAAGTTGTAATTTATTATGAAAAATTAACCTCCACGCTCGATAAGATGAACATTTTCGATGGCTAAAGATCCCTTTGTTTTACCTATTTGGCTTTATTCCACATTAAATGTGAGAGGAAAAGAAAATTACACATTCAAATTGCCTCCGACTCAATATGACGTAGGTTATAAACTTACTGGATTTGGTTTATCATTAGTATTTGGAGTCCGTGGGTCGCGGTAGTCCTGGGGGGTAGAACGTTGGACTGCTGACCGGAGGGTCCCGAGTTCGATTCCCGGGCAAGGCACCCTGGGCACCTGTAGCTCCACCCAAGCTATGTAATTTTTCGGGTACCAGGTCTTCCTGGGAAACCATAACCGGCACAGGGAAAGGAACTGGACCCCCTACCCTGACGTGTGAATTTCACACGTCGTCCGGCTTACTACTGGGTGAGCTCTAAATCGCCTACTATCCGACATCACCTACTAAATCGACCTTCGGGTTGAATATTGTGTTTATGGTCTTTTTATATGAAGTCCATATCGGAATGAATGTTTTGGCTAGAGCAATATCATATTGAAATTTAACAATTATTATTAGAGTTTACACATTCATTTTTTGTAGTGTGTGGAATGCCGCAAGGTTAACGAAAAAGTTTCAAGATCCTTAATGTCATGTCGATATGACATTATATATCGATATTAAACAAATATTGATATGGAATCGATGTATCGTCGTACAGCACAGCTCCGCCTGAACTCTACCAGTTCCAGCCTCCTGACCCCGTTTCGAACGCCCTTATTTGCTTTCGTCCCGGTCCACACACCCCCTCCCCCCTTTCCTTCGCCTTCCATCCCGCTCCAACCCCTTCGTTCGTCTTTGTCGTTCTTCCATCCGAATATCCTCTACCTCCGCTCCACTCGTCCCCCTCCCTCGTGTCGTAGTCGAGGGAAGCCCCCTTCGCCCTCCACCGCGAATCGCGGCCACGGTTGCGGGAGTTCGGTCGGTTCGTATTCACACCGACAGGAAGAGAGAGGCGGCGTGCGGGTAAACCCCTCATGCGTGTAAAGTTTTGAGTGGTCGCTTCGCGGGTCTTATTTGATTTCCCCTCTCCCCCACGCATCACTCTGTCTCTCGCCGTTCCTTGTAATTGGGTGTGGGAACTGCCAATGATAAGAAACGCTACCTGTATGTACTCTGGGATATAGGTATTTCATTTGTTTTCGCCGCGAAGGAAATGATTTAGGGGTTCTCCAAGTTTGCAGCTTTGTCGGTGATCCTATGAAATGGTTTGTCACTAGCTCTCCGAGTATTCCAAAGGACGCGGTTTAGATTGTATCTTTCCCACACCACTTAATATTTGGATTTGAGTTTTTGATGAGTGAAGTTCACAATGCGATACGACGTCGGCAGTAGGAAATACTTCAAAGCTATTGTCGTAAAAAATAATGTCGAAGGTAAATGACACTTTTGTGCAATGAAACACGATATTTCATTCGGACCAATCAATTTCAATGTTAAAACGTCATATTCAGTAGTCAAGGAATAAGTGTGAATTTATCATTTACATTTAAGTTTAGGCGATCTAATTTATTCAAGTCTGAATGATTGTTCTTATGTCGTCGAGTCCTATAACCCCACAAGTATTTGTTAAAAAAAATATAGGAAAAACTGTAATATCCATCGTTGTATCTTCCCTAAGGATGACTGTATGTTTTGTTTTTCCGTGCACCTTCATATTTGCTCTTCGCGAAAGTTAAAGACGGTTCGTCCTGACCGGAAGTCTTTCAACGTAAGCTCCTATGCGTAATTTGTTTTGGCTTTTTGGTAAATAGATGCCATGATACTCGCTCTTTTGTAATCGCTTAGTTTTCACGGTGACTGGACTCGGTTTAAAATTACCAGCCATAAAGCATTCATTCAAGTTCAGGGAAATTAAATATATACACACAGTCACGGACAGCTGAAATTCATCTTTGTCTCAAGCAAAGAAGCTTGCTCTCTTTCTTAACTAGTGTGGTTTCCCAAGCGATAAGCCTAATGTCCGGATAGTCCCGGGTTCGAATCACTGGTAATGTCTCGTGTGAAAAATCATCTAAAATTCAAAGAGTGAGATTATCTGGATAGAACTACTTCGAGGGAAGCCAGAGGGAAAGGGACTGACCTCTCCTCCCATGAAGGTGCGTATTTCACGTGCCTTAAAGCGTTATCTTTTGCCACACTTGTCAAAAGAGTTTCAGGTTGAATACTGTTATGCTGATTAAGATGATGGTATTCTTACCTGTTCGTTTAATGTTTGAGCATCTCTCAGTTATGGAAATTGTTTGTTTGGTTGAACTTCATGATCCTATATATTTAGGGATAGACGCGTTCCCGACGGAGTTTTTATCATGGGATGCTCGGCTATTATCAAATTTATCTGCCTATCTAATATGTGTATGCAACGTGGCTGCATTTTAACCAGTTCTTCGTCTTTTATCTTATTATATTTAGGTTGTCTGCATTAATTAATTTCGCGCTTTTGCATTACCTACTTATTTCTTAGTTCTATCCCAACCTTGATAAATTAGCAAATATATTTCCTCGCTTCTTGCAGAAATGGCGGTTTTATGCAGCGAGAATTATATTTGCTCTCTAATATTTGAATATCTTCATCATAAGGGTGTTCTGATGTTATTATTTCGAGTAGTTTCAAGAAATGAATTGATGTAAGTTGCAAGTGAGTTCCAATATACTAGCTATTTCCAAAGGAAAAAATAAACGGAAATTAGTTTAGCCATTTACTTTCTCCTGCGCCGTTTAAGTTATGAGTAACAGGCAGCTGAAAAGAATACTTCGATCAAATATGAAAGTGTTCACATTAAAATATGAAGATAATTCTCTCCATCACTGGATAGACATCTCTCCATTATTATATCTTCATCATCAAGGACTTAGTTGTGAGCGTGTGACAAATGATTATTTGAAAACATCGCGTTTGTAGATAGTGGCTTATCTTTCAGAAGCTTTCATTTTTTGAGATACCTCTTAATAAATCGAGGCTACAGATTTTGGAGCAACGGTGATCGCGAAATGATACGCGAAGATGCATGCTTGGAGAAATTCTGGCGTTCTGCCATCTTAGCCACGTCAATCGCGGGAATCTCATCTTTTTGCTACGCCACTCTCTTGCCTTAATTGGTGTTCTGAAAAACCAAAGGGATCGATCAAGTGCTAGTGTTCGTGTGATCAGAAGGCTGATGGGGGCACTGTTCTTTTGGCAGGCTTGAAATATTATAGAAGAGTTTATTTTATCTCCAAATTTTAAGGAAAACTAAGACCAAAGATTAGGTATCGTCCTTTAGTATGAAGAATTTCGTAAACCATTCCTTAAATTTATCAAAATCCTTTAATTCTACCTTGCAATTTAATTTAGGATCGATTGCACATTTACTACTTCATTAACCTTCTGTGATGAAGTGCCTTCTTCAGTCGACGGATTGAAGTGAACACTTCAATATAAGAGCCAGCTTCAATTGACGCAGTAATTTAAAATAGAACGGCTAATTTTGTGGCGAATAATAATGGACTATTCTACTGTTAATAAATTTGAGTGATGTTCCGTGAGTTTTCGAATAACATGGTCCTTAATTGGCAAAATAGTTGGCATTGCTATTCACATTCCACAAGTTTCTCAATCATTAATCCTTGGAATCCTATTTCATGATTTTTTCATAGATCCTATTTTTTAGCACACGAATTGAAGACCTATAATATAGGGATGACAAAATCCGTTATGCCTTCACAGCTTGCTGTTTGTCGAGACCATAGAATAAGATTGCCATATCCTTTGAATATACTATTAAAATTATTTGTTGCTTTTTTTGTTGAAGTTGTCGCTCCTTTTTTTTATTTTGTCACCGCGGAAATGATTTCCCCTCCCAGAAAATATTCACCTCTTTTCCTTTCCTCACCCAGGATGTCAAACCTCGTTCCTAAAACGTCCATTGGATATTTTTACGAGATGGCCATTCTCCGCAAGTGTCGATTTTGTGTTGGGAGTTACGCGTGAGTCCCTCCGGATATATCCCATCCTCGCCCCCCATGTTGGATCGGTCGATATTTGCGTGGGCAGCTTTTGTTGGGGAGGACGCATCACCGTCGAGGAATGTTTTTTTGGAAAAAATCCCACCCACAGGTCACGTCAACGAGAGCACTACAAAGCGAATTCCTTCTAACGAGTCTTCCCTCCCCAGTCTCTTCTTTCCTCTCTCTGTCTCTCTCTCGGCCTTCTTCATCCGTGCTTCCACTTCCCCAACCCTCCAACTTTCTCTCCTTGGAGCGTCTCAGTTCTCGCAGAACGGGAAACTCGGGTCAACCGCGCGGTTGCGTCCATTGTGAATCCGTCCTGGGTTTTCAAGAGCTCGATTAGTGGCCACAGTGTCTTATGAGTGTGGCCGATTTATTTATTTCTCTTTCACAAACTTCTTTCGAAAAGAATTACATCGCTCACAGCTGGTGCCATATGTACATTGTGCGCAAACGAAGGCAAATGGTGGTGTTTCATCCCCACGATAATTTTTTGCAAAACAAATGTGAAATGCATAGATGACCTTTGATAACGATGCATTGGATTCGATTTAATCACCATTTATTTCTCGCACTGTCATCAGAAGAAAGACTTCAATATATAAACCATATCAACCATCTGATCCAAATGGATCATGTGCTGAACTGGATGTTAGATATGAAAGCCAAAGAGCAGCTCGCAACGCAATGCAGAATGTCAGGGGAGGAGGATTATCTTCCCCTGGCATTCTGCAATAGGTATTAAAGGTACATCGTTGGCGATCTAGGTACGTCGTAAGTACATATAGTATGTTCATCTTTAAAGTCACAGGCAAGCTCGAAAACTGCGAAAAAAATATAAATCTTACATTTTAAAATATTTTGTAAGTTGGTGTTATTATTGTGTGTGGTCGTAGAAATTAATGTTATGATGAATGAAGCCCATGTAATGCAATCCGTAATCATTGAAAATGCCGCTATAATTTTCAGTGATTTTCAGCATGAAAAGTCTTAATTAATCAATAAGACACTGAATAATCATCTTCAATATTGTAGTGCGCTTGATGAACGAAACCAGTGTTTGTTAAGAGAGAAGGTAAAGTAATATTTAAGGAGATAGAGGAATGTTTTTCTTTTCCAAAATTTACGACGGTTTTTTTATGCTGCTAAATGTTGGATATGAAACAGCAGGAAAAGCTTCAAAAATATACCTCTATATATTCTCCATCAAACTAGTTTAGGAACCTATTGATAACCCGGTAGACGTATTCTTAAGGTTTCTTCCTTCGATAATAGGGAGAAAGCTAGTGGCAAAACGCTCGCAGTGATTCTTCGTTTCCGGCGCGGCCATGTGGCATGAATTCATATCGCCAATCACAACGGGCTTATAAATTTTCCAGGCCTCAAAATTTTAATTTCTTTGAACGAGCGTTTATATACACTGCTAACATACTATATTCGGGTGTCTACTTAGATTCACAGCGAATATAGAGAAACGCATAGGTAATAATGTCGTAGTGAATTAAAAATTATTATTTATATTTTTTTAGAGAAGGAAGTGGAGTGTTACTAAATTTTATCGTTTTTATTTGCCGGGCGTCCATAATAGCTTGAATTTAATTTTCCCCAATAATTCATCCCTTCATATTCATTTTCCTGGATGTCGCGATCTTATCTGCTCCTTCGATAGAAAATTGGAGAAAAACCGCTCAAGCCCAATGGACTCGCGTTTGAAATTGGCGGAAGTTAATACTTAATTGATATCCAAGGAATAATTTCGCATCTGGTGAGGAAAAAAAAACATTGTCGCCAGCTGATCAAACTCGCCAAAACTTCGAAACGATCGTAATTGTAGCACGTGTTTTTAGTTTACCAGATCTCCTATTGGCTTCAGAATGTACCCCATGGTCATCATAAGGGTGTATTACTATTCACGCTCTTTTAGGGTAATGCGTACCTTTCTGTTACAATGAGTCAGGGGCCACGAATAAAACTCAAATCTCAATAGAACGAAAGCCTATGAATGACTTTCGATGGGAACAAGAAGCAAGCGTGAAAATACAAAAGACGAGGGGGAGAGAGATTTGGTTCTGATTTGTCGCGGATTTACACGCTCGAGTGTGCTCGTGTAATTTTGGAGCCGGAAACCTTTTCAAACCTCTGCCAGTTAATCTAAAAAGGCATGGGCGTCGTGCCATTGCGTGATTTTCCGTTCGCATTGAATCCTGGGAATTGAAACGACAATGTGTCGTCAGAGCACATTGAAAAAAAAAAAGAAACCCAAACGACTTCTTAAATCGGTTTTCGTGGAACCTGGTGTTAATCTCAGCAATCGTAATAACTTTCACAATCCAAACATTTCGCTCGCGGCTGATACACCTTGGATAGTCTCTCACTGCTTTCAAAACCGGATAAACCCCGATGCTTCTCTTTCGGGTTCGATCGAAGTTTGGAAGTCGGGTAGACTCGGCGAGCGTCCGCTTTTGTTGCCCCGCCAGGTTGGCGTGACTCCGTGATTTGGAGGTCATTTTCGACCGAGGGGAAGAGGAGGGGACGTTCCCTTTAAGGTCATGATCGCACCTGTGCGTGTGCGGTTGGCACAATTTCGTAACTCCACGGTCATTTCTCTCAGCCGTGGTCGAAGAGGGTCGTCAGAAATTTAATCATCGCCGTCGTTCGCGCCTCTCCAGTTTAGGCTTTTTATTAATCCGCTAAGTGGCCCGAATCATCTCGCGCTTTCGTTTTCTTGAAAATGAACGTTGGCACGTGGCGCGAAAATATTATCGGAGGGAGGCTTCGAGTGGAGGAGCGACGGTGGGCGTCACAAGTGACGCAGCAGCCGCTGAGATGGCGTTGGCATTTCGTGACCGTGTTCAAAGCATTGGTATTATTCTGTCCCACGTCGCTGTCTTGAAGTACCCTAAACTCCGAACATTCATCATGCTTGTGCACCGCAGCAGTTCACATGAAGGTTGGACATATTCGGTAATGGTTGATCTCACCACGAGCTTAGCTTATATTAAGGAACTCTATTTTGGTGACTTGTGAAGTTCATTCATTTATGGTAGGGGTGGTAAGCTCCTCCACCAGCACCACCTGTGATTTCCCACGAAGCTTTGGTATCCAAGAAATTGCACCCGCTAAGAAATTGAAATGGATTCGTCCAAAACCATCACCAGAGGTGTGATACTGAACCCTGTTAGAAGTTCAACTCCACTCTCTACTTATACGGGTACCCACCACGTAAATATACTCGTACAAAATTATATTTCAGTGCGATGTTTTAGGCATAGGGTTCTGATATTTTGCGCATTAATTATAAAGCGTGCCATTACTCAAACCCGTTGATAAAATAAATTCATTGACCTTGCATGTTAATGGTATCGTTCGCTGTATTTATTGTTGAATTAAAAAAACCACCTAATCGTATAGTTTCTGAAGTTAACCTGCGTTATTTAAAAAAACATTTGTGAGTGGCTCTATTTTTTATATTAATGTAAAAAAGTGTTCGAAGAATACACAGTACATAATTGAAATGTATAAGATTAATTATTTTAGGTGATATATTGTGTTAATAAACCTAGTGGAAGTAATATGTAATATTTTTATGGTATACGTACATTTTAGAAAATATACTATCGTTTGAATTATTTTCAAAATATCAATTAGTCTCTCTGTTGTCTTTAAGAAAGTCAGTATTCATCATTGACTTTGATCAATAGTCGGCATATTCACCATTTTTTTAAAACTACCCTCATATTTGACATTTGAAAATTTAACAACTTGGCTTTTCTACTTAAAATCTTAACTTAATTTTAAGTGGAAAAGCCAAGTTGTTTAATTTTCAAAATGTCAATTTGAAGATTTTTCCCCAAGTTACGCCAGAAACGGTTTCATTTAAATAACCCTCAGTTTACCAGGTAGAATCCTTAATATTAAATCGCCGCAAGTTTTTGCGGATGGACCTCCATTGGGGCATAGTGCAATGCTCTTTAAGTCGGCCATCTTGCTTGCTTTCATTCTCTTCCCCCACCCACAGTTCCTAAATGTCGTCAAGCACATTTGACGGGGTGTTGACACGTTGCGTCACTCCCTTGTTGAGTAGAGCTTCCAAAGTCTTCCGGATGATATAGAGGTTCTCATCTTCAATCCCACGCCTTGTGCCTTACTTATTTTATTGAGGATGTCGTTTTCTCTATGACGCATGGTTCAAACTATGAACTGGTGAACCAACAATGAGTATTCTTCGCCTGTTCAATTGAAATAACATCGATACTAGTTTCCCGCACCTGCAACCATTAAACAGGAGTAGCCACGTGCTTTTCAGTATTTTTTTATTGAAAAATATTTCTTTTCTCGACATACATTGTACTTATATTAGGAAAAAAAAACCTTTGGGTGCGTACAGATGCCATCTCTTCATGGCAGTACGTGTAAAAAAATTTAAATATTTGTAAATGGGCCCGCATATTCGTTAGGCCTTAGATCCGCTGCATTGTCGTCCTTTTGAAGTGGTTTTATGATCATTGAGTTGGTAGATCTTTTGAGGCTCGATTTTGATACACACGATTCTCTTCAAGAACATAAAGATCGAAAACATGATCCAAGTTATGCAAGGAAACCGAAAAAAGGAAATTATTAAGACTCTTAACTATTTACCATCAAGAATGAATGGAAAACGTTCAATTGATTAGGAAAATAAACATCATTCCGCATCGAATGATAAACGTGTACGTCATACTCTGCAAGTCGTCCCAAGGGCATGTGGCGGGGGTCGTTAGAGAATCAGCCATTCATGCAGAAATATTAATTTATAGATTCAGTAGAATACATATTAGCTCATATTCAAAGCACTCGTGCATATACACGCATTCATACCTATAAACATCATGCAATAGTTGTTGTTTGACTATCTCGATGGACACGTCTATCAATATAATATTGTGCCATAATAATTTCCTCGGTGTCGCAAGAAAACTCAGGTGCCCTCTACCTACCTTTTTAATCAACAGGCTCCCAATCTAATTCCTCCACATTTGCGTAACACACTCTTCTCGTAGGAATTGTTAACAAAATTTGTACATACTTACATGAATTACATATCTCCAGCAAGAGTACATGGGATGGGCACACTGGTGTCTTTGGTGGACATACGTGCAGACTGACAATACAATTTTAATAGCATTTAATAATGAGAGCTGAGCAATTGCTGTTACTAACCCTTCGAAGTCTTGCCGCTCTGGAACCATGAACTCTCCGACTCTCTTGCCGTTCTTTTTAAAACTCCCCCCCCCTTCTCGATATACGCCACATGACTGCCTCTTGCTGCAGCAGAAGGAAAAGCGAGAGCGTGTCTTTAGTAATTTTCGAGCCGCAGCGGCAAGCGTGGGCGAAAGCGTCAGCTCGTGGTGCTCTCGTCGGTATTCCAATGTCGAAATGTCGTCTTTCCTTTTTTTCTTCCTCACCCACTCTCAATGGGGAGCGCGCGCCGCGAGCCCTAATGAAGGCGGTGTGCCGCCTAACGCGAGGCAAGCGACTCCGATGACAGACTGGATTGGCTAGAAAAGAAAAAAAAGCCTTGAGTGCCAATTCAACGCGATCTTGCCACAGGTGCTTTGACTTCTGCGTCGCTTGATTTTTCTTCGGCTCCATACATCCACTTGTCCCCCCCGATTTCCGATCTCTTGTTGTATTAATCTGTTATTTGGGAGATGTAAGGAATAATAATACGCCTATTATTTATCTCCTGTATTGCGCCCGTAAACCCTCGGGTATTAGATATAATAAAATAAAATAGTCTGGTCTTTGATGGATATAAAGTTTTCTAATTCAATTAATTATCATTCAAAACCCGCTTATTTTATCTTATTCTCTTTCAGCCATAGGTCCCATTCAGAATTGTGTTTATATCTCTCATTGATAAGCACTGGGGAAATTTCTTGTATTTAATTCTGACAATTTTGGAGTTTTCCAAGTCACTTGATTACCAAGAGTCGCTCTAGGCGTGCTAGTGAAATTTCGCCATTAAAAAATAAAATTCTGCTAGGTTGTCATATGCTCTATGCTGATTTAATGTAGTTGAGCCCAACATAACCAATTAATGATGTGTTGTCCCGAAGAATTAAGAGTTCGAGGTCTTCGATAGCTTCTCTCAGTATTTTCTGATTTTTAGCCTGCGATCATAGTTTGAACTGACGCTGCGATTTTTCATCTCAAGGACACGAAATAATCATTTTACTCAATTTTCCAAATGGTAGAGCAGTTAAATTAAATTTTTGTATTCTCATCTGATAACGATATAAGGTTTCTCTCGATCGAAGCTTTTTTCATTTTCTTTCTTGATAGTAATCTTTTTTTTGGCAGAATATTATGATATCAAATCGAACATTCATTAGAGTGCATTCATATGGGTACGGAAATTCTAATTTTTGAAAGAGATTTTCAAGACGTACGTAGATATACGAGTGCGTTTGCTCCTTTGTATGCGCTTTTGTAATTAATTTAATATAGAGACTTGCAGTCCTTCTGATCCATCCTCAGTAATCCTAATCAATTTAGGAGAATATTCTTCTACGTCTATATGGCACCGTTCAAGCCATGGTAGGTTGTGTGGCAGTGGGTGTCCCACACTAGGAATGCTACATCAAAATTTAGTTCTGCTTAATTATTAGTTTCCAATAAATATGTAAAATATTTCAAATTATGGAGATGAAAGTTTACCCTAGCTACATCTATGACGATATCTAAGTATAAAATATCTGTACATGTAAGACGAGGTGCTGAAAGAGCAATGGAATATCAAAAGAATATTAGAATTTGTCTAAATTTTTTTATGAGGAATGAAGTTGAGCATTCCACCATTGTATTGAGGCCTCACTCACTCCAGTATTAAGCACGTAGTCCTTAAAATATAGTTAAGTACTGATATTTTAATAGACGATTAATGATGGCCAAACTTAAAGCAGGACAAAGGAATCTTGATAGGAAATACGAGATTCGGTTTCATTCTTGTTGTCTTAGTGCCCTCTTACCCCCAACAATGGTTTAAAGAGAGCAAGGACAGCAGATGCACGTGGCAAGACAGAGTCAACTGTAGGCTCTGGAAAGAGAGTTTATTGGGTCAAACTGACCAGTTTATCGAGTGTCGACCCGTCTCCGAGCCAAATAATGCTGACATAAACTGGCTCATAATGGATCATAATTCGGCTTCGGATCTCTGTTGGATATTCTTTCCAGCTACGCCAGCCGCTAGATGAGTTGAAAACATTTTTGACACGTTTTGTGTGCTGTCCGAAGACTGATACGTTCTGTCCGAAGGCTTGATCCGTGTAACCTTATGCAGAAAACGCTCTCACGCATGTGTGTTCGCGTACATTTTATTCTGGAAAAAGTCGCCTCGCCATAAACAGTTAGTGTGATATTAAATTATACGTATTTTTTTCTTGTCTGTGGATCGGCCATTGAAAAAATAATGATAATAATAATAAAAAAAAGTTCTCCATGCCTTTTACGTCTCGTCCACACCTGATTTGACGCCTAAATGGAAAGGTGCCAAAAAAGAAAAGAATTTTGTGCCGTCGCAGTCTTGGAGATTTTGCCATCGGCAAACAAACGGATTGGTGAGAATCTTAGGAATAACTAATGATTCCTAATACCTGCCTCAATGGAGGATTTGAGCAGTGGTGCTTGGGGAGTTTTGGGTGTTTCGACTTGGAAGCTTCTTTTAATTCCGTGAAGTCTCCGCATTAGTTCAATTAAAAGTAATGCTTTTGCTTGCCGTCTGTGTCGGATTGAAACTAGCAAACGACCTTCAGGTCTAGCACCACGGTCAAAGTTTCAGGGGCGGAAACTGAAGCTATTGATTTTCCTGTTGCACATAGCACATCAGGCTAGTGCGAACTTCAGTTTTAATTTCATAACTTAGATGAAAATTTGAAACCCTTGTTCGTGGTTGAAAGAGATTTTCCGCCTAGACGCGAGAGAAAGAGAGAGGTTTCAATCTTCCTCCATTCCTTAGCACTTGTTTATTCCTGTCACACTCACACCTACTTAACAGTTGTTCCCAGAAGTTTTTACGCGATATTTTTCGTTTAAATAAGTTTTATACTTTTATTCAACGTTCCCTTTTTGATTTTTTTCAATTCCATTGCCAGTATTTAATGAAATTTTATTGTACCATTACCTCAATTTGATAGGCGAATGCTTTCCTTCGGAAATTAATCACACACTGACTTCGATTCAGTTAGATAATCCATCCGCTTGGTAACTCCCAAGGTCGTTGGATTTTTTTAATGAAAAAATAATGTTCTCTCTAGAAGAACGTAAATTGTTGGTTTCAGTCTCACCTAAGTCTTGTGCAAATTTAAACTCAGGTGATTCAGCCCATAAATAGCGATCAATCAGCACGCCCCGACGGCACAAGCAACCTGACATACAGGGTTCGTCCGGAAAATAAGTGTACTGAGCTCAGGAAAAAAAAATTATTACACTTTACATATCTTAAGCTAATATTCCTCAAAATAGGACCCTTGTGAGTCGATACACTTGTTCCAGCGGCGTTCCCATTCCTGGAACGCTCCCGCGAAGGCATCATCGGGAACCTCTCGAAGACACGTCGTCACGGCCTCTTTGACGGCGTCCAAAATCCCGTATCGCGTTCCTTTCTAACTCCTCTTTATCTTCGGGAACAGAAAGAAGTCCGGTGGTGCCAAGTCCGGGCTATAGGGCGGGTGCGGCAGCGTTGCCACGCCGTGCTTGGCCAAGAAATCCGACACGACAAGCGCGGTGTGAGACGGCGCATTGTCGTGAAGCAGCCGCCAGATGTTTTTGATCGCTGGCCGGACACGGGCGACTCGTTTTCGAAGCCTGTCGAGCACTTGGACGTAAAATGCAGCATTTACAGTTTTTCGTTCAGGTACAAATTCGTAGTGGACGACTCCCCTTTTGTCAAAAAAGACAATGAGCTTATTACACTTATTTTCCGGACGAACCCAGTATGAGGCATCCGAAGAGCGGATGAATTAAAATATCATCTCTCCTACCCAATCCGTCGTATTTTCATCTTTAGGTTAATCCGTTTCAATTGGAGCTCGCTTAATTGGATTTTGCCTATATGACACCAGGAGCTTAGCCAAAGATCGAATTATCGGATAAGCCAACCAGTGCTGACGAACTCGTGGCAATATTGTGGCACGCCAATGCAAGTGCAAGCCTGGGCGAAAACGTTCGTTTATTTTGGCTTCCCTACCCGTAAAATAAAGGGTTCGGGCCAGATACATGCATGTTCGTGCTCACTGTGGTTTTTTGGAGTGCGAGAAAAATGTGTTCTTTTGGACTCCTCTTTCTCCGATTCGGTGGGCGAACGCGACTTGGCGTTCCCTCATCCATACGGGATGTGGGCGATGTTCACTTGTATGGAACCCCCTCCCTCTTCCCTGCTTCTTTTCACCTCCATGAGCCCCACTCTCCCTCTTTCTCCGTCTCTCTCTCTCCCTCCTTTCCTCCCTACGGCCGAGGTCAGCGGGCCGTGATTCCTTGGCGCACCACGGGAGAGAGAGGGACGGGACGCATACCTCACCCACGTGGACTGAACCCGTTTCTCCTTTTACGGTGCAGATAGCTGTGCTCCCTCCTCCCCTCTCAGGTGTCAGTGGGTGGATGGAAGTCCAGTGTAACTATTTTCGATCTTTTAGATTCTGTTTTGTAAACATATGCAGATTTAACCCTGCCTCTCTTTTATTTTGAATTCGACTCCCTCTTTTCCCATCCTGCGTCAATATTCCGCTCTTTCGATCACTCCTGCTCTACATTTCATTAGTAAATAATCCCTGGCGAAAACTTCATGTTCGTTCACGATACAGTTTGCATCTTAAGGGCACGTTCAAATATCAATCAATAGATTCGGATGTCGCTGAAAAAATATGTAACATTGTTCAATTGAACTGACGTTTTTAATTCATTTATAATAATTGCATTTAGTTTTCAATTTATCCACAACTATTTGGATTGAAAGGGTTTCAAGATCTGCTTTCACGTGTACATTCTCATTGGCTTTCTAATTAAGACGCACATAGTGGACAGATGTTTTTGAGGTAGTAGTCGGTACTACTCCACGGTCTTTCGAATATTATTAGTTCTCGATGTTTTTACGATCTTTATGAAAGCAGTGAAAGTGCACTGTGTGTTAAATTGACTTCTCTTCAAATAACTACTCCATCTAAGAGCTAACTTTGTGTATCTTCCAGTCGATTACACTCATAAATTGTACCTATTGTTAAAAGCATCTTACGTTGGATATTTCAGTTCAAGAATGTTTTTGTCTTCATATTAAATATGAATTATTTTAGCAAAGTTCACTAATTGGCATGCGATTCATAATTTATGCGTGAGAGTTTAAAGCGTTTTTTTATGAAAACTTTGATTGATGCTTGATGTTCAACATGCAGATCACTTCTTTCTTGAATTTATCCTCAGAGATCCCATTTCTTTTGTGGTTTCAGTCTGCCTTGGGAGAGATTTTTTGAGAAAATTGTTTCTTAAGACAAAATTAAAAGTGTCTCGAAATGAAATGGCTGAAGTTTGCCTTCTATGTTGTCTCATCGACTCTAGCGGTCCCTACGCACCAACTTATTTGACTGAATCCTCCCCGTTTTGAGATGTTGTACATAAATTCAGCCAATCTGCCTCCGTCATACCATTGAACCTTCTCAGATAACCTCGAGAATTTCCTGCTTTCCTCTTCCCGTCATCGCATTGGCTCCCTCGTGAATTCGCCGCGTGAAATAATTTCAACCACTCTTGGAATTTGTCGTCTATAAACAACACCGCTCAGCATCGTAGCCGAAGTTGTTTATTTCTTGGCATTCGGAATGGATTTTTCCGTAATAACGACCTTCTTTAATTCCTTTGAATCCGTATTGCTCCGCATGTTACGGGAAAATTCAGCAGCCTTCTACGCGTCCCACATTTCCTACTTCCCATTGTTTTTTACGTTTGTGCTCATTTCATGTATGAAAAAAATAAACATTATTCTTCTATCATGTATTGTGATTATGTTAAATCTGAATTCATTATTATGTCGTTCAAAGTATATTATTCAGCCTTTGTACATTTTTGGTGCCATAATAAATTAGAAATATCTCAGATTTAAGAGATTTATAATATGCGTAGGCGGAATTAAAAAATTGAGTCTCATTGAACTTATGTGTCTGTATGAAAATAGTAATTCGGCGATTGATTTATTGACGTTTCGGTTCCCCCCGTCATAGATGAAACCATTAGGGGTTTAAAAAAAAACCCTCACAAATGTTTACATATTAAAAAAGTAACATATAAAGAATTCGACTATCGGTAGGGTACCATAGGATTATACTTATCACATTAATGGAATAAACTACTGGTGCAACGTCATTAATAATATGTATGTATGGATAAAGGAATATCATTTTATTTATCTGAAATAAGATGCGTGACCCTTCACTGTTCGAGGTGAGCACTGAGGATTTTTCATGACTCGTTTTTTTCAGGAAGTATACACGGAGACTTTGGCAAATACTGTTTACGTTCAAAATCGATCTCGGAAATTACTATTCAGCTATACACCCTAAAATTCATTTCGAAATTAACTTTGTGATTGAGTCAACTCTTGGTTAAAACCCTTTGCTTGCAGACGAGTGAGTATAAGCAATGAATTATTAGCAATGATTACCTGGTCGTTCTCCTGTGCTTGATGTGATCTCCATAAAGTGAAAAGAGTGATCCGCTTTTTTTATTTTAAGAAATAACAGCAAAGGACAATTACTCATGATCTAGGGCCGCACCCAGATTGACTTGGTCTAGTTTTACTTAATTGATGGTTGCGGTTTTGAATAAATCATACTTTTCAGACTGCAACAATAATCGTTCTCACTCCCGCCTGCTTAATGATTGAATCAGCCACCGCCTTTGACCTCCCGCTGCAATTATCCACAAGAAAAGTCCTATTGACGCACAAGATTTAATTTCCCTTCCTACTATTTAAGGCCAACACAAAAATGGAGTAATAGGTACCCACTTAGAGTATGGTGTTTGGAGTTGACTTGATGCTGAATTATTCAGTGCACTAAAAAGGTGAAGCCATATGAGTTAGGACGAAATCTGTTGCAATTCAGCCATGCTAGTTATTATTGTACTCTTTGGATCAGTGAGAAATGTCAGATTTTGTTCTCCTTCCACCCCTAAACTAGGTAATATCACGTTCACTGCGCATAATCCCACTCCAATTGAATGCAGTAGTGATGCTTTATTCTCAAAATCTCTCTCTTCGGTATAATCCTGAAATCACAACGATGAATATTTTCGGAACTTCCTCTGTAATGGTATTTCTATTTTACATCACATAATTTCGCATCTCCGTCTGAATTTTCTCGTGCTCGGTGAGTTTAACTGGGACCTTAACATTTGCTGGACTCTGAACCCTCTCCTGAAATGCAAGGATTTCACACCACCTCGCGTCGTTTGTTTTAATCACCTTGTTTGTCCGAGTCGGATGCAGATTATACAATTTTTTACTGCCTCTCCGCCATAACGCCATAGCATATAGAGCCTCGAAAAATATTATGCAAATACTATTACCTGCGAACGAATTTCATTTCAGCCAGTGGCGTAATGCAGTGCGCTTAGTTGGTCGAGACTACTCAGTTCGGCGTATGCTGACACCTAGTTGTTTCATTTGACACCACGACACTTCATTTGATAGGGCTTTGCGTTACAAGAGTTGAACGTAGGTGGGTTGCTTCGTATTTTGAATTTATCTTTCCTTGGTATTATGGGAGCTAAAACAAACAAACAAACGATGAATGATTCTCCAAGGCAAGAACAATGGTGGCGTATACAAGTTTAGTCTTTCCCGCATTACTGTATGGGAGTGAAATTTCAGTAAGTCAGGATAAGCATAATTATTGAAAACGTGCAGTGGGGTTATTAGAAGCGATTCCTGTAATGACATTAGAGGTAAGGAAAGTGTGGGTTATGAAAGAATGTGGAATGGACGCTCTGTCAACGGACACGCATGTACGAAGTGTGGTACGCTCTTTCGGTCATGTTAAGAGAATATACGCGACTGTAATTGCCCAACATACATGTGAGAGGTATTGAGTAGATAGTTTGGAGTGGACCGAGAAAGTGTTGGGGTGAAGAATATTAGAGGTCTCGCAGTCTGAAGATCACGTATAATACATTTTACGAATGTGATAGAGGCAAAGACGTAATATAGTTTGGAACATAATGCAGGAATCGTATGTTACAAGGAAATTGATCTCCCTTCAATGGACTGAAATAAGGCTTCTTTTTTTATGTCTTTACCCAGAAAAAGAACGTTATGGAGGATTTTAACGTTTGAATTTGTAAATTTAGAATGGGTCCCGGTGAGGTAGGCTTAGCCACGAGTCAGTAAACATGTGGGTAAACAATATTATGGCCGAAAAGCATAATTTATTTAGAAACTATTTTCTCTCACAAACCGAAATAAAAGAGTCGGTCGCATATTCTCAGTGGGGAAAGACGCGCACTCTGAAAGCTGGTGGGGAGATCCTTATCTTTTGCGCGCCGCTGTTACCTAATCCTCGGGACATAGACGAACGGCATCTGATACATGCTAACGATCCCAAATTACCCCGCTTCCTATGGCGATTTCATTATCGTCGCGGCCATATTTCGCCAACGCAGCGCAGGCCTTCCTTTTTATCCCCGTTCTTCATTCATCCACCACTCGCATCATCATCGGAAGGCCTATTGTCGGCTCTCCCATTGTCCATCCATCCCTGCATTTCGACACCCCGACTGGGGGCTGGGGAGTGGGAGGGTGATGTCGGAGGGAGCAGGGAGTGTGGGCGCACGCGGCTAGAAGGTCCGTCCGTCGGTCTCACGCACACTCTCCAGGGCTGACTGCCTGGCTGGCCTTCGTCGTTCCCTTGCCCCTTGGCTCCTCTCTTCAAGGCGTGCGTGAGTCACGGGTCATGGAGCAAAGAGGGTGTGAGGGGGAATTAAAGTAAGCGACGTGATGTGGTGGGAGGGAGGGGTTAGGCCAAGGTTTGCGTGTCCCTGCCGCTTGTTCCTAAAATGCTCCTCGCCCACGCCCTACGCGTCCCGACTCTGCGATGCTCCCGGAGGTCGGTTGCTTTTGAGGATTCTATGGGGGAGCTTATTGACTCTTGTTTCTGGGAACTTTCTTTACTGCCCGGAGCACGAAAGTTTGAGGAAGGCTGACTGTGAGTTTATAAGCCCTAATTCCATGTTCATGTTGCCTTATTTTTGTCACCGGCACCAAATGTCAGGGGATTGTAATTTTTTTCCTCCCTCAGAGCCCGAAACATACATAATTTCATCACCAACCGTCCTTTTCATTTGTCACCCGCGACGTTCGTCTTCTTTTTAGCCTCCTTCTCTCTAAATGTATGATAATATAGCTAAATGGGTAATGTTTGTGAGTGTAAAAGAAATGGACGTTATCATGGACCTGATTACATCAACTGTATTTCTTTGGAATGTCGCTTCGTAGAAGAGTACATTAACGTAATATATCCGTCCAGGGTATCAGGCCAGAGTACCCTCCATGTGTGGGCCAGGAAGGGCAGCCGATATTGGTAATAACAGTAGGGATTCCTGAAAAGAAAGGTCTTCAAAACAATGTCTTTTTGTCCATTTCATATATTTACAAAAAATATAATTTTTCAGGAAGATTAATGTTGCATCACTGCATGTCCCAACTCAGTTCCTGATGCGCATTTGAATGTAGGTAATCTATTTTTATTCAACCGCGATGGAGGATAAATGTTAAGCATACGGGGAAGAGGAAGGAAGAGAATATTATTATTATTATAAGGTAATCTATCGGTTAAGGTAGGTTTTTGGATGGACACAACTACCAAATAAATATTTTGTGGCTCCTAACAAAAACGCAATCCAGCAACATACGCTACATCAGGTCCCTCTTCATCTCTGTGTACTTCCTTCCTCCCTTCATCCTGTCCAACATTCCTATCCTGTTCCTACCCTTTCCTCGTTTGCCTAACATTCTCCCCTCTATTACAGTCTTGGAATAAACTACTTGTAATAGTTCGACTGACTTTGATGAAGATTATTGATTTTAACCTCTATATTTATCAAGATTATGGGAGATAAATTAAAATTTAAAGTCGAAAGGAAGTAAATTTACAATTAATCCCGTTATAAGTATTTTGTTTCGCCTAGCAAAATTAAACTTTTGTCTGTATATAGTGTTGTCTCTACCGTAACCACGCCTTAAGATCCGTTTCGTTTGCACATAAAATCCTCTGTCCTCGAGGGTTACATAATCTATCATTGCGTCATGGACTTCTCCTTGACAGTGGGATGGCCACGTTTGCGTGCTTGCAAATGCGGTGAATACGTCGAACCCATAGGCAGTGAGTGCTCTTGGCATCGATTCATCAGCGCGAATTTTTCTTCGGAGCTTGTGCGAGAGTAGGGAAGGGAGTGAGAGCCCCGATTTCGGTTTTGAAGGCGCTCATAACCGTTGTGTCATGCCATCCTTCTGATCGACACCGTTACTCGTTCGGTTTCGGGTGCCATAGAGTAACGCGAGAAGCCGCCCGTCATCGGAGCTACCGAGTTCTCTTGCGAGATAAGGCTGTCTCTTTCACATTTATAAATTGATCGGAACTTTGAGAAAAAACATGAGTCTACTTACTGAAAATGATTTTATACATACTGATGAACACGGTTGTCAATAATATACTAAACTGTGCACGACGATATGTAGAGAAAACAACCAAAATTACCAGAAGCTTCAATTGAATTCAACCTAAACTTAAAATGTCATCTGGACCACATAAAATATGGATAAATTCTAATCAGTTAAACATTCTTGCGAAAGAAACTTTTGTAGGTAATACAAATATTTTGCTTTAGTAAGTATTAGTAGTATTGAGAGCAGTCTAGTGGTCAAGTTAGGTTTATTGATGGAGTCACTAACTCAATTTTGCTAAATTTCCAAACCCTAACGAACACGATACTAAATAAATACTCTGGAACCTGGTTTACAATAAACCAGTCTTTTACTCCACATGGTGTATCTAGAGTGATTGCGTTTTTCAATTAATCCCTTTTTTACATTGACAATGTTTGTTTGAGATTTGACGAATTGCGAGTTATTAATGAACGTTCACTAATCTGGGCGAAGTAGCCGCAGAAAATAGTTATTTAATTATAGTCTGCCTTTCTGAATGCAATTTAAATCTTTGCGCTATAATAAATTAAAAATTTATGTCTCCGTTTTGATTATTTATCTCTCATCTGGAGTTAACTCACTCGGGAGGGTCACTTGACTGAATGTTCCAAAATTAAAATATAATTTGAAGCAATCCTGCTGTGTTCATTACTTTTTTCCTTCACTTCAACGCTTTCCTCATTCAGAACTCAAACGAGCTGATCGCGTGAGCTCAGGCTTCTGGCCTACAACGCTTGCGGACCAGAAGCCCATTTTGATTACGTTATCACTATCCCTCCATTCCACTCTCGGTAAAGACACTGCGATAATTGCAACGTTGCCAGGCTGTAATTGCTCCAGTCCTTTGTCATAGAGGCTCTGGGTGTCCGCAAATGCTAGAATTTTGAAAGAGTCGGAAAATTTTCTGAAACGATGTTAATCGATGACTCATCTTCTTCAAAAAGAGATCGTAATTGTGCTTGAAATACTTGATGGAAATGATTATGTTTTAAGTTGAAACAGTATGGGAGGAGGTTCCTTCGGTAACTGACCAGATGATCCGGGCTCGGAAAGAGTCAGGAAGATGCAGAAAATCATCTGATCATTTATTAAAAATTTGAGCTTACTTGAATTTTTTAAAATTTCGTTAGTTTCTTTGGTATGGTACGTTGAGTAGACTTCTGATGCATTCCGAACAAAAGAACCATTTTATAAAAAGGAATTAACCCTCATAATGAATAACCCTCGAACACTGACAGCCTGAACTTCACGTCTTCGAGCGTCGTGGAATTCCCCGCGCTATTGAAACCGACACTCACGTTGAAGGCTATAGTATCACAGGTTAAATGCAGGTATACATTTTTAAATATTAAGGTTAGGTAGCCTTTAACTCATGCATGGAAAGTTGTGCTAAGACTGCCTCGTTGTTGATATTTCAGATAAGTCTTAAGTAAGGAAATAGGAGGTCATATCATTAGAACGTAAGAAAATATTTCAAGTTCCACCCAACTTGAGCCTCGAGATGAGTCAGAGTTGGTTTCATTGATAATGTTACACATGATTGATGAAGAAATAATTCAAGTTGATTCTTCTAAATGAACAACGAAATTCACCACTGCAGGAAATGGATGTTTGATTATCACGACGTATGGAGGCATATATCTCAAGAGTATCTTGTTACTTGTCTTAGTTTTTCATTCGTATGAGAAATAATTTCTACCTGTACCTTCTGTGGTACGTTTTTACCTGCATGGTCTCATTCGCTGCATCTTTCTGTCGCAAGATGCCGCCGCTTTAAAACAAACCCAAAGATAGATATAATTTTCAATAATTGAATCTCCTTAAATATAGTTCAACCTTACACTATTCTTCTCTAAAATCTCCTTTGAGGTTTAGTCAGGGGTTTTTCCCGAGTAATATTCATGGGTAATAAGAATATTTCTGCTCGATTCGAGGTGCCGAATGCGTTTTTTCGCATTTCTTATAGCAAAATTGTTCTTTTTTTTGTTCCCGAAGGAAAGGTAATACAAAACAAACGGAGACTGAAACACTATCCTTTTGCCCTCCTCTATTTCTCAATTCGATGAATCGTCGTGAGACTTTAGAATGTTGACTTATTTTTTTAAGTGGACTCCAGTAGCTTCAGCATGGTTTGACTGCGATAAAGTGTCACTGCTCTCTTCACTGTCAGTAAGCACTATCTGGAATCGCTTCCAAGTTTTTATCTCGCATAAAAGTGTGTCAGTTGGACTGCCTCGGGTATGCTTCAAATGTGTATCGCTACTAAGCGCGCACTTTGAATTGCCACCATTCGAAGTGCACACCATGCTCTCTGGACTCTGTTGCCACTTGCTTCGACGGCAATTCCTAGGCAAACATCGTCCATATATTCCCGCAAATTGCACGTAAGACGCGCATTCTATGGAAATCGGAGTTATCATTTGAATTCTGTAGCAGTATTTATCTTATGGCGTCGGGTAGTGTCAAATTTCCCATTGTCTTCTGGATCTTGCGGGTAATTGCTGTGAAATGCATCATAGAAATTCACTGCTTCAGTTTATACTTTGTTATGCATATGAATATAGGATAAATATTTAAAAGGTTTTTGTTGATTTTGTTCTTCGATAGGTTATGAACCCTCGGAATGAAGATTTGTTCAAGCATTGGTCTGTGATCGGCAGATCTGTGAAATAATCTCAGTGTTGAACTATGTTCGATAGGAATATAGGAATTTCCACATAATTGTGTAATAGGTTGCTATTTTCCGTTGTCCTGACGAGGTGACGTTTTAGCCCATGATGGGTCTGTAGGGTATCCAGCAGTGTTGTAAGATAAAATTTCAACACCTTCGTATTTCTAAATTGCCAATGTTTTATCTGTTGGTATGTTTTTCGTATTAATGGCTACATATTGCGGCCAGTTGAATCATGATTCAATTAACGCATTGATACTCTGAAGGATTGCATTGTCCATCGTGCAAAATTTGTGATTAAGATTGGAAGGTATGAAAATGCTATTCAAATAAAGTTAAATATTTTAAAATAAAATCCCTATGTTACCTTGAAAATGGCACATCGTGTTTAACCAGGGGTTGGTACCAAGGGTAAAAAAAACTTTAAGTACCGTTAACTCGGTACCAGTACCTGGGGCAAGAATCCTATGTAGGTATATGATACCACATGTAACTGATGTTGGTACTTTGTTCTGTGAATATGTCTTGCTTGCATTAAATGACTAAGCAGCTAAAATCATTTTTTATTTCAAATTTAAATAATAATTGTTAGAGAATAAACTAGTGCCGGGAGTAACGAATTCCCATGAACAATGTTTACATGTTATCTAGAGGAAATAAAATGGGTATTATACCCTAGGAACAAGTGCATTGAACAAGAACCGTAGGTATTTCTAGGCTCCTAGGTACTTGTACCAACCCCGGGTTGTAACCACGATCGGATTTTGGTGAATGAAGTGGGGACTTTAATTTAACGAATTTTAACAACATGAAGTTTATGAATTTACAAAGGAATAAGGGTAGTTACGAGGGTAGTTCGTGTATCCTCTTGAGCGATCTATTTTCTTTTAACCTTCCTGGGATTAGAAATAATCATCTCGGACGACTACCAAGGTAAAAAATATCGTTTATGAACAGTGGCAAACCCTTTGTTCTCAGAATGGGATCGCAGCCAGGCTTCAATTGTCGCCATCCTCTTTTTCCAAACTCCCTTAAAAAAATAAAATAAAATAGGAGCCTAACCATTTTCGTCGTAAATGGTTAGGCTCCCTTTCCAAAATTCGGCTGTAATTTGAGATATCGGCTTCTCTTTAGTATACATGCATTTGCTGGACTCATCCCTGCCGTATGGCACACTGAATTTTTTTCTCTTCATGGCGGATATTGGAAAAAGAAACCCGAGAAATAGCCCTTAAACTCCACCTCTCCATCGAGAAGCCTTTTTTTCGTGGCTCTAAAATCACCTAACACGCCGTGAAGTGACCGCGAAGCACTGTAAAATTTCAGTCCTTGCCTATCCCCATTCTTCCCCGAGTTTAAGCTTATTCTTCGGTTATTCAGATTACCAACACGTATCCTCTTCGTATTATGCCTGATCGCGGATTATACAGAGGCAGTCCAGGAATCGCTTATACTTATGACTCGTAAAATGGCTCGTTTGAAAGGATAATTGAAATATTTACAAGAACCAATCGTTTTTCTGCCCGCAATCAATGCGAAAATGAAAACCCCGTCATTCTATTTCAATGTAAAATTGTCTCTCCTCTTTCAAAAATATTGACTGCCTGAAATTCCCTCCTCGTTTTACTCGCCAAAGTAGCAAATTGCTGCATGTGCCCGAATTAAATTCTTATTTTGTGAGTTGAAAATCCCCAATTCCAAAAATACCATCGAAAAATCCACATTCTCAAGAATTACAATTGAAATAAACTGGTCGGTTCATTTGGCAATGGGATCACCAGTGCCTATAGTGTGTTTCCCTTGCTTAGCGCCATTCTGGTGGGTCATAGAGGACCATGAAGCAATGACATGTGAAACTATATCAATAGAACAAGCCGTCACACAAATTACGAATAGGTTTGTTAGCTGATAATAAGTTGAATCAAGTTTTCCCTGTACTCTCTTAAAAGTTGTGAGTGAAACTTCAGCAAAAGTTTTTAATATCAAATAATGCGATCCCCAAAATATAAAATCAAAATCAAGTAGACAAGACAAAGGGTATCTAGGCAAGGAAGGAGAGAAAAAGAGGCTAACTAGACAAGGAATGCATCAACGAGTCTTCAAAAACACTCATTCTTTTTTTTTACATTTTCAAAGATAATCTTGATAGGTGAAATTTTAAAAATATATTTTACAAATTAAGGCTTTAAAAGTGGAGATATTACTGTTTGGTCAATGACCTTCTCATCTGAGATTTTTGAAGTTTATTAAAACACGGGATATTGAAGGTATATTATTATTATGCAATATACGTATTAGGGGGAATGTTTAGTAAACGGGGTCGAGGAAGGAAGAGAGTAGGTTTTTTTTACAGAGAATGCAAGAAGGTTGAAGTTGCATAGAAATGAAGGAAGAAATAATGTAGAGGAAAGAAAAAGAAAATGATCGCGATAAATAGGCTAAAGATAAAATCTGCAAGGACGGACCAAAATCATTATTATTGCGTAGAATACATGGCATTAACGAATTAAAAAGTGCTACGCTTCCCACACTTATTATAATTCGTCCACCTGAAACAAGTCTTTAGCTGCCTAATTATACCATCATTAAAATGGGATAACCTTAATGCTCAGTGAGGGCTAAATCATGTATTCGCCAACCCTACCGGACATAAGGTGACGGATTTCTTTCACTCACCGTTTTCATTACACATATTGCAAACACACACTTCACCCATTCACCTAAGTCGTGCACTATACTTCCTGGCGTTGAGGGATGTCTTTGTATTAACGGTATTTTGTTCTTATTGAACTTCCGCAATAATGGTTTGACATATCATCCAGAATTGGTTTATTTAAATGCTTAAGTGAATTTACAATGAAGCACGTAAGCGTTAAGTGTTCCAGAAAGAATCAAGCAAGCATGCAATGAAACTGAATACATTAAAATGCATGATAGAGCACGTTATTCTCAGCCCATTGATCCGGAGAGAAGGCGATGACAAGTATTCGTTTAAAATTAAGGTAAATATCACTTATCCAAGACGTGAAAAAATGTGTAGTCCTTTACATAATATAATTAGTCTAAAATTAATATCCTTGGCTAATGAATGGGAAAAAACCAAACGCCCAAAATTCGTTGAACATTTTCCCGGATCTGATCGGGGGAAAAATATATGTATGTAATTATAAGGTATTCTAAAGTATATATATATATATATATATATATATATATGTAATTATATGGTAATCTACCGGATGGACACAACTACCAAGTAAATATGTTGTGACTCCAAACAAAACACAATCCAGCAGTCTACTCTACATCAGGTCCCTCTTCATCTCTGTGTACTTCCTTCCTCCCTTCATCCCGTCCAACATCCCTATCCTGTTCCTGCCCTTTCCTCGTTTGCCTAATATTCTCTCCTCTATTACAGTCTTCAACATCCCACTGCCGATCAATACGCCCTTCATCCATTCTTCCTGCCTCCATAGGATTTCTCCCAGCAAACCCCTCTCCTCGCTCACCATCCCGAGTACTTCCTCATTTCTTTTCCTTTCGGTTCATTTCACCTTCTCTATTCTTTTCCACACCCACATTTCAAAAGCCTCCAATCTACGTCTATCCTCCTACTTTAATGACCACGTTTCGGCACCGTACGCTCCACATCAAAGTTTTGATGAGTCTTTTCTCAACATCCTTACTCAACGTCCGTGTCATCCCTCCCTCCCTCCTCTGGTAAAAACCCCCTTGTCTAGCGCAATTCTGCTTTCAAGTCCCTACTACTTTGACGGTTGCTCCAAAACGCTTCCTAGATACGTAAACTGTTATGTCTGCTCTATATTATGCCGCCTATTTTAATGTTAACCTTAGCCTTTTTCCTTTCTGGAAAATCGCATAACCTTTGTTTTATTAATATTGATTCTCATCCCATATATGTCGCACTTAACTTCCAATTCACTCAGTATGCTTGCAACCCCTTGGCTGACTGACAAACAAATCTTGGCCATCAGCAAACCTACCTGTTTTTACGAATTCCCCTCCGACTTTCATTCCTACCTTCGGTTCTTCCAATGCCTCTTTAATCATTTCCTCCAAATGTACGTTGAATTGCACCGGGTACAATGTACAACCCGCGCGGAAGTTCCATGGTCGTCAATATTGTTTAAAGAGACCTGGTTCCAGACTCAACAGCGGTCAAGGAAGGATTACATGTATTTCCGTGGATTCTGAGAATTACTATACTTTATTTTATAAGTTTTTTTTAATTGCTTAGGGATCAGTGGTAATGTAGGAAATTTTTGTATGAATTGTACCTAGAACGCGTGTTGTGGAATTAGACGCTGGTCAATTGAGGAAGCATAACGAATAGGAGCCATCAGCCTGGTGGTCCTAGCCTGTAGATGTATAGAACGATCAAATGTTATGCTGCTTCGACAGGTTCACGTGGTAGATCTACAACAACCGCCACCCACCTCTACCATCTTCATTTTCCCATGGGTATTTCCTTTCTGCCTTGTTAGGTTATCAATCTTCGAGCCCCTTCCACTTCCTCGTCATATTTTTCCTTACTCCATCCCCTCCTGGGAATTCGCCGGGGTTCATTTCAGTCTTGGTTTCCAATTCAATTTCTCTTCCATCCTCTGTTATTCAATGCACTTCTTTATTTGCCAGGTATTGCCACCACCTTCATATTCATGACTATTTTCATCATCAATCATTTCCATTATCCTTGATAAGGGACCACTTCTCCGCCACATGTAATACGTGCTATACTCAAACCAAAAATTCTACCATTCAGAAACGCCCGTAATAGATGAAGTTCAGTGGATTCGATGATTGATGGTGTCCTTAGAGTCGCCAAACGAGTCGTCAGGGTAATGACATCTAAAGCGCTTTAATCGCTGGGTGCCATCAGACAACAGAGTTCCTATTAGCAATTATGTTTTTACGATGCTCTGTCGGACGAGGCCATTTTGTATAATTAAAACAGTGCACGAAAAATGCATTAGAACTAAATGCCCACGCCTATGCCCGAGGCTGCACTCAATACCCGGAGGCCTTCGGTGTGGCAGCCGGTTACGCTACCCACCCACCCGTCCGACCGATTCGACCGCGAAAGCATGAGATCCGATGGCATAGTTTGATGTTGCCCCTCAAATACATTATTATCGTACGAACACGAAATTAAGATATTTACGCTCAAATCAACATCACTGCCATGGATGGCGCAACATCGGTATGTCAGAACATTCGGAGTTCAGGAGAGATTTCAATCAAATTGCGAAATAATTTGCCAAATTGCATGCTGACGCCTGAGTCCTCACTTGGTGTAATGCCTGAGTCACGCATGGTGTAATGAGATCGAATGCGTCGTGGATCACGCGCGTTTCGTCTCATTTTCTTTTCCAAATTTTTAATTAGCGTCTTTGAAACTGGGAATGGGGGAGAATTTTCCTGGTGATTATACTTGACTGTCTCATGTAATCTTGGATGGGAAGAAGAGTGGTGCCCTAATGGGAATTTGCTTGACCACCGTGTCTTTTTCATTGTCTGGCAGATATATTTTGGAGACTTGAATATTTTCTCCCTCAGTTGCACGTGATTTATGAGCTTCTTGTTTGTAGAGTGCTGGTTTCCAGTACGAAAGCAACACAGCTCCTTTCGTTGAATTAGTGCACGGAGGGTTATTGCATGTGTGACTTGATATTAATTGTTAAGTACATCTTTATTATTTTAGTTAGAGTGGACAAAAGTCCATGGTAATTACACAAGGAAGATTCCAAAATTGTGCATGTATTTAGCGAGTAAATGTACGAATTCAGTACAGGAATTCTCGTAGGAAAGATTAATTTCCGGGTATTACGGGATCTGTACGAAAATTATCCTAAATAATTAATAAAATGTTAGCTACTCGTTACCTGCGCCGTTTCATAACCACGGATGAAACATGGGTCCATTACTTCACTCCCGATACAAAAGAGCAATCAAAACAATGGATTCAAAATTGAGAACTGGCTCCAAAGAAGGCGAAGACCGTATAATCTGCAGGCAAGGCCTCGGTTTTTGGGATGCGCGTGGGGTAATTTTCATTGACTATCTCGAAAAAGGAAAATGTATCAACAGCGAATATTATGCGAACTTATCGCAACGTTTGAGCGAAGAAATCAAGCAAAAGCGGCCGCATTTGGCTAAGAAGAAAGAGTTGTTTCATCAAGACAATGCACCAGCTCACAAATCCGTTATTGCAATGGCCAAAATTCATGATATAAAGTTTAAATGCTTTCTCAATTTGCCTATTTGCCAGATTTAGCCCCATCGGATTATTTTCTGTTCGAAAACTTGAAAAAATGGCTCGGTAGTCATAGATTTTCCGACCATGAAGAAGTGAAGTTAATGGCTATTTTGAGGAGCAAGATAGTTCTTATTATAGAAAGGGTATCGAACTTATTGAACATCGCTGGGAAAAGTGCATAGAGCTGAAAGTAGATTATGCTGAAGAATAAATATATTTTTCTCCAAAATTTTTCAGTTTTCATTGTTGGTTCGGGGACTTTTGGGACCACCCTCGTATTTCATTGGGAGGTCGCTGTTGCCATTCACAGCTCTCTCTTACTCGTGACATTTTCTTAAGTATCACGACAGCCGAGGGAATATCGCATCGTAAATAAACTCGCATATATTCACCGCATAATAACAATATGCCCCAGGCGAATTCGAGACTGCAAACTCCGGTTTACTTTGTGAGCGCATTCCCCATCGTATAAAATAATTGCTGCCTGCTTGTTAATTACTACAGTAAATGAGTTAGGTTTTAAATAAAGGTACCAATAGTCAGCATAAGCAGAGTTTTGATTGCTTTAGTTTGAGTTTTTTGTTGTAAGGTCTTAATAGCCCTACTTTCCTTTTTATTTTCGGAAAGTATTAATTTCGGTAGACTGCACATCACTGATTTTTCTGCCATATAAAAGTGTAACGGGGAAGCAGTGATTTGAAAAAACTCTGGACGCGTTTGTTTTAGCATATTACTCCACCATTTTTCATGAACTGGAAAATATAAAAAAGATAATCCACCGCTCACCTAACTGGACCCCCGCGTAATTTTCTAAATCTATTAAAAATATAAATTCGAAAGAGTTGAGAAATGTTAGTTAATCAGTTAATTTCTCGCAGGCTCTCAGTGATTTGTAGCATTCTGGTGAATTATTTCAGTATGGCCATTTACACATATAATTAAATTTCATATTCGACCACAAATTGACGTGTTATATTTTCCCTCATAACCTTGAAATGACTTGAACATAACGAATATTTAGTATTAACCAGCACATGTAGTCTTCTATAAGCTAAACACAATTAATTTAAATCCTATATAAAACTAATATGCGCTCAGTGAATATGATTGATTTTCACGGAGATCATTTCGCAGAACATCGGTTTCAGATAAGAAAGAGTAATACAATATCCCCTTTATCGAGGAAATGATTGTTCATTTATTACTTTGAAAATTACTCTTTAATTTTGTGTCATTATTTTCATATGTCGAGTTTTCGAATGCGTACATTTTTTCTCTCTAAAAATATGCATGTAGCATTAATATCTGCAAGGCATCAACAAGATGTGTGGCAGGGATTGCATCTAAACCAGGCAGGAAAGAGTACCCAAAGAGTTGCGGTCACGTTACGTCACCTTAGGTAGTTACAAAAGGCATCTGGCATAACATGCAATTAAAAATGACGTGGGCAAAATTGAAAGGTATTCCTAATTTGTATGTAGTGCCAATTTTTTTGCCTTGCTGTCTAGTATTGAAATGGGAGGGTAAGCTGTTATTCTGGAGGGTTCAGACTGAATGAGTTACGTCTGACCGTCAAGAACAGTGAACGTTACCGCGTTTTTTCTGCAACTCATTGAAATAACTTTTTCAATACATTCTTCTTCCACCTTAATACAAAAGACTTTTGATGAAGAAAACTGCAGCACTATCAATTATAGATTTTACTGAGATAGTATGCCTGTTTATTTGTGCATTTGTGACAGTGACAATAACAATAAAAAAATGACAATAAATTAGTGAAAACTTTGATCATCAATTAATTCAACCATTGAATGCATCTCTTTGAAAACATTAATCGTTCCAATAATCCCGAGGGCTGATACCTTGTAAACTTCAAGTAATTTTCTCTTAATTTACACTCGCATCACATATTATGTCCCATTGTTAAATTCATGCTGATGATTGAAATTGGCAATCAAAAATATTAATCAGTCGAGGCGAATATCTTTGGCTTTGTAATTCTAAACTGTAACGGTAAACGTGTTAGTATCGCAATTTTGTCTCTGGTAATTGTTCAATAACTTCACTGTAAATCTACGCGTGAAGGGGCGAGAAAATAATGGTGGCGTGGTCCACCTATTAAAGGCCGTGCCAGACTCCTCTCTCTTTCCCTGAGAATTATTTCCCAAATCGTGGATGGCCCTTGCGGAGCTAAAGCAACGCCTCCATTCCTAAAAACGATTCCCTTTCTCACTCTCCCTCATGTTAATCCGGCCTGGGAGTTCGTGTGCCTCCCTGGTCACAGGGTCTACCGGTCGGGGGTAATTAAGAGAAAGTTCTCCGTTGCGAAGTTAATCTCGCCGTTCGCAACTCGGTCATTTTGTAGGGGCTACTAACCAGCCTCCTGCCCGCGAATCCGAACCGATGCCATCTAAATCGTCCAGGATAATGTGTCTCATTCTCTTCGTTTGGCGACCGCTCGCTTAACACGGGAGCTCGTGTTTCCAGCGTGACTCCCTACACCAGTGTTGGCTAACTTAAAACAAGTGGAGAACTCGCATTTGGGTGTAACAAAAAATATCTCGAACGGAAAAACGTTTAATTTGTTATGCCTCTCTAATGTATGGCTGTTTCCTGCAATCGTCGAGTCTTCAATATCATACCGTGAAAGTAAAACGATGAATCCGAGAAATTACGATAGGAAAAGAGCGTTATCGCAACGCGTCAAAGATTTTTTAAATATCAGTAGGAAGTCAGTTCTATCAAACCTGGAAATTATTTAATTTGAAGGTAATTAACCGTGTAATATATCAATTTTGTTCAGCACATCTCCATTTTAGGTGCCACTTCTTTAAGATTGGCCTGATCCAATTACGGAGCAGATTCTGGCAGGTATTACATGGCCATGTTGCCGGGCGATACACATATTTCCTTGCGCATTTAATTCCCTATTTTTTATTTATGTTTATATACTTGTTGTTAGAGGAGTGTCCTTATGAAGCCAGGTTGAAATTCAGAACTTTTCCGGAACTTTTTTGTTCGGATCGCGTTGAAAAACAATGAAAAATTGACATCCTGTTCACAATTTGAAAGTTATGTTTGTACGGATCATGTATGATTTTCAGTTATCAGAGAACTGGAAAAGCTTAGACCATTAAGTAAATTTTAATTTCTGTTCCAGAAGTTGTGTTATTTTTTATTCATGCGTTGTGCAATTTCAAAAGTTTTCTAATGGATGTAAAATTACATGGGAGAGCAAGCAGTATCACCACTTTGCCATTAATTTTCTTAAAAAAAGGAATCGACTTCCGCAGCTATCTTTGCACTGTATTAAATTTTCAACGATCCTCATAAAATATACTGCAGCGTATTCAATTAAATATTGTGGCGTTTTCAGCTCACAATTGAATTTATAATGGTAAGTATTAAGTTTCAGGTCGAAAATGTATTTGCGCTGTAATATACGATGTCGGTTTTAAATACTCGTATGTTCCGCAGTTCAGTTTTTACTGTCCCTGTTCAACCACCGCGTAGTCCTCGCCCTCGTTAGATAGTGAAGATATCAAATCTAGAGAGAACCTAATTTTTTTAATGGATTATTTCTTAATTATATGTTCTTTTCATCATCTCGTTGTCTTTCGCGTGTGGTGAACTCACCGTCTATACGCTTCTCCAGTTAAGTTCTGCCCTCACATGACACGGTCTGTCAGCAGGAGAATATCTTCCTGAAAACGACCTCGGAGCCTGCGTCCACGTTTCCGTGGACCTCCCCGCATCACCTTTACCCTCGATACTACTTGAATACGCGTTTCAATTAGATTCGCTCCCGCGCGTTAATTAAACGCCCGTGCACGCCCTTTTGCTTCCCCTCAGTTTCTCCTCCCGACATCCACGCCCCACCCCCTCTCCTTCCGCCCCCTCCCAAGTCCACGCCTCTCGCGGTTATTAAAGCCAACTCTATCTCACGAGGGGTAGTCAGGCATTCCCATGGTGCTAATCTCTCAGGTGCCGTTATGGTCATGTACGTAAAAGTTCCGTTTTAGGCAAGGAGCGATTTTTCGCACGTTTTTTTTAATTTCCAGTGTCACATTACGCAAATCGAGGGAGAAGAGTGTGTTTTGTTTCACTCAGCCGCGTTGAATTGCTGAAAGCACGCGTTCGCAGCGAGTTCAAACTGGAACCCTTGCCTTGAATAAGTGATTTCACTCAATTCTGAGGTTAGAGTGGGACGAAATTAGTCCTCGACTATTAGCACGACTCCTTGGCACTAATAATTTTGTGAGTGTGTATTAAGAGTAATTCCTTTTCAAAATTGTCTGTGGAATAATTGGCTCATGAAGAAATTTCACCTGATCAAATTTGCATTTGGGAGCGGTGGCATGGGTGAGAGGCAAGGGTCTCTCCTCCATCCGCTCCATATCCACAAAATATTAGCATTTTTGGATCATAATTTTTCGATTTAAAATCGCTCACTACCCCTCTCCCTCTATTTATTCTTTTTCTCACTCCGGACTGCGAATTTGACCCAGACCAGTGTGACCTAACCTGTGAAACAATTGTGATTGAGACAGAAAGGCGCGCAGCATCACTGGTTTCATTTGAAGATCGTAATATTTACATGGATGCTAACCGCTATGTTCGATTATTCCCACATCCTGTTTGAACAATTATTAGAAAGGAGGGGGCGTGCCATACTCAAATCTGGTGGTGTCTATCCCAGTGAGATATGTGGGATTTTTTGGATACTAGATGAATGAATGTGGTAGCCATTAGGAAAAAACGAAGGGAAAATGATAAATATTTGCCGCTCCAGTTTTCATCGCTCCTGAGCTTCATTAGAGTCCAACTAGGTCTTTGACTATCATTCCAGCGCCCTAGAACGTTTAACTGCTGAGAATATCGACCAATAACTAATCCACAATAATGAATCCTATTATTGATTTATTAGGTGGAGTATAAGTTTACCGTATACTGACCCCAACAGCTTGAGAAAATAGCACATCAGGGTGGAGAGGGGGTAGTTCCTTTCCCTGTGCCTCCTAGTTTCCCAGGAAATGCTGACACCCGAAAAATCGTACAGCTTGGCTGAAGATGAGGGTGTCTATATTCGTCACCCTGAATCGAACGTGAACTCACCAGCCATAAGCCCAGCGGTCAGTCCACTAGATCACCCCACTTGTAATCAATTATTCCTCCTTGACATTCTCCTAAGAATCTAGTTAGCAAAAGATTCCAATAGCTAAAATCGTCTAAAATGTATCGCTTAGTAAACTACGACTATCGTGCGGTAGAGACAGGAAAAATATTTCCAGACATATCTGAGTTAACCCTTATGGTGGTGCATTTTTATTTTGCGATGTCATAATGAGTCAAGGGTTGATTCCTTCAGAATTCGGACATGGAGGGAAATGCTAATAAACCGAATTAAGCAAAAAGAAAATTGAGAAATAAACTGCTCTAAGAAGTAATGGGTCTGCTAAAATTTAGTCATTCATAAGGGTAGCTCATTTTATTCATAACACACAGTTCCCATTTGGAGAGTTATTCCCTCTCATGCGAACGGTTCCTAATTCGCTTACTCATTAACACAAGAGGAAGTGTGAGCAACACGGCCCAATGATTTTCTTTCTAATTCCTGAGAACTAATAATTCCTAATTATCTTAATGACTTGAGTGGGAATTGTTACTCAACGCTCCATCCTCGGATAACATATATAATTCAAGTACTTTCCATTCCTCCATATTTTACATACCTGAGTGAAAGGGGCAAACCATCTAATTTTTCTGCAGGGGAGCCTCTTGGATTTCCTGTTCGTCCCGGGAGAATGTTCCATCAATTCTCTCAGTCACTAAATATTACCCTTATTTAAAATATAACAGGATAACGGTAAACATTGGAAATGGGGAATTTTATGAGTCGATTCTGATTGTAAGACTTTTTATCCTTTAGTTGTCCCTACACTCGCATTCAAATTACACAGGCCAACAGTGTTTTTGGTGCCGGAGCTTTTAATGTTGATTTAAAGAACAATTGGGGTGCTGAATCCAATTATGACACTAGTTTTTTCCTATCCGCTATAGTTTTCAAGATAAGATTTTCAAGATGTTGTTACTTACGTAAAAAAATTTTCTACATGATGATATGGGAATATTATATTAATAACACAGGCCAACAGTGGTTTTGGTGCCGGAGCTTTTAATGCTGATTTAAAGAACAATTGGGGTACTGAATCCAATTATGACACTAGTTTTTTCCTATCAGCTATGGTTTTCAAGATATAGATATGTTGTTACTTACGTAAAAAAATCTTCTACATGATGATATGGGAATATTATATTAATAATTATCTCATTGGCCTACAATATAGAAATATACGTAAAACTTATTGACAGTTTATTGAAAATAAAATGAATACCGCAGAGTGGTTATAAATTAGTATACTTATAGATTTATTTAACTTTGAAAATTATTTTCCGGAATATATCAAATATTAAAACAACTAATCATAAGATGTGCCATATCTAAAAAAGTAGAGCTGTTAAATAAAAACGGATTTCGTATTTGGATTCAGCTCTACAAATATAGTTAAAATCGTCACAAAGATTCCCGGCACCAAAAAAAATTTTTTTTGTAGGCCTGTGTTATTAATCGCTCGTTGAATCCAAAACTTGGAAGTTGGTCGCCTATTGATTTTTCCTTATCAGCATTAAGACGAAGTATCATTCTAGCCCTACATCTCCCCTAGAAGGTGCCATTAGGGGATATAGTATCACCTGCATTTGTTATAAAATTATAGAAAATGGTGGTTGCTTCAAATGTCCGCCGGAAGTTATTACAATATTTATTTGTAATTTTACTTATTTCCTTAAGTTGCCTCTCATGCACTTTTTCACTCGCCTTTTTTTTAAGCCTCGAAGGAAGAATTCCTATGGTGCATTTTTATTCTAATCCTATCCTCTCTTGAGTAAGGGTTCCAAATGGCGCACAAATTTATTTTTCTGCGGGAGGTTCTGAGGTCTTTATTCAGTTGAGTCGAATTTGTTAGAATTAAGTAAAACTATTTATTAGGATGGAATTTTACTCTGGGAAATGCCATCAGTTCAGTACCTTCAAACACTTTATTCCAGACACTCATAAGATTGGAAGAGAGAACTGACCAGGACTTTGTTTTAAAGTTTTGTCCGCATTTTTAGTGTTACTTCAATTAATCGGCCACCATGTAATTTCGTGATAATGTTGCATGTCATGACGTTTATTTTGGTTAAATCATTCCTCGAAATTTAATTTGATCCGTATTTAATATAAACAAAATGAATGCATTTATACTGAAAAATAGATTTAACCGAAACTTTACCCACGGATCAAACTTCTTTCTCTTTTGATCGTTGTTTTGAATGCTGAAAATTTTCCCATCTTTGGCAAAGTTTTATATCGCCATATTGTGTTTGTTAATGGAAACGTATTATCATTTGCGCAATTATTAGTTCGCACGAAAACGTAGCATTGTTATTTATATATTTCGATTTGATCGCAATTGTCAGTTACTCTTGTCATATATTTCACTACGAAATGTAATAGTTAATACATTCAACATTGAACTTACACTGAAATCATTTGAAAATAACTTGAAACAGGTGTGAGTTTTCAAAAAATGGAAGGATTCAATATTTGTGAAATATCTAAGAGTTGATATTTACTGAACCGATGCATTTCGGGATTACGACTTGAAAAAGAAATGCGAAAAATAATTTCCCCTTCATCATGTTGTTGACTTAATTTTCCGTTTCAGATTTGTTTAAATTTTCTTGATTAGTATTAATGCCATGATCAAACTATTTTCTTCTGTAGAGCCGTGAATTGCTGTCATTTGAGCGTATCTTTGGGGCAGAAAGTAGAACGCAAACCTCTCAACATTAGGACTAATCTTACGAGTACAATACATACATAACAAGGATTAAGAAGCCGCGGATCATTAATATACTCGAAATGTTAAATGAAATACGTACATATAAATGAAAATAAGCATTATTGAATTGTTGTTTGGAGAGGTATCGTAATGATTTGCACAATTTCCGATTGCTGCTCGGTTCTTTGCCACATCAGCAGTATGCTCTATCTCGACTTATACGTTTAATACTTCCCTAAGCGCAACGCGTACTTTTTTCACGCCCACCAACGTAGTGATAAGGAAATAGCAAATGATAAACTGGATGCCGAATAGCAAATTTTTAATCAGTAAATTTTAGATTTAATGTGAAAATCTCTTTTCGAAAATGCAATGCAGGATTATATGCTGTCATTGCAAAGGCCGTTCAATTTTTAGGCAGGCGATTCCAGGAAACACTCGGGGTAAACGTTGGACCACGCTCGTAAATAAATATGGAAAATATACAGAACTGGGAATCCTTGTTTGGGAAAAGAGCCAAAGTTTCCCATTCTTCCTTTCCGGTCGGTTCATTTTCATTCTTTAGATCTCCCTTGCCCAGGTCGTTCAACTTTTTCTCGCAAGGAAACGGAAGGCGAGCCTCTTCCATTTCGTTTTTTTTGTAATCACGCCTTTTCGTTAACTGTTATGGGCGAGTGGAATTTTTGAGAGATTCGGGTGGTAGCATTATTTTTTTTACATTTTCTTCTGAGGAACGAACTCGATAATGACTCGTGAGAGAAGGGAAATTAAATGCGAAGTAATGAACATTTTTTTACGTCCTGGTGGTAATTGGGAAACGTTTTTTCGCTCAATCGCTGACATGAGTGTTTTTTTAATTGTACCAACATACATTATTTTGACAAAAAGCTAATGAGGTATTCTTCATTTTGCATCCCAGGTAATTTCCCAGTTAATTATTCTAATTAAAACTTTAATTTTTCCGCAATGTAATAATTCATATTTCATTCGTAATATTTATAGTATCTTCACATTAAAAAAAAATTTCATCCTGTAGTTGACTTTTTGGGTTTGCTGTCTCTCGGCTGTTCGATTATTAGATCTAAATGTTATTATCGTGTAGACTAAACGTGATTTACGGCTTCTAAGAGTGTCATTAGGGAGATATAGAGACATAAGATATATGATATTAGGGTAATTGTATTGCAATACTCTGTGTCGATCACTAAGTTTTATTTAGATACATTTTCTATAAATGATATTTATTTTTTCTAAAGATGCTAGATAACGCATTATCCCTTTTATATTTTGTAAAAATGCATTAAAAGTATTGACAAGGAAAAAGTATATCTTAATGGGTCCAGCTTTTTTATTAAATTGCACTGTTATTTGTGTTCCGGAAGCATGTATATTGAAAAGTTTCAAATAAAACTAGAATGCTCATTTATTCATACCTAACTTCGAAGAGATAACATTTTATTTGAAAATAATTATGGATCGTGTAGATCGGCAACATGCTAGTGAGTATCTAGCGTGATATTGTCTGCTCTCTGGCAGGCATCTCACGTGACAGAGCAGTGGAAACTATTTTTCACATGATAGGTGAACCCGATGAAAGTTTGCACTGATCGTCTTGGGGAAAGTTAGACCCTTTTAATATCGAGTACCCCCACTTATTGCTTTTCTTACGGTTTAACGCATGACAATAAACATGTTTCATTTTTAAAAAGTAAGCAAATGGTTAGGTTCACATTAATTGAAAGGGTAATTTAACGGTACAATTGGGAACGGAGCATCATGTACTTCTCTGTATGTGGGATATAGTCAGGTTTTTCAGGATAAAGAAGGAAAACCTACGAATGAGCAGTGGTTCCGAACATGTTAACTGAGTATCAAATGTTATCATAGCCATAAAAATTAGGGGAGCCATATTTATCTGATTTTAACCACCCTTATAACCCCAACATTATTGTTCTTCATGTTTCAAATTGTTTAAATCCAGTTAGAAAAATATTCTCGGGGTATTCCAGCCAGGGTACGGTCCTGGTCCCTAATGTTGGGCGATAATTTTCGGTAGTTTTTCTAGCAGCTAGTAGTATCGACATTTTTCAGAATTTATCCAATTTTCACATCTGCACATCGGTAATGACCTTGTCTTTGGGTGAGACAAAAGGATTAATAGCAGATTAATAGCGGTCAATATGACGGTAAATCATTGTTCATCATTGTGACGAGGAGCAACGTCTTAATATGTAGAATCATCGGAACAAATATGGTGCTGCACGTCTTTTTCACATTTTATTGTGTCCGAATATAAATACACATGATGTGCAATAAAGTCTGCACTGTTGCCAGTGCTACCCAACAGGTCAATGTTAAGCACTAATAATCCGTGATTTTCCTCAACAATTTGAGCGTTTTGCCTATAATCTTTGTCCCTAGGGTCATCGTTCGAGAGACCATTCGCTGGATAGATCTTTGGACGCTGAAATCACTTACCACTGAATTCCAGGGCTCTTCCCCTTCCCACTCAGCAAGTCTCGCACCAATATCCATCGTCGCTCAGAGGTTCTCTCAAGGTTTTCAAGGCAGCAGTCCCCTCCCTCCCTCAGTCCTCTCTCCCAACCTCCCATTCTTGTCGCGCCTGAATCGCGAGACCGCTTTGAAAGATTTGGGTGGAAGCGCTGCGAGGTTTGATTTGGCGGAGAACGGTCTTTTACGGTTCCCTTGTTTCGCCCTCATTCCTCCCGAGTTCCTCTCCCACCTTTTATTCTGCGATTTGATTGCCGCCTTGCGGATCCGAATGCCTCGTCTCCTTTTTCCTCGTGGCGATTCTTCGCTCTTAAGTCTCTTTTCATGGGCTCCTCCGGGGCGGATTTCTCCAACCGTGGAGATTCTTCCATGGTATGACTTCTAACGACCTCGGAGATTTTTTTATTCTTTTTTATTCCTTTCGACTGTCATTCTTCTCCATCTGGCGTCTTAAACTTCTCGTTTCGCTCGGAAGTTTTTCTTCTCTTCGAAGTCGTCTGATTACTATAGTTTTGTGAAATACTTCTCCCTTTTGCTATTTTTATGAAGAATGTATTTTCGTTTACAGTAGTCTATCGTTTAAAGTAGGTTTTGTATGGGCTCACATAGTAAATACTGCAACATTTCTACAACAACTTACAATCCAATAAATCCCTCTTCAACCCGGCGTACTGCCTTCCGCCATTAATTCCGTCCAACAAGGATATTCTTTCCTCGTTCCAACTCGCATTGCCTAAGTTTCTCTCTTCAATCACATTCTTCGACAATCCCACCTCCCTCATAATGCTCTTCATTCACCTTTCCTTTCTCGTTTCGATTTCTCCTGGCAATCATCTCTTCTCTCTTCCCCTGCCATGAATATCACCTCTTCGTTTGTTTACCTTTCCTTCCATTTTACTTTTTTCATCATTCTCCGCACCCACATCTCGCAATCTTCCAATCTACTCCCATCACATTGGTTCAACGACTGAGAATTACAAGAGTACATCCCATATCAAAATTGTCGCTTATATTTTCTTGATAGAAGTATCCTTGCTTAACGTGTATGTCGTCACCTCACTCAAGCAAATAATTAATTCTGCAAACAGTAATAAATTTCTTAAATCTAAATAAATTAGGTAGTTATAAATTTTGTTTCCTGTTTCCTCAACTTAAAAATTATCGAGTAGTACAAAAATCGGTTTGTAACATTTATCGTGTTTCAATGTATGATAATTTACAATTATGAATAATAGATGGTAGCACTTTTCCACTTGATAGCAAGTGGAAAATGCTACCATCTATTATTCCTGTTCGACTTCCACCGCATCATGCCTGAAGCCACTCAATGTACAATTACTTAACGTTTTCCGTTCTGTTTAATTTACTGCTCTTTCCAGTGTTACGTTTGAATAACGTGCGTTTAACAGAGATACAAGTACATAAATGCAGACAGTCAAACTTTGTCAAAATATCAGGTAGGAATTTAGTTGATATTTATTCTACAATAAAATGGTACTCTTAGTTTGCAATCAATGCTTTTATATATGCTTGATCTTAGATATGTTAAGCTGTGATGGTTTTTGAAAGTAGGAGCTTCGAAAATATTCGGTTTCATTTATAATACAGTAGCGAAAATACGAATCACAGATCATACCATAAGTATTCGGAACGCATTCTGAAAAGTAGTCGTGTATGAAATTCGCGTGGGTTCAATTGTTTTTCATTTTTGAGTTATCCGGACATAATCGAAACTTTTTCTTTTATCCGACTCAAGAACCTTTGTCAATGTTACCCTCTCAGATTAATGAAGAAAAGGATATACTTGCCTATTTTAATAAGATAATACTTTTGAAGAATTTTATGGGTCAATATTCCTTGGATAGTTTGGAGGAAAACTGTTCTCAACTTGTCCTCCTTCGATTGTACACACGTGCTTTTTACTCCGTCGTCATTTGTTTTTATAACTTTCCTCTTTTCGCCGCCTTCGCCGATCTTTATGTCGCTCCACGCCCGTGGCTGGGATATCTCTCGTTTTTTTTTTACTTTCTCGCTTGCGCTTCTTGCTCCTCTCCCGAGTTTTGTTGTTTCCCACGCCGGCTCTCTTTATTGCCGACAGTCCTAGTCCCCGAGTGTACGAGATCGCCGGGAAATGAAAAGTTTCCCATTCGACCGATGGCAGGATCCGCCCATCCCGACCTGCTGGGATTTGTGCGGCGAATCCATGTCTCAACCTACACACAAGGATTTTTCCTTTCCCGTGGCAGTCGGTCACTTCTTTTTTCTAAATTTTCCTCATATGACCACTGCGGGGTCAATGATTACCGCGGACCGAACCGGTTGGTCAAGTTGCAAAGTGAGCCTGCCGTGTCGGTCGGTCCGAGGTTCGCGGGTTCGTGTTCCGCCTTTAATTGGAAATTTGTGCTTTGGTTCGGTGGCCTTGATTTAATTTTGTGCATCAGCCTCGCCCCCCCTGTGCACCGTTTCAACACGCAACGCCTAGTTTCTTCTGTCTGAACCATTAATGATCTGTTTCACTTCGGTGAGTACAGTTGCCACGCAAGCCCTCCACGTTGCAGTTCGATTAAAATACTTAACTCGATACCTGCAGCAATGTTATTCTTTAAAAAGGGCCCAACTCGCAGTTATGTTGTCGAAACCCTTTACAGTGATGGCGGTGTGGCCGTTGGAGTATTGAGAAACTCGCCGCGGTATATCCGTAAAACCTATTTTTTATGCGATTAGTCAATGCATGCAATGCAATAGATTTACTTTGAACTAATACCTTTCTTCATTTCTATTCGAATGTTGAACGATAGTGGGTAATTATGCTACTCATTCATGTATTTTTAAAATTGCATATCGATGTTTAGCGTTCTAACTAATAACTCTGTATTTTCTCTCCTTTCAGGTAAGTGGTCGTTGTCATACTTGCAGCCTTATATTGTTTGGGAATCGGGATTCCTGATGGTAAGTGTTTATTCTTATGGATGATTCATGTGTCCAGATATCCGAATCGCATAGCTATGCGAAATATTTTACGTATTTTTTTTTACTGAGATATGCAGAAATTGGCTGTCGCAGTTGAGTGAACAAAACCGAACTCGACCTGATGTGCTTTTTGTTGTACTTCCTGACCTTTACTGTTTTTGTGGAACAACTTCGATGTCACTTAATCCATGATCAATTGAGAGGAGCAGCTTTGAAGTATATACTGCCAGCAATGCTCCGTCATAATTCACTTGGGGCCATTAGTTTACGACTCGTATGGGAACGAGTATTGAATCGCTAACTGCTATAGCTCGAGAAAAAATGCATTTGTGAATATCTGTCATTACAGTGACTAAGATTAACGAATCACCTTATTGTGATTATGATTTATATATGTTAGGTAGGAGACATTTATTTTTAGAATGCTGGCAATATTGAATAAAGATTCATAGGAATAATGTGGTCGAAGGAAATCGGTGAACAAACGCGATACTAATATAAGATGCGAATGACGAAAGTTATTTATGCAAGGGAGGGTAATGCTGTACTTTGGTGAGATGAAAGATATTTATGACCTATAAACGTGCGATAAGCTGAGTAATATAATTAATGTACATTCGTTGTTTCCTCTAACAGGTTTTGAGCGCACGGCGCAATCAAGAATAGTCTTTTGGGCATAGAACACGAGTTCTTCATTTGATTTCGTTCGATCGTATTTCTTCGAATGGGCAAAGTGGGCTCATTCTCGGAAGCAACCTACAGAAAGTGAAATGTTGCCAATTTCTTTGTGTTCAACCCTCCGTTAGTTCCCGCCAATCCAATCTAAATAGGGCATTTTTCCAATTAATGATCGGATGTATTCAGCTTATCTAGGATAGTTTCAGTTTAATTCTTATTATTTGGCATCAGTTTCCTCTGCCCATACCTATTTTGAAAAAGTAATTGTGTTCAAGAAATATTTTCGTATTTTTCTTAGATAACTACCGAAGTTTCATTTTCTTTTTTTATTTCAATCCCTTTCGTTTAATAGAGTTTCCTTCATCGAGAGTACATGTGCACTAGATCTGAATTTAGTCATGTGTTGAGAATAAATGAAAACAATGCAATGAGAGCAATGAGGTTCTCAAGAAATAGGAACGGTAAGTTGTACATTAAACTTGGAAGGCAAAAAAAAAGCGAGATATGTACAATTTTACATTTCTAGGGAGGAATCAGACTGTGATGGACAAAATAGAAATGGTATTGAGACTATGGCGGGAAAAAGCTTTTACGAAGAGGAGATATTTTTGATAAGGACTATTAGTCAATTTATAGAGATAAGTTTAATCAATAATATGGAGCGCAGATTTGTAGGCTTGGAAACTTTGTTTATGTTGCAAGATGACAAGAGTAAATTAGAGCCTTTATGTCTGTATGGTTATATGGATGGCAAAATACTGCAATGGATCGAAAGGAAAGCATAAAGAATTGTTCGGCTCTAAGGGAGGAGAGACGGTTGTTGTGAGAAATTCATAGACGTCAGAGGAGTGGGTGTAGGGCTTCTTGATTGTCAGCAGAACGTTGAAGACTGATAGAGGGGGGGGATGTTAGGTTGAGGGAGGAAAAGATAGGATATGTTGGGCGGGGTGAACAGACGGCGGAAAGTAGGTGGAATTAAAAAAATGCGTATTGCACTGTAGGGTGCGAGAATATTCACTGAAGTGACAGAAGGGCCTTAGAATAGTAGCGGTGCTTGATTTCTGCGTCAATCAAAAGCCTACATATTCATTATTATCATTATATTGATTTTATTAAAATTTTCTATTCCATGTTCCATATGTAAAATTTTATAGGGGTTAAGTGGACAGGAGGATTATTTAGATCTCACTCTCGCTCCATTAAAGGTGATGTATCGAAGTATTATTTTTAAACGAGTACGTGATCTCAAGAGATGCTTCTTAAAGGGCACGTTTCGCAGTGGCAGCTATGCTCGTGTGTTGCCGCACCAGTCGGAATCAGGTCAAGACGCTCGTTTGCATCCGTCCCTCGTAATTGTTTTAATCAGCTCCCTTCGGGATGGAATCGGAGGCGTAAAGAAAGACTTTCTCTTGGGCACGTTCGCCCCCACGCTCGATCATAATGCACGAGCAACGAAAAAGGTCACGATCTCGTCGACGCCTCTGGAGAGGCGGGCGCGCGTGGGACGCGGCACTTGTTTGTTTACGTATTTCCACGTTCATTTTGAACGACTCCCACTCGTCTGTGTTTCGAGTCTACACGCATGTGGCGCCCTCTTAATGCTGTTTGGTCCCTTTGATTTCGTTCAGTGGGAGTCAAATTTTTACGGTGTGACATTGATTCTAAATTAGAGACGTGGAGATAGATTTTTGTGGAGTAAAAGGGTAATTATTTATTAACTGTCCCCTAACTTTCCTGGACACAAAAAAAATGTTTCCCTTAAATTATTGACCTTCGTGTTGTGTCTGCGTTTGTGTTCGTATCAGTACACGAAATAAATATCGTGTCGCCGTTTCAATTTGTAAACAAGCAATCTTCTCACATCTTTAACATTGAAGTCACTGCATTAATCAGGGCCCTAAATGTTAAGTAGAAAAATCATTGCGACCTTTTTACCCCAAATTTAGTCTCTTGTGTTTTCTTAAATATTCCATGCTAACTATTTCGGTTGAATCGCTGGTGGCTACGTGAGTCACAATGTAAAGTGTAAGGTTGGGCATTTCATCTTGGCATGATGAACAGGAAAGATGTCATTCCTTATACATTTGAGTTCCTGATCTTTCAAGGAATATTAGGATTACCGTTAGCTCAAATTTTGATCTCCTAACGATTGTTACGAAACCTGGGCCCACGAAGTGAAGAGGTTTGGCATCGCAGGACTCAGCAAGAAACCACATCGGAGCACAAATGTATTTCCAAGAGATAGTCATAGGAGACGCCACCGCACCCCGTACCCGAATCATACAAGTCTCCGGTTGTACATTTAGATGTATTACTCTGCAGTTGGGCTATCCTTCTCTTTACTTGATCCATAGTCTCCAACAGTCCGAATGCTTTCTCTTGCTATATAAATGTTTCTTGGAAAGCTTGTAATGTTTTGCACATTGCATACAGCTTTGAGCTTCATTAGAATATCATGGCCTTCTGGGGAACTCAGATAGCAGTACTCCTATTTTTTTGATAAACTTCAAATGATTGCCATCAACCCTGGTTGGTAACCGGAGAGTGCCACAAACCATCCATTGGTGATAAATAGGTTTCTGACATGATAAACGTACAAATAATGAAACCGGAAAATTATTGAGCTACCTTTACAGGAAAAGATAGTAGCCAAGAGATACTTCTTCAATGCCAAAAAGTTTCTTGGACGAAAGAGACTTAATGTAAATAACAACCTAACCTAACGTTTTACCTTTATGCAAATTCTCACCCAAAAATATTTGTGCATCCCAAAACTTTATACTTTAATAATGAATAATGATTCATCGTGTTCGCGAACAAATTAATAATGAATAATCATGAATCAGTTAATATATTTTGCCGTTTAGGAACAAAAATTAATCATGCTCGAGATGGTACTCAGTCCTTTAATAGGATTCATTTAGGGTTTTTCAGGCAGCAAATTTAGATAATCCAATCGAAAATCAAGTCCGCTTTAAGCTTTGAGAAATTAGTTTCCAAAAATAAAATAAATGAATTCCATATTAGTTTTCCGAATGATCCGTTTCAGTCTTTCAGCTAATTCACACATGAGAGGCACGCCTCGACGATGTCTGGAACTGCGATTGAAGACTGCGCAGATTTCCTGTATCATTACTGCGATAATTGATTAAAAGATATTGATGCCGCCCACGCCCAGCCCACTCTTCCCACGTAGGCGATAAAGGAGAAGGAGGTCCTACAGGAAAGGGATAGACTAAAACGAAGACGACAGTGCATTTTGATGGGGCGAAAGGGGTGGGGAACGTCGGGAGAGGGAAAGGTTGAAGCGAAGGGGGGGTGGGGTGGAAGGCGGAGGAGGGGAAGAGAACGTTTCACCACGGCCTCCATATTATCTTCCTCTCTCTCTCTTTCTCTCCCTCGTGAGACTTCTCTCTCCCGCCGCCCTGGAGGCTGGGCGTGTTGGTTTCGTGTCGGGAGTTGTGGAGGCGCACTGAATTCTCGCGTGGGCGCGCATGCATCTCTTATCCGCACCGATATATGGAGGGGGCAAGACCTCAAACCCCCCTCCCCATCTTCTCTCCAAATCCCCTCCCCTATCCCCTGCATTTCTCCGTCTACCCCACCCTGCCCCCCAATCCTCCCCCCTACCGTACCACCCCTCTACTCTCTTCACCCCCTCTCTCCCCCCCACATATCCCTCTCTCTACCCCATCATATCCCTCTCTCTCTCTCTCTGGGTGGGTGATGGGGATCTCCTCCCCGCTCACGATCCCTCCCCGATCACGACCGCAAATCAAATAAATCACCGCGCGAGAGGAAGGGGGAAGGGGCAGGGCGCTAGAGGGTGAAAGGGTAGGAATGTGCATTTGAGGGCGGGGGAGAGGGGGAGGGGTAAGGGTGTGGGTCAGACGGTGCGGGTCCTCGAGTTTGAATGATAATGCCGACGACGTCGAGGTGACGGACAGAATCGTTGTTGGCGCAATACTTTTCTTGAATATTTCAGTCAGGCCGCGGCGGGGATTGATAAAGGAAATGAAGTGAATGAATAGGTAGGTTGGTGGTCGTCTCCCCGGGCGTTTTCGAGGGTAAGTGGACGTGGTGAGAATTTCCTCTGGGATAGTATGTCTAGGAAAGGCGAGCAAGTAGTTCTTGTTTACGTGTCCGAAACGTATTGATGGCGTAGTTATCGGTCTTGGTATCCTACGCTTATTGACTAATGTGCTGCTGTTCCCATATGTACCAGTGCTCATTAATGAAACGTGCGGGACTAGCTAATATCAACTTCGTGAAACTATGTGTCAGCAGTTACGAGGTAATAAAACTAAAAATGATCCCGTTCAGACTTTTCCTCTTCCCTCGCTTGGATTTAGATACGATATGTAATATTGAAGTATAAGTTATTAAATTTTTGGAGTTTTTGGCTTTTTAACTCTAAATTTTATTTCATAAAACGAATTCTATAATACAAGTTAACGAGTACTTAAAAAACTACGAGTTTCTCGTAGTTTTTAAAGCACTTAGTAGTCAGAATTGGTATTTCACATTTCAGGATAGTCTGTAGCATTGTAAATATGATATTTATTAGCTAGACATTTGTCTTGCTTTTGTGTTATCCATATTTTGTCCTCTATTTATTTATACTAATTATGTTTATTTATGTATTTCGTATCATTTAATTTCTCTCTATTCCATTAATTTTCCCTCAACAATAGATTTCGGGAGCTTGGTTTAGCATATGGGTTGGGTTGGTCGGGTGGTGCAGAAGTAGGGAAAAGAAAACTGTCCAAAAGTGTGTGGGTGGAAATGGAATTATAGTTTGATTAACCATAACATTGGAATTTCACAGAGTAAATTAATTCTTGTTAATTGAAATGCTATAAAACATTCATTCGCCGTGATATATCTACGATCTTTTATTGCTGCCATCGCATGGTTCTATGATTTATTCTTAAGTGAAATACGGGCACATTTAATTATGTCAACATAAAATTTTTAGTTGAATCGGGAGGACAATACGCAATTGACTCAAAATATGTTTGCATAGAAAGAATTGTTTAATGATTTTCAATCGTTAATTTAAACTGCTTCTCAACATTTAAAGCTTGAGACAGTTCTTCTTTAATTCATGATTTCTCTTATTTTTTTAAGTAATTGTCAGGAAACAGGATACGTCTGAAGTGAAAATTGTGGCGTAAAAGAAGGATAATTCTCTCGGAAAATTTTTGCGACGTTAATTCGCTATCGCAGGGGCGTCTTCTTAGTGTGGGTAAAACGAGGTTGGAATAGCAGCGCTTTGCAAATTTGAGCACCACGCCAAAAAAACAGAATTGGTGCGATTACTGTTAAGCCCTCAATATATATCTGCGTGCGTCGGGAGCGCACGCTCATAAAACGCATCGTAAATGGAAACGACATAGTTAACCGAATCAGAATACTACATGAAGCAATCAAACCACTGAGGTCATTACATAAATTGCTTAAATAGAAAACGGAAAAGAACATTGTTCAATTGCTAGCAATAATATGCATCTTTCACCTTGTTTTTTTTTTACAATTTTATTGCTCAATCCGGAATCGAAACCCAGCAGTCTTAACCATTCGCGCTGCGAAATAAAATGCGAGAGGCGTGTCTTGTGTTATGAATTTGATGGTTTAAGGTTCTACTTTTTTAGAAATCATGATCACTGAATACATAAACTTGGTATTTGTAAAACTTATTTTTTTTTAAACTTGGTATTTTTTTTGCGAAAAAATACCAAGTTTAAAATATTCGAGTAAAAAAAATTAATAATGATCCCGTTTAAGGGAAAACGTGCGAGTATATATAGTGTATCGCTAAGCCCTTCTTACCTTGAATTTATTCCTCATAAAATGTACTTTCGCGGTCTTTTTATTGACGTTTCATTTACATGCATTTTCGTCTGTCTCTCCATCCGTCTGTCTGTGAGAGGAAAATCTCTGCCCTGAAATATTTTTTTTGAGAAATTTGATATTGCATTAAAAATATTGACAAATGGAGGCGTGGCCAAGGGCAACGGCAACATGTAAAGATGCTGTTTATCGATGGTTTCTGGCTCAACTTTGTGGTAGTTTATTTCCCATCGAATCGAACGGTATTCCCATCGAATACCGTTCCTCTTGACCGTTGACTATTTCATTCCAAAAGAGCTTAGGAAAGAAAACATGTTATGCATTTTAAACAGATGCATTCGAATCATGTTGGAATATATATTCTGACTGTAGTGTAAAAGGTCTTTCTTCCACTTAAATTCTGCAGGCCCAACGCTACAATTTCGACTTCCTTTGGCTCTTTTTTTTGTCAATCCCCACGGTCGCTCTCATATTAATCCACCTCGGTGAACATTTCCGGAGACATTTTAGACGTGGAGGAAACCCCAGGCGTTTCCCAGAAATCCAACGAGTGTAAAAAAATCTGGTTAAGCTTCAGTGCACGGACATAATATGGCAATTCGACACCGGGACTGTGCATATGGACTCTTTATTTATGTTCCACGCCCTACCTCCACCCATTCTCGTTCGTCGTCTAGAGCTTTAGCGATGGAGATATGCATGCGCGAGTACGTTCTCATACACACATGCGCTTGGCGGAAGTTCTCGAGTCGATGGGACGTGTGATGGAAGGCGTGGAGATAATTCTTTTTTTTTTGTTTTTGTTTTGGTCGACACGAGTCCGCGTTATTCGTGAGAAAATATGGCGATTATTTGAGGCACGCATATTGCTGCGCCCGCAAGCCCTAGGAGGTCCCCGTGCGGCACCCACTCCATCAGCGGTGAAAGTCTGGTTCCGCGTTACCGGCGAGGCGTTGTTTCTTTTCCAATCTTGTTTGGCGTGCTCGTGGTTCGGGTGTGACGCGCAAAAGCGTACGTATCTTATCAGTTCCTCACGCAACGTATCCTGGCGACGGAATATGGTATCTATTCGTTTCGCTTTTAAATCGAGAGTGAGGCTTTGTTTTTTTTAAAGTGGCGGATATTCAAATGGATGGACAAATGTGTGCTGATTCAGGGAGTATAACAGTACGAGGTTTTTCATTTACTTTCAAATGCCTTGTATTTCGGCGTGGGTTTCGCTGGAAACGTTGAAATCATGCCGCAGTTCAAGATAGAGTTCGAAAGAATTCCTAATATTCCAGTCCAATGCGAATACGGTCCAAATTTAATTGAACAGTAATAAGTGGACGTTGGAGCTTAGACCTATGGAGGAATATAATACCCAGAATTATCGTTTGCCTAAATTTATTGGGTCTTACACGCTGTAAAATGTCGTTTCCACAACCTGGGCGGCTTTGATCCTTGATGTTTCTCTGTGCGATGCATTGGAATTTGAATTCCATCTAAAAAAATATCCCCTTTCAAGGTGGGAAACCGTAGGTCAAATTTATCAAATGAAAAATGTACGTAATTTTTTTCCAGGACTGTTAGTAGTGGTAGTAATTTTGAGTGGTGATCAATAGCTAAGGTCATTTTGTACCATTAGAAAGAAATTGTTTGAACTATTTGCGAAGAATCGGACGGATTATGATGGCAAAAGTTCATAATACTGTCTGTCATTATAGTATTTTTCAACATTAGTTATTTTTTTCTTCCTAAGTTCGAAGTCGCTGTCTAAGGAAACCTTATTCGAGCTAAATACATCTCTGATGAAAGGTGCCATTATTTCAGGTAATAATAGGTGGTAGAGGTATGCTATTCAGTGATAAGGGGAAGAATAGCTTTTCAAGGATAATAGGACGACTATATTGAGGGAAACTCAGTGTGGGTATTAGCTTAATTTTATTAGAAAGGTGCTAAGAGGTGTAACATTTTAATACGAGTATCACATTCGACGGGGGACGTACTAGACTCGAAGTGCTTTATTCATATCACCATATGTAAGGATAGAGATTTATGATTTAGGTTTTAGGGTGAAAGAATCAGAATTCTTTATTTATTAATTAGTGTTGTAGATAAATGATCCTTATAGTATAAAGACAGTCTACTTTTATATGGGTGTAAAAGCCAAGGGAAATGTGACATATACCCGATCAGGATTAGAGTGCCAGTTCCTTTCCTGGTCCAGGTTTTCAAGAAAACCCTGGTAACCAGAGGAAATCGCACTGCTTGGGCTGCTTGTATCTGGATACGTCACCAGGATTTGAATCCGGGAAACTTTGGCCAGTAGGCAAACAGTCTACCCCAAAAGGTTAGTCATCTTATCACGCCGATACGCCCTAAATTATATCCGAATCATTTGCAATATGACCGCTGTATCGTTGGTTTAAGCGAGTAATGTAAGCTGTCACCGTGAAAAATATAGAGGTAACCATTTATCCGATGACCCAGAAATATTAAAAAGTCATAATTGCGTTATTTTTTGTGCATCTTGAGTCGGATTCTTTCGCGGATTAAAAAAACATCTTAAAAATCCTTCGCGGAAATATTGCCGTCACGATGCGATTGGGTTGTTTGGAATTTCTCCTCGGCATGTGTCCTTCAAGTTCGTGACCACTACTATTTAATGAAAAAACTGCAAGGATTTCCCAGATGAGAGTGAATATTTATTGTAAAAACAGACAATGCAAATTGACTAGAAAGTAATATGTCAGATTTTACCGGGAGTGTTGGGAAAGTGTTCGGTGACTTCACCTGGTATGGTTTTTAGGGAACCTTGGAAAAATTGCCCGTCGCTCAGGAGATGGGAGGTGGGGAAGAGAATAGCGAGTGGTGAGTAATGCCTTCATATTTGTGGAATATTGAAGGGAGGGAACCGCCCGGACAATGTCTTCTTTCGGACCGAACCCATATGCCCTCCCACTCCCTGATATTTATCATCTTTCCAATATGTGGTTGCCGTAAATAATCCCGTGATTAGACCCCAATAAGAGTGCGCCGGGGATTTTTGGGGAAACAAACCACCCCCTTCCCCCCCAATGCATGCACTCAAATACCTATATTGTTGGAATTCTGACTGCTTTTTTCTTCCTACAAATTTAACATAAGAAGAAATATTTATTTTCATTTAATTCATCGATATAATTAGCAATTTTTTGTACCCTTATAATATGTCATCAATCCAATAAACCGTGGGGATAGATAACACTCCCTCAAAACTACTAAGGGTTTAGGAAATCGTGGGAGAAAGAGTTTTAGATGGACTAATTTGTAGCATTGATGAGGGAGAAATATGTCCAGAAGACTTCCTCTTATTAGTGTTGATTCCCATCCCAAAAAAGGGAAAGGCAATCATATGTGAGGATTATAGAAGTTTGATTTCGTGCGCAGATAAAATGGTTCTCAGGATCATCAGCAAGGGGATGGAGAGCAGGGCAAATGATTACTTAGAGATGATCAGTTTGGGTTTAGGAAGGGGAGAAGCACGCGTATTGCCATTGCGGTAATAAGGTCACTAATAGAGAGGAGCATGGTATACTATAATCAGGGTGTATTTCTTTGTTTCGTAGATTTAGAGGAGACATTTGATAGAATGAATTGATTAGAATGAATTTATTTAAGGAAATAAGAGTACACTGTAAGGAAAGGAGACTTATCCGCAACCTATACATGTCTCAGACTTATCAAATACGAGTGGCAGATACATAAACGGGATGGGGCGTATTAGGAAGAGGGATTCGATAGGGGTATGAATTAGCACGTGTTCTTTTCAACGTCTTTTCGGAGATAATTGTAAAAGAATCATGGGAAGAACTGGAGATAGGAATGAAAGTCGGTGGACAATTCATGTAAACATTTAGGTTTTCGGATGATAAAGCTTTCAGTTTACCAGACAGTCAAGAGACTACAATCATTTCTGAGCGCATTGGAATATCATTTTAAGAAGTATGAAATGAGAGTAAATGTAAGCAAACAAATGGGGTTGCAAGCATTGCTGAGTGAATTGTAAATTCAGTGCGATAGATATCGGATGAGAATCAATATAAATAAGACAAATGTTATGCGTTTTTCTAGAAAGATAAAGGCTAAGTTAAAATTGAAAAAAGGAGTTCATAAACTATTTTGAGCAGATGGAACAGTTCACCTATCTCGTAAGTGTTTTTTACCAAAATGGTCAAAGTAGTAGGGACGAAAGACGAAAAATTGCGTCCGGCAAAGAAGCTGTCACAAGTGAGTGGGAAATGATAACAGGGAAGTTGTGTAAGGATGTTAAGAAAAGGCTCGTTAAAACTTTGATATGGAGCATAGCCATGTACAGCGCGGAAACATGGTCACTGAAGCAGGAGGATATATTTAGATGTAGAGGTTTTTGAAATAGGGATGTGGGGAAGGATGGAAAAGGTGAAGTGGACAAAAAGGAAAACAAATGAGGAACTGCTAGGTATGGTGCGGAAGGAGAGGAAATTGTTTGGAGAAATCCGGAGAATGCAGGGAAGATGGATTCAGAGCATTTTGATTGGCAATCGTACGCTAAAAGACTGTAATAGAGGGGAGAATATTAGGCAAGCGTGGAAGGAATGGAATAGGATACGACTTTTGGACGGAATGAATGGAGGAAATAAGTATATGTAACTGAAGAATACCTTATTGTAGTCTGCCGTATAAGTTTTTTTATGTTTGAGGAGAAATAATAAACTGTATTCTTGTATAATTGTTCGGTTTGTATCCATCCAAATCCTACCTTAAACGGTAGAATAAAAAATTAATCGTCAGAATAAATAAACGTATACTAAGTGTGAAAAATAATTAGCGATATAATTATTGGGGTAGTTGGTATGTTCTCTTTGCTCGCCATTCGATTTAAATTTTACTATTGTCTCGTATTAATGGATTAAATTAGTTTAATTGCCGTTACAATTTCTCTTCATGATTTTGCATTATTTTGATTCTCTCGTAATTGAAAGCATACAATAAATATTTAGCTCCTTTTTCGTTACAACTATACATATCCCATGTGTTGGTGCCCGACGGATAAGAATATACCAATTCCACAGCGTAATTATGTCAGATGCCCAAGGTAATGTTCGAATGGCTATAAGATAACTGGCCAAAGTTAATTTTCTTGGCAACTCCCATTGGAAAAAGATCGCGGATCAGCCCATTCGCAATTAATCAAATTGCTCTGATGAATGCTCCCACGAAGCGGAACTAACTGCCTTTTGTGTCACTTTTGGTAAGCAGAATTTAATTGCCTTAATCACCGATATTTCCGAGTTCTCATTTTCTGCTTTTACCAATTCCTTTTTCAGTAATATTTCGTTTAAAACACGGAGGTTTTTCTTCCAGATCCTCATCTTTAATGAATAACCCAGAAGTATTTATCCTCTTCGTAAACTACTTCTCTCTCGTGCATCACTTAGCAACAGGTGACATCTATGTTTGGCATCAGAAGTCATAACGTGGGAAGTGGAACGTTTTTCCCAAAGTTTTGTCGTTTCCACATCCGTTTTTTCATTATTATTCCGTTAAAATAAGGCTTTGGTTGTAATTATTTGCTCCCACTTCTTTTTGTTAGCTAAAGAGTCCGCTTTCAAAATGGAAAATCACTGTAATCCATTCTTGGGTGTCCTCATTGGTCGACGACGGTAGGCAGGAAACGGCTTCAAACGGCCGTAGACGTTTCCCGTAGTGGCCAGATATGTCCGCCCATCCGGAAAACGATGTTCTGTTTTCGGGACGGACGCGGAGCCGAAATAATTCTTTTGTGTAGGTGGCGGGGAGAGGGGCGTTAGAGGCCTCGGAGTGGATTTTGGTGGGTACCGTGCGAAAGAATAATTTGCTCGAACTCGGCTTGCGGAAAACGTATTGAGAACAGCGTCTGTCTTGCCTTCTGTTTACTTCGACGGAAGTTCTATAAGAGGGTTTGTGTGTCTCCGCGAGCGGTTGGAAATCTTCGAAGGAGATAGAGAGAGAGAAATTCGGGCCATCGGCGTGGCTCGCGCGGCTCTCACGCCATTGACCGTGGGAGGCCTGCTTTAGAATGTGGGAATACCGTGCTACAACTGCCGCGAGGTCAAATGGGAAGAGACGAGGGAAGGGACACTACGCTGGTTCGGGGGAAGTCGATGGGTGTTGTTTTTTTTATCCGCATGTCGGAGGACCACGAGAGTTTGAATCCGCGGAGATTCCAATCTCCGACTCATCTAGTTTGTTCATCCTCCTATTCTTCCTTCCACGACAGCATGCCTCTACCTTCCCGACGTCACTCGGTGTGCTAACTGTTCCGGGGTTATAATAGCGGTCTGGGACGGTTTTCCCACATTTGGGGAGTTGCGGATTTTCCTCCCGCGGAACGATGTTTTGATGTTTACGCTGGCGATTTTCTTTCGAAGCCGTAGAAACTTGGAAGGACGTGCGTAAAATTTTTATCTGTGGATGGAGATGTTCTTTGCTGCGATACTCTTCCTGAAATGGCGAAGAAAGGAACTCGGTGTTTATTCATTGGAGATCTCTCTTTTGTTAACAGTTTATTGTGAATGAATATGTAATTACGATCACGGTATTCGTGGATGTACAAGTATATAATCCGATCAGTCTTTGGGACACGTGAAGTGGCCCATTAGGTGATCGGTGTCAGTAATTTTGAAGGAGTGAAAGGACTTTAATTACCGAATCGACCGACTGAAACCACACGGGGAACAATGGGAAACCAATACGTTTCAATGAGAACCACACGTCATATGAATTTTTCTTTGTCAGCCATTAAATTATTAAAGATTGATGTCGAAAGGGGGCTACTGGATGTGGAGAAACGGGTTCAGATTTAATATCGCTGGGTTGAGGCTAAGGCAAAAGACAGCACAGCCCGTGGCGAAAGTGTTTTCTGATTGGTGCTGCTGTATCAGAACTTATACAGTCATTGCAAGCGAGCACGAACCTTTGTCATCCTCTGGAGCTATTCATGGAATATCGTTCTTATTAGGGTATATTTTGTTGAGAGGGGATGGGTATCGAACAACCCCGTCTCACGTCAATATGGTGAGGAGAAAGGGGTTTGTGTACAAATTCGTATTGTTCTCCATTTCATATCTGTCACAGAATATCGCAGTTGGCGTCGTACAATCCTGAATTTACTAAAACACTCCCTGATTGAGTGCATGCAATTTGCTTGAACTCTCATCCATCGACATCTCGTTATATTCCTAATTCTCTTTCTTTTACTGATCACTTCCCGATTGTTTGCATTTTTGCGCACTCTCTCATTACTTATTGCTAAGTGTATTGATGTACATTGAATTAGTGCTCACCTCGGGAAATGACTTATCGTTATTAGTCAAGTGTCTGCAGCTACACCGACCAAATCAAAATTATGTCAGATAGAGGAGTGATATTTTGGTTGAATTAGAATTCATGAAACTTGTTATACTTTCAGCTAGATCAAATGTGAAAATTGTTCACATTCCACGAAAATAAATTAAAAATATATTTTCAGGTTAACGAAGTTTATGCCCGCTGTTTAACTTTTGCATGAACCATTGTTTTTTTTACTTTTTAAATAACACCGTTGACTTTATAAATAATGTTGACGCCAACGATCTGGGCGCCCAACCATGCAAAAAATATATTCCATTATTAATTTTGTCATTGTCCTTTCTCTTGGGATTTTTTATCTTCCCTTTCTTAGGGAAAGCGTGTACTGATGGCGGCGATCTAATTCCGATTCTCGGCTATTTATCGGGACATTCATTCATTTTGTTAACTCTGTGGCTTTCAAATAACCAGGCGGATCCGTACCCAGAGAAATAAACAGTCCGGAACGCGAGATCCAAATTCGGATCTAAGGCTCTCACGGTAGATTACCGTGAATAATACTGAAGTCTTGTGAATGTCATTAAATTATTTTTGTAATTTACATGCGAATGGTTGCCATGGAATGTTTAAAACACCAGCATTGGATACGGTTATTATTTCATAGAAAAATAAGCGAGGAATAACTGAGGTATATGTGTGTCATTTGACGCATTTGCCCTGAATATGAGTGCTGAAAGGTAAGAAAATAAATTATGTCGTTCATGATAATATTGCAGTGGTCAAATCTCATTGTGTTAGAGATAGTTTGAATCCAAGGTTTCATGTCTACTTCTCAATGAATTATTTATCACGAGGAATTGAAAATAGCACTTAAAGAGTCGAAACCATGACTGGTAAAATGAAATATGTGTAAGTATTGCCAAGTGATTTTAATTCTTCATAACGAGCGCAGAACGCTTCTACCAAAGACGTCTGATATCATTTCGTATGTTAAATTTATTGTTTAAATTGTCATTTACAATCACACGTGCCTAGCCGTCATCAGTTTTACTTTGCCCAGCCTCCTTGCAACCATTAGACAAAACTTTTCCACAAAAGACTAACATCTTAGAAGAGAAAGATAATCACGTTCTAGTACATTTCCTCATTACTAACACAAATCTCACTCCGCACGTTACCCGCCTCCCATGCACCCTTCCATACATAATTGGGCTCATAAGTCTACCTGGACAGCTAACCATAAAAAAATGTTTGCACCTGATTTCCCACGCCTTGGGTGATTGTAATGTGATTCTAAAGAATTCACTTAGCTCATTCATTCATTTATAAAGTCATTCATTTTACGTCATTATGTTCCAGTTGTCTCGCCGTACATGGTCGATTTAATGTGATGCCAAAATCCTTGGAGAATTGAGTAGGGATTTATAATGGAATAGAAGATTTGATGCAGAATTGAATAAATGGTAAAAATTAAAGTGGGTGATTCTTTCGTGTTGTTAAATCAAATGCCAGTCGTACAAACCGGATTTTTCGATCGGCTCACGAATAGATTAGATGAGAATTAAATGTCAGAAATAACAAGAGTCAAAGGCTCGCTCTAACATTTAGAACAAAATATAGCGAGCAATTAAATCTTAATGTTGCTCACTTCTAATGCTTTAAAATCCTTTCCTATCTTCATTCCATTTGTGGCTGCACCATCTCCCAGGCACCGTTGGCCCTTAAGTTTTACATGTAGACAGGCACGAACGTTCTCGTAGCAGAAGATTTTAATTGGCAGAATGTTGGGAGGTTTCTCTTCTAATTTTGTAGGCTTCAGGCGAGACGTCGCTCTTTGCGATCAGAACGCATTGGGAGATACAATCCTTTTCCTCTCGTTTCCGTGAGACTCGGCTAATAAGCTTCAAGAGAATAACCAGTTAATCAACCATAGGTTTCGCATGAAAGATTTTTCCTGAGGACTACAGCATCACTATAAGAAAATGAACCCCAACGAGTGGGACCGATGGGATCCTTATCCCTGTGAAATTTGATGAATTCACCGAATTTTCCATAAGAATGAGGCAAGATTCTCAAAATATTGTTTTGGTTTTCCCTGTTGAAGATTTTCAATGTTATTTTTTGTAAAAAATAATTTCCTATAGAAACAGTGATACATTCGTAGTCTTCCTGCCGTGCCGTCCAGAGGTGTTTTCTATTTTTTCGCTATATGCCTCATAATTCGTTTTTCCGACTGATGAGAGTTTCCATGTTTACTTGAGCCCGTTTCGAATCATCCTATGAGTGTTTCGCAAGAACTAAGAGAGGAAACACTTTGTTCACATTGAAAACAAATAAACAACCGTTTCTCCTCGTTTTTTGTTGCAACTTAAAATAATTCATTGCATTTTTTCTGGACTGGGCTTTCCGTGGAATAACGAACACCTTTTTGACGTAAAAAACGTTTATACAATTTTTCTTGTCAAAAGTCGTGATAAAATATGATTATTTTTCTCTTTTTCAGAAATTTTTACTTTCGTTCTCTTTCTCTAAGATGAATTTTTCTCATTTTGCTTCATTTCGAAGGCGACGAACTTAACCGAATTGTACATACCCCGTTAAAAGGCTCTCGTAAACCGAAAGATGGAGCGCCTACCTAGCGGCACGCTTCGCAAAATCAGCAATCACATTAAAAAATGAAGGGGGATGCCCTCGAAATGTTCCTGAATGCTCCTCGTATGTGATGAATTATTAACTCCAACAGGGTAAATTTCGGAAAGAAGTTATGAAAAGGGTACGCTTGCAATATTTTCACCCTTTTTCAGCATCCCCATTCTCCCTCCATAACGGGAGTAATAATCTGTTGAAATCGAAGCAGCTGTATTTTATTAAGACATTTAAATGTAAAGCATTGTAATTCCCCCCCCCCATCTTTCAGGAGTGCTTCCAGAATTCTTCAATGCATTTGTTATCGTAAGTGCAACCTGGAATAATTAGTACACAACCATTGTATGTACACATAATGCAATTATCCGCTTTGTAGATTAATCTCTACCTTTTTTGGTAATGTTTTTCAGCAGTGTTTGTTTTTATATTAGGATAATTGTCACAAATACCTATTTTTCCTTAATGAAGGTATATCTTTTCGTGTAATCGATACGTGGTATTGAAATTAATCCTTTGAGTATAGATCAACAGTTGATTTGGTATCTTGTAAGCTGCAGATAATTATATGTTTGTGCGTGACGAAACTTAACATCGTACATGATTAGCTATTGCACGTATTGTGGAGTATTTTCGCTAGGGGTTGAAAAAACTCGAAAATCTCACTGTTGACTCGCAAATAAAGGCCATTACATATCTCTCTATCTGGCCATCTCCCTCTTCAGCTGATACCCCAACCCACGTCTCTTCCCTTTACATTCTCTAACCCTCCCCTTTCTCCTCGACTCTCCTCCGTTTCTTTTTACGGCTCATTGTCTTCTTCCGCGCGAGTTTCAAGAGGAACGTATTTATTGTTCAGCGTTGCCATATCGCCTCCATCCTCGACATTGACCCTGCCGAGGTGCGCTCCCTTCTCTGCGATATTTCTGATAAGGCTCGCCCACGAGTTTTTACGCTTCAGTCATATCTGCGTATTGCAAAACTCATTTCCGCGTTTTCACGTGATTGTACGGCGACTGCAATGCGATGCAGAATGTGAGCTACGGTGGAGTTTATACATCAGTTAACTCGCCCATGTTTCATGTAGATGTAAGACGACAAATATTGTCGTCTTACCTCAAGTAAGTCAATAACTGACCTATTGGCGTCTCCTAGCTGTTAGCAAGTAAGGAGAAAGATAAAGACCCCAATAAATGATTTAAAACTTCCAAACACTCCCAAACGTCTCAAAAATCTAAGCAAAAATGTCACATTTCAGTTCTTCCCTCGACGCCTCCATATATCTTATTCCCTCATCCAACCCGAGTTTGGATCCGCCCCTGGCTGTTATCATGTGGACAATTGTTCTAAATTGGCCACAACACCTGCTACACAGAATAGGACCTAACCATTTCATTTTTCAGCGGTTAGTAAGCGGATGCAGGTACAATCTCTTATACAGCAACTAATCTATGTTTTTTTCTAATCATTTATCTCTTACAATTGCATTTGTAATCTAATATTTCATTTCTTTTAAATATTTAGAATTATTGTCGAAATGTTATTTCGGTATTTTTCGTTTTGTTGGCTTAAATTTCAATTTTAATATTTTTGTGCGTTTCGTATAGGGATAACCAGCAAAATTCACCATCACCTGGTGGAAAATATATATGATCATAGGATAAAAATGGCTTTTTTATCCGTTTGTACTAAAATAAATCCACAGTTTATGTTGAAGTGGGAAGCAACCTGAGCGTTTGATGTTTCTTTGGATGTAACTATTACCATTGGTATCATGACGGTGGTCTCGAAAGAAAAAAACCCTGTACGCCCAAGCCCTGACATTGCGGATATGCTGGAAAGGTTTCGTTTGGTATCCTGACACTTCAATGTAAGGTACACAACGAAAGCATTTTTACCCTCGGCGTTTTCAGCGACTTCAGTCTTCCAAGCTCTAGAACCACGTCTCCTTTCTTGAAACTATCGAAACACAATGGACTTTACCGGGGGAAATAAAAGAACCTTTCGATGTCACCGAGATTCTCGAGACCGTGAAAGAATGGTTTCTGGAAGAAAATATGTTAAAATTAAAAATTTTCTATTCGTGTTCGCATTTTGTCTCGTAGGGGCGTGCGTTTCGATTGAGGTAATATGAGGTGGATAAGCACGATTCTTGGAAGGAAGAATGGGTATTATTCATCCGTGAACCTCTCCGATCAAGTGGCTCCGGGATCGAATCTCAAAAGGGTCGAGAACACTACTGTATTGGAGATGCTTATGAAACGCTGTCGTGAACTCAATAAAAAAGAAGCATCGCCAGGCGTATGCATCCAAGTGGCACTCCAACATTTTTGCGGGATCGATAATTTTTTTCTCTCTCTCAAGGGATTGTATTTGAAGCCGCAGGATAAAAGCAACTCAGCTCCTACGCTCTCTGATAAGAGAGATAAAGTGGGTGAAATTAAGGTTTGATTGCTTGATTATACCTTCTCCTCTGAATTAAGTTCAATGGAATTTACTCCTTCGTGACTGCTCGGGCCAATAGGGAACGAGATGCCATCTTCCCGCAGCGAACGAGAGAGCATCGACGCAGAGACGGATGTGGTGAAAGTAAATACAATTTATCCTAGACTTGCAATGCAGCATAAAATGTAGTATTCAATATTTAGGCCCAAATGACTCTTTGTGGTTGGCAAACCATTGAGTGTTTGCTTTGTTTGACTAATGACTTCCTCAGGAATTTAATATTTATGACAATATGATCAAACGTTATGATGCGTGCTAACTTCCCATAACCCACACTTCCCCCTTTTTAGTGTCATAAATATGGGAAATAGGTTTCAGTTGACCTCTGGAGTCATTAAGGGAGGAATTACAATGATATTAATTCATCAGGCTAGTGATTAATATTTTAGCTCGAGTTGGAATAGAAAGGAGATTATACATGTTGGCGACGCATGTGCACAATCAGGAGTTTAGATGACTTTTTGTTGCTTCATCTCTAAAGTAATGATTATCGAATACGTCACCGGACATTATGGTTGTGGTTAATTTGGAAATCGATAAAATATTGATATCCCAAATCGATAAAATATTGATATCCCATTTGGAATGGGGTCCGCGTTTAATAATGGAAAAAAAGCGGTTGACTTCTCTTTTAGAGAAAATAATTATATTTTTTAAATATTTTGTATCTTTTGCAAGATGAATAAACAACTGAGCTCAATGTAATTTTGGCTGAAATATATTTTGTTAAAAGACAACTTAATAAATACTCCAAATGTATACTCTAAAGAAGTGTATTAGTAGTTTCGTCGTTCCTATAATTTTCAGTAGACTCAAATACGTGTAGTATATGTAAATTAATATGTTGGTGGAGCCTATAAATACGTATATACGAGTATGTATCGCACTATTCATGCGTGACTGTTCGGCCTGTAAGGTTTTTTGTTGTTTTTGAGAGCGATGGTAGGTAACTTATGGCTAAGTCTTTTTCAGGTCCTGACCAATAGTCCTCAACTAATTTAGGACCAGTCAAACTTCAGTATGCCATGCTAAAAGAGACTTTCAGCTCGTTCCCAACGACTTTTAATCTATAATACCGCCCATGCGATTTCTTTTCACCTTCCTGTCCCTGTTTCTCGTATATTATCCATCCATGTGAGTCGTTTGTTTCTGTGAGCTTGGTGGCTGGACGCGTAGTGAACGAAGCAGGGGACAAAAGTCGATGGATCCCTTTAGCCGTAGTTTCAGCGAACGAATCGGAGCATTGTGTCAAAAGTTCGAGGAGAGGAGAGGGGGATGGATTTTCTCGACGATCCTATACAGTCGTTAGCCGTGGGAACAACCGAACGCCTCGACGATTAATCACGATTCCTTATCGAGGTCCCTCACGACCTCCTCGGGAGGGTTTTTTTGCGTTCCCCCACAAGCCTCTCCTGGGAAGTTATCATTATTATTTTTTTCATTGTTTAGGCTCTATCAAAGGGTACGTTTACGTTTTTCTTGTCCCCGAGGGATGTTGTATAGCGATTAAAAGATTTCTCGGTCGCACCTGTGAATTACCTCTAGCAGTCAACGAGTTATCGGTCGAGTATTTTTATTTTGGGTTTCCTAGGCATCGGAAAATTATTGCACCCCATCTACCCGATTCATATTTTTTATTTCTTTGAGGTATGACTGCGAGGTAGATCTTAGAAGTGTCTGGTCATACACCGGGATAGAAACATCAGCTAAATACGCATCCCATATGGCCCATCAGATGTTTCTAGTGTGGGTTTCATGTCCGCCATGAATATCAGGGTAACTTCACAGGAATTACAGGTGATTGGAGTAGAAACGGAATCTAACTGAAATTGCGTATTGTAGCCGCATCTGTTTACAATCTGTGTAATTATCTTTTATCAAGCCGAAAATATTCGCACGCCCCCCACACAGAGATCATGGAAGGAGAGTTAATGATGAATATTAATTCACGAATATAGTACAATGCATAGAAGCAAGCACAACATCCATTTTCGTCATATATTAAAGCCTGTTAAACTCCTTATTTGGGCAAATAATGTCAAACTCATTTTCTCTTTCAGAAATAATATTCCTTGTTGATAAAAATTGGCATGGTTTTGTCTTTTTTATTAGCTGTAACAAATTGTTTAGTATTTAAACTAGTGAATACAGTGAAATAAACAATATTAATGCTCCTAACGGAATTTTTTGACACATAATATGATAATAATTTATTTTTTCTTTATCATAGTAATAAAATTAATCATATAAAAAATTACTTTATCATAGTAATCAGAGATAATGAATGAATGAGTATATTCGTAAAGCAAAGGAACTGGAAACTCCCTCGAAAAATGGTTCAAAATTGAAAAATATGGCTCTCAATAATTCGATCTGAAAACATGCACTGTGATTCTACGCTTGGGAATTACAATCCAAGCTCATTCATGTCCATCTCTCCTTTTTAATGCATTTTGGCCCTGATGTCAGTTGAAATTCCCTACCATTATTGTTCGTAGAATTGTGCACTGTGAATTCCGGCCTTTGGAGATTTCGAACCTTCCCGTAATTTCAACTGTAGAAGAATCCGCGTCCGCTAGCTATATCGCGAAACCCTGGTGGGTCGCACCTTGGTTTCCGGACATGACCGAACGAGAAAATAGCGCGAACCAGAGCGGAGGAGGGCGCTCCGTAAGGCTGCTAATAATCACCCCTTTGTTCCCAAGCGTCCGGAGAAATTGCTTTCCGCTACGGTTGCTAGGCAATGACACAACAATCTTTGTTCGGATGGAGGAGGGCGGGGTTTAGGATGAAGGTGACGTGTTAGGCACTCGAGGCACTTGAGATCACATTTCATGGACGTTCGTTCATTCCCGTGTCACACGGAAAGTAATAAGTGAATAAATTTGGACTTCGTCCGAGCTGGGTATGTGAAGGAAGAAATCGGAAATGTGAGAGAACGAAATAAAAACAAATGCATAGCTTCCATAGGAATGCGGTGTTGGATTTTTGAGCTCGAGAGGAGACGGTTGGGGTGTCGGATGGGAGGAGGTGAGGGAGCGAGCGGATCGGGAAAGGGGTCAAGAAGGGAAAAAAAAGCCACGGATGGTGGGAGAAGGAATTGCGTGGACGGACGATGAAGGAGTGACAGAAAATGCAGGCTCCCCGAGAGTGAGGCGAGGCGAAGAGCAACAGGTCTGTCGTTTCCGAGGGCATTGCGGATACGATTAAAATCCGTGAGTGGAAGAGAAAGCCATAACGGCTCCCAGTTCTGCGTTCACTCGGATGCATAAAATTTAGGGCAAGGAGTTCCCGTCTAATTGTCGCGCTAACTTCTATAACGATCCGGTCGTTGCGGCTTAGAGTAAAAAAAACGTTTTTTTTGCTTAGGCTGATGTCGAAGTGAATCATGCTGTAGGACTTTTCACAGTTATCAATCATTTTGAAAGTCGTGTAGGCGTGTGTATGATTTTTTGGAGACTCTCAGGGCATCACTGGTGATTTTTACGTCTTTTGGATCTCAAAATACCACTGTCATGGTGAATCCTTGGGGCAGAACAGTCCGAGTTCAAAAGACATCTATTTCATTGGCGGGACACTATAATGCTTAGGTCAATAGGTTGACACGTCACCCAGCTGACTGACGTGATTGACTGATAAATGTATTCATGAAGACTATATTAAAACCTCTGAAGGATTTTTTCCTTTTAATATCGTTGTGAAATTATTAAATTATGAATTGCCCAGCTGTAGTTCAAGTGGATTAATTTTAGAGATGGTTTCGCTAACTTTTTGCTATAGATTTCATGCTTTCTGCAATTTATCACCTTTGAAAACTTGAATTGGAGTAGAGCATTTGGCGTCCACCGATAGAGTAACCTTGGCATTTGGAATTGTGATTACATTCAATTCATTTTAAGCTCATTAATGTAAGAACCACCAGAAAACTTCCAGTATACGTTAGTTTAAGGTTAAGGCGAAAAATAGTTAGCACTCAAACTTGCGAGAAAAAAATCTTTTGCGTAAATATGGCCTTTCGAGAAGAAGGTAATTTGAAGAAAACGCATAATTGAACTGAAGGTAAATATTTCGAAAATGAATCATATAGTTCATGTGTGGATGTTGATCGTCAAAGATTTAGAAAAAATAAAATTGCTTTGGCACACTGGTTGTCATAGAGATTGACTAACCATTGTTCCAGGAGATTTTATCAGTTTTAATTATTGAAACATCGAGAGTAGTCTATTTCCATCGATTGACGATGGATAATCGAGTCTTGCTAGTCACTTGATTTTCCATTTTCACGGCTGAATGCTCCTCTCAGTCTCATTGAAAGTCGTGCCTCGATTTCATTTCTTTTAATGACTTACCATGCCTTCTTCGTCTAATGCAATCTCGTGTAGTGTCCTCCCTATGTCTCCAATTTGCTTTTCATATCATATGTCTCCTCTCTCCTCAACTTTAATGTCCTCAAAGCCCCACACTTTATTATCTGGACCTTTTTTTTATTTCTTTCACACTTTTTTGCATCGGCATCAAACACTTGGGATGTTGCAAGGCGAGAATAGAATCATAATTGTGAAAGTGGAATGGAAGAGAAGCATATGCAACTTGGCAGAAGAAAATGTTGCAATAAAAATTCCAAGAATAATGTTCGCTTTGAAAGATAATTCCGGACTCTGCTTAAGAGTCGAACTCTCTTTTTGCATTTCATGTTTAATGCAATAATTTTCTGAATTTGAGATAAGAATCAAGGGAAATTCCATATTCTGATTAAATGATTAACTAGCCAAATACAAAATTTTGCGTGCAGTTTTGTTAAGATGTTCTTATATAATAATTCAGTAATGTATATACTTTTTAATGATACTCTACCGATTAAGGTAAGTATTAACAAGGCTACTACTCACCGCTACCTTTCTAATCCTCGTCAATGACAAAATCCCAAGTACTTTCTGTCTCGCTTCATCCTATGTAGCATGTTTATTCTCTTAATTTCCCCCCCCTTGCCTGTCTAATAGTCTCTACTCCATCACGCTATTTATAGTATGGTAATACTCAGAAAAAAATGGACAATTTTTGACGAAATTCTCGATACTCGATATTTTAAAGAAAAATTTGACAAACCTTATAGCGTGCAGCGTAGAGGAGCTAGATGCTGTAATGATAAAGTGAGTTGTGTATCAAAATCTTATAGGAACCGGGCTGGGAATCACTCTCGGTGCGAAGATTAAATTACGGATTTAAAGGTCCTACATGAATTGGAAAGAGGCCTCTTTAGCGATGATGTTGAGAATACCTTGTTAAACCCATCGTACTACGGTAGGAGGGCTTGTGTGAATACAATCTGAGAGTTTAGGTGGCGAACATGGATTTAAGATGTGCACGTAATTTTTCCCACGTAAGATAACGGATCAGAATAACGTCATCCGACCGCGCTAGGGGGAAAAAGTATTTTGTGTCAAAAAAGTCTGTGTGTAATCACTCCCTCCCACAAATCCTAGCGGTGGCTTGCAGGGTGCCTTATAGAAAGATAGAAAAACCTCCTTTGATTCATCAGAGCAAGATGTTACATGTTGCATCGGAATGTTTCAGTCTGTCATTACTTTTAAGTAGTCATCGAGGAAGAACATTGTCCTATCCGACGTTGCGTAGATTTATCAGTGGATGATTGCTGAAATGACCACATATGAACTTCATCTCCTCCCCCAAATTAGCACTCTATACGGAAATTTTGAAATGCACAACTTGGCGCGCTATGTATTCTCCGAGTGAAGCCAAAGTTTGAATTGTGATATTTTTCACGTTTTCTATTTCTTCCCAGTCAAAGTGTAAATAAAGATTTCGTTTCCACCAGTGGCTCATTCCATTACTGCATTTAGCTCTCCTCGCCGCCGTTTAAAAACTCACTAAGCGAGTAACGGAGCGATGGACTGCAAAAACGAATTGGGCGGAGTATTTGGGCCCAAGAGAAGCGAGCTTGTGTGTGTTTAAGGAGAGGGTTCCTCTCCGCGAGGAAGAGTCGATGGATGCACTACTGGGGAGAGGAGGACTTTGTAGCTCTTTCCGTCCGTCTTTGGGTCCGGTCCGCCCCCCCCCTTTTTTCCCCCGTCGTTCTGCTGTTCACGATTGCCCAGGGAAGTAAGGGGCTTTTGTTATTCCAACGGGAGCACGTAACCGTCTCACGGAATGGATTTCGTTCGGTTTTCGTCGGGATTCAGCAGGATTGCCAAATTCATGCTTGGATGGGACTCTTTGAGCACCCTTGAATCAGCAAAAGCTGCACGTTTGACTTGTGCATCCATTAGCAGAATTCTTTCGAAAGGATCCGTGCGCGAAAAGAGGGCGATTTGAATGTCGGGAGAGAAGGTGGATTTTTGTATAGATAGGAATTAAAAACGAATGTGATAAAAATAATATAAAAGACATTTTCAGTCGAAAATGACCGTTTTGATGCTTTGGTTGCTGGAAAGCTTGACTTAGGACTGAAAGGAGTCTAAAATTCGTTTTCAGTTGACGCGTTTATGTGCGAAACTTAATTAGCTTCCAATCGAAACTGTCTTTCACAGAAATATTCATACGAGAAATAAAAAAATTATTTTCAAAATCAGCTTGTGAGATGGCCGGTGCACACTATTCTCATTAAATGATCGGTTTAGTATCCTTGGATATCGGATAAAAAAATAGCGCACCATGGTTATGTGGAAAGAATTTCTTTTCCTCACGTATCAACCACATTATGTGTATGGATAATATTTAATCCACACTTTGGGATTAGATTTCGCGATAGAAGGGTTCAATGTACATTGAAATTTACAGATTTTGGTGAACTTTAATTGGCAAGGTTTATTTCCATTTCTAAGTTCAAGCGTTCAGTTTTGTATGGTGACGGCTGCCTCCAAAGGTTTAATTAGAACTTGCAATTGTTTTCAGGGAATTCTGGATTAAAATATCATGTTCTCCCGGAGTATGGGTATTAGAAATTAATTTAGAGAATAATGTCAAAGACGAAAAGATAAAGATGGAAAAAGAAATGTATTGAAAACAATAATTATGGTCAGGCTTGCAAATTATTTCTATTTGCTATTCATAAAACATTTATACCTATACATATTCTTAGCTATAATTCTTACATTAACAAATACGTATATTTTTGTGTAAGTTGGTGTTTATTAATGGCTTAGAAGAAGAGATGCATTTTTTCAGTAATTTACTCTCCACTTCAAAATTAATATTTTTTACTGGTATACATTATTCTCGAAGCAATTATTTAAACAAATGTTATGCAAACATTTACTCTTGATGATACTACTTTGTGACGTGTACCAGTTATAATGATAAAACGTTTCAGCATTACAATTCATGTACCCAATAATCCTTTCACTTTATGGGAAGAGTACTCTGTAATGGACTCTTAAGGCAGTGATTAATAAACTTGTGCAACTAAACTATCAATATAGTCTACTTTGGTCTAGCCTATTAAAGACTTATTCGACGTTAACATTTAGCTTCATCTCATTCGAAAATGAATTGGAAAAAGCAGCATATCGACTGATGTATTTTTTCGAACTATCCTCCATAAATCTGATCAATTGTGACTTTTTTCCGTTTGAAGCTCATGCTTTGAATCACTTGTATCGTGTCATTATTTCCATTTGGCATCTCACTTTGTCCTTGGCCCAGTTTTTCATGAATCAGATTAAGACCTAAGAATAGCGAGACCTCATATATCTCTAGAAAGACGTTGATTCGTCGACGGTTTAATTAGCGCGAAAATACCGTTAAAACTATGATTATCTACTTGATATCGATACCCACCTGTCATCCTAGTGATGTAAAGACGATCGATGGCGATTTGTAAATGGATGGTCAATTAGTTGTAGTGTGAATTGTCGGCTTTATTCATTCATTTCAGTTTTAAAGTGTAATATGCTCTCCTGTAAGCGGTATTTAACACATGGGTGTACCAAAGTGAGAAATTGATTTGAAAAATATCAACACTTGCGATCACAGCATAATAATCGAGTTGTATTTTGCAATAAAGGGCTTTCCAGATAATCCCCTTCACATAACCGGACACATTTCAATAATTGACTCTCTAATAAATTGGAATACTTGGATAATATACGATGCACATTAAAGAAGACCTAACATTCATTAATCAAGCCACTTCTTGCTGATATCTCATTGCGAATATTTTAATTTGTATCATCAGGACATGTAGATAATGAGTGTATTTTATGGGATTTCAGTTGTGATGAAAGCAAGACGGACATAAACTGGACCCTCAGTATTATTTTAATCGCATAGTGATGGAATGATTTAACAATAAAGATCGTAGCAGCGGTTGAGCTGATCACCCGCATTATGCATCCATCATAGAAGAAAGAACTAAGATATATGTAAGATTTTAATTTTTAAAAAATTGTGAAGTGTGAATTTTTTCATTCCATTATTACTACTGTCGCCACGTTATTTTGAAATGTTTGGTTAGACAAACCATGGGGGCATAAAAATGTCCTTTCATGCAAACCTGGAAAGGACTACCTACCACATTATTCACGTTCCATTAAATTTTATATGACAGGCAGAGTTAAAAATTCGGACTTTAATAAAATTCTAACAAATTGCATTGAACTTTCAGTTATGAATAAAATATTGTCACCGCTGTTAAATTTTGACGGACGATTTCAGCATATATTTTCTCCTTAAGCTCTCTTTGATACCGCCTGAGGTTTTATTCACATTTGCATGGGAGAATGTCGCGCTAGCCGAAATTTGTTTGAATCGTATGGTAGTTAAAATTCAACAATGAAAAACAAGGTTATGAAAAGTATCAGTTCGGAAGTTAAATTTTATCTGGGTGATCTTATCTGCCAATATGGTGTTGGATTCTGAGTTACTTCCTTCGTATAAACTAAACTTGAGGGTGGCATATATGTTAGTACTAGTTTTAGTCTGGCAATTTATGCCCTCTTTGTTTATCAGTTTTTTTTTTTAATTTGGTGGACCTCCTTTGGATCTGAGGCTCGTTTCTGAAAGTTACAGATCAGTTTACAAGCCCTTTTAATTTTGCTCATGAGTTGTCTGCTGATGGAAATGTATGGTGCAGTGCTTTTTACTTCCTCAAATTACATTGTGAATGAATTTAAAACTTCTATATTATATGTAAATGTGTTTTTAGAAGAGTTTTTAATCGACTTGCATCTTATAGAATCTAATGCATTAATTAAAATCCGATAACAAACACTTGTAGGCTCCACAGTGCGACCAAATTGCAATGAAATAGCACTCATCCTCTTGTCTTTTCATCTCCATTAAGTGTCCATGGATTTATCAGTTGAGGTTCTGCCGAGGGAACCTTGTTCAGAGATAGAGAACTCTCTCGAGTTCCATTGGTGGATATCGATTCAGACGATTGAAACAATGAATTTTCGGAAGCGAATCGAATGAGAATCATATGTCCCAACCCCATTTTCGCTAGCCTCGGCGACCGGCTTAAACATGAGTGTCCCTCTGCATAGCCCTGGCCAACCCCGACAGCGCGAAGGGTAAACGAGAAGAGAGAGAGAGGGAGGGGGATCGCTGGCGGGCAACCTTGAGTGAAGGTGCTGGCGGAACCGCACTCGCCTTGAAGTCCAGTGTCGACTTTCCTCTGCCTCCATTGCACTCGCAACCCTCCCTTCTCCTTAAACTCTTCCCCCACACCGTCTTCCCGGAGCTAGAGAGCGAATTTCACACGTCTCAGAGGGATGGAGAGCGCAGCAGCGACTCTTTTTAAACAACGAAGAGTCGGGGGCAGAGTCACTTGCGAACCATCTTTTAAACGAGAGGAAAAACGGGGCGGATTCTTATTTTTTTAATCCTCGGACAACGAGACCTGTGCACGCGGCCCGCAAGACGAAAGGGGAAAACCTTGAAACGGAACAATATTTCATTTCATGAAACAATACACCTTACCATCCATCTAAGTCCTTCTTACTTCGTGATATTCGCAAATTCAGGAGAAAGTTCGAATCTCAACGAGTTATTGGACGGGAACTCTCACGTATCGTAAACGTTGAAAATGTTGTCAATGATTAAAGAAATGCATTGAAGATTTTGAAGAAGACTTTAAAAAAGAAGAAGAGAAGTAGTTCAACCCAAATACATCGTTTTATCTGTGCTGGTGGTTCTTTTTGGTTTCAGCTTTACCGTTCAGTAGTGTCAGGGTTTAGAGCGTATTCGTACAAGCGTGCTGATTCTGCAAACGGGTAGCTCGAGAAGTTAATTTTTCCGCATACCAGAATGGTACCGAAATGGGGCGACATAAGAGTCAAATCAGACTTACGTGGTCGGGACATGTTATAACATCTGGAGACGATTCTGACCCTATAATGAATTATTAGGCGATGAAAGAAACTCGAGTAAAATTGATTGAAATTCGTGTAATTGAAGGAATCATTTTTATTTCCTGCAATTCGTAGTCACAACAGTATTTTACAACAGTATTACAACAGTAAACGATAGGTATTTTTCTTAAAAGTATTTGAAAGAAATCAATAAAATTTTAATTTCAATGGTAAATGTCTATTCATAAAAAAGCTGGTCGCCTAGTACACACTGCCACTTACACCTGGGGGCGGCGTGGAGGGTATCATGAAAATTTAGATATTTTAACAAACCGAACGGTATTAAGGTTAACCCTGTGAAATTTATCCATGATGGAAAGGAGACTTCATCTTCAGGGGTCATCTTTAAGTGTTTGAAACCCGGGTCGTGAATAAATCTCTATTCAAGTGAAATCTGCATAGTTTGTCTACTTTCCATAATTTAGATATTTTATCTAAAATCCTATCCTATTTGGCTTTTCAGAACTTAAATTCCACGACAAGCCATTGTTTTGTGGGAATAGTTTATTTTGCGATTATGTTTTTCATCAATGCATTTGTCATTTGCGTACGCATGCTACTCTGGCGTGCTGTCGCGAGCGCTCTGATATTCCTACAACATATCCAGCGGAATTTCTGTAATGTGCTGACATTCGAGTGTCGACTTGATCCTTGATCTAATTCGGTGTGCTCACATCACTCGCGGAATACTCGAGGCGTGCCGTTAAAAGCGATATATTTCACAGAGTGGTTACCGCGACCTTCCCGTGGTCTCGGAAACGTATACCAACTACCAAGTTCCAACGCTCGCCCCGAAACGCGAAGAACGAACGGATGGGTTGAAGTTGTTCTTCGGGTTGCGGCCATCGAGGATGGAGTGACGGCCGTTGGAAGCACTATTTCGATGTCGCACACGGTCGGTCCTTCCTCGGATTGAGGACCCCAAAATGGCTTCAATGCGCATCAGGTGAAATTTGTATGCCATTTCCGTAGAGTTCATCAGACCAAGGGTGTCGAACACATTTTATTGGCGAAGCGACTACTTCGAAAATCCTCTGAATCATGCCCGACCTCTCTCTTCCAACTCCGCGATCGACCACCCATCTTTTCCGCGCGCTCGGGAAGGGAAACGGAATTTAAAATTCTCTGCGTGACTGCAGCGCTTTGGGAAGCGGATTCCTCCGTTAACCCTATCCGCTTAAAAACCTCAGGGAGGTGGGGGAAATGCAAACGTCTTGACGGCACTGGAATTCTCGTGTGGAAGGAATTTGAAAGAAACAGGGACGGAACGGATTTATAAAAAATAAACAAATGTAAAGTTGCGAGTTCCTTCGCTCTCTTCTCCCTTTTCGCTCCTGCCTTTCCCTTAACTCTATCCTCCCTCGAGTCCTACGAAGGGGCATTATTATACCTCCCCCGCATCCAATCGCGCCTCCATTGTTCCCAGCGGCAAACAAACGATCGCCCGCCCGGACCCGAAATGGGCGGGGAGGGTTGCGTCACGTGGGAGAATGGGGAGATTAAAAGAGGTTTGGACCTTTCTCTCTCTATGTCTCACACAAACACGAATGCACAATCGCCGCCTCCCACCCGTCACCCAGAGGGTTGGGTTGAGTGCGCGGCGTCCGATAAAACGACCCCACACACGACCCTCGTTCGCAGATGCAAGTGCGGCGTTCTCAACCCTCGCCCTCTCCCCCCACTGCACGCCGGCCGATGTTGCGGTGGTGTTGAGAGGAGAGGAAAAGGGCTGAGTGAGGGGACTCCCAACAAATCACGTGACTGTAATGTTGGAGGGAGGGCGGACTCAAAAACATTTCTCCGCACGTTCGAGAGCACAAATCCATGCTTTCTCTAACAGTGGAGTTTTACGTTATCTATGAATTCCCACTTTAATTGTAACCTTAACTCAAATAAAACCATTGACGTATGCTGACAAATTAAATTACTACGTATAACTTAATAAGCTTTAAAAAAAAGCGGTCAGTAGCCGTGGTGAATCGGGTAGGCGACCTATACTTAAGGTTATTAACGCCGCTGGAGATGATTATATTGTTACGGGGCAGTTAGGATTTCATGGATTTGGATGGGAGAAGAGAAATTCAGTGTCGACTTTAGGTTAACCTTTCTGAAAAGAAAACCACCAAAGGGTTCTTAAAGTTAACGCTTCTCATTCGATGTACAAAGCTCTGTACGTTAAGTTCTCCCCACAGTGGGAACTCTATGAGGTATTATTCTAATCCTTAAAATTAGGATTGGAATAATACCTCGTGTGTAATCACCCCTTCGACACATTTTGGTGGTGGCTTTCGAGGTACCCTGTAGAGTAGAATAGAGAATATCCCTGAAGAAATCTGGCATCGTCAGGATTTGAATCGGATTGCACAAGCTCTCAACTCAATCTCCTGTCGTGTATCCTCTTCGTTGACCACAAATTATTTGGTCTTATTAAATCCCTCAGGCTGAAGTTGGTGCAATAGCGTGACATGTGTTGTTGAGAGAGAAATTGTTATCATTATTTTTTATTTTTATTAATACCTATGTAGAAATAAATAGTTGATATCGCCGAGCGGTCGAAATATCGACTTTGCAATCGAGAGTTTATGAGAAAAGCTGTGTGGAATATGATTAAGTATTTACAATAAACTTCTCTTTAGCCACTGTCGCCACTTCTTATATGTATCGCATTCAGAGTCTCACTGTTCTCTATTCCTCATTTACTTTTTCCTACCAGTAGAAATGGAAAAGTAAGGCCCGAAATAATCCTTCAAATTGTTTTCCACCAGGCTGTTCCCTCTTCTTTTCAGAGTTTTCATTGAACTACTTTCTTCTCCTATTTTTCTGGAAGTTCTTTGTTGCTTATTCGGCATTATATCTACCGATTGTGAATAGTAATAATGACTTTAGAAAACAAAGTAATGATTGCGAATGTATAATGAAGATGTAACAACTGGTAGACTGCGGAACGTGCAAGAATAGAATTGCATGAGTCTTGACTCTGAACTGAAGTCTGCCACGATTTAAAAAAGTGAACTGGTAATTTTTGGTTAACGTGTGTCCTTCATCTGTGATGACTCCGATGCGGAATGGAATCATGGTATCAATGTCTTGAGGTTGAAATGAGCGAATTGAAATATAATGTAGCGCATCTGGACGTGATTCCCATTCTTTAATCGAACCAGGACATAACTTTCACTCGCATATCGTCTCTTCGAGTAACATTTCCGCTAAACAAAGCATCGCATCTAAAGTCTTACCTGTCTAACGGATTTCTCCCTTCGTGCCCTTCAGTCGCTGGCGTGTTTTGGTCCCTTCGAGTAGAAGATCAGCGCTGTCGGCTCCCCGCGGGCGGTGGCTCATTCGTCTCCCGTCATCCTCCCCCCTTCCGCCCCACTAGCGAGGAAAACAGAGAGTAGAGAAAGGGTCCCCCTTCTCACACTGATGGGATGGGAAGGACCCTTTCATTCCCCTCGGTCTTAGGGCGGCGAGGCGTTTTCCCCTAATCACGCGAAGTGTCTCGGCGCGGGAGCGAGGTGCTCGCTCTCTTTCTCGCCCCGGGAATATCTTTCGGATCTCACAGCGACGCCCGTGATACCGACTAAGTGATCACGGCACTGCGGGAGGGAGGTATCTCGTGAAGCCTAATCCATTGGCGTTCATCATGAGAGGCTTCAGGTCTTGACGTGGCCCCCGAGAGCGAGGGTGTGAACCTATGAGACAAATAAAGGACCTTTTCCACGACTGTGATTTCTAGTTTTACGTCACCGCTGACTATTTGAATGGTTTCGGCACGTCGTGATTCACGCATCGGACAAAATAACATTCTTCTGTGTGTGTCCGTTTGGTACATTTTAATCGTAAGTGTTCAGCTCACAATTCGTTTTTTAAGGTTAATCGCAAGATTTTATGATTTTCATAGTTACAACCGAGGCTGAACTATGAAAATAGAACCTACGACCACGCTTAGACTAGTTTTACTTAACCCCAATATAGTAATTCACTTGTTTGTACAGATAGTGACGTTTTCATTTGCATCTATCTGCGTTGTACCCTGCGAGCCGCCACGAGTTTGGTTTCCACTGTTTGTTAGGACAATAGACTGTAATTATGTATGGCGGGTTAATGCGAAGTTCGTAAAAAGAATAGCGAATATAATAGTTTTACAAATACAATTCTTGGGGCTTCTTCTTGATTCTGGCTCAGTTCAAAAGTTTTTGATCTAAATGTACTCGTACAGTTATTCTTGTTGACCAAATTTAAATGCAGTGTTGTGCGTTTTAAAATTCATATGTGCTGAAATCGCGTATGAACGACGATATTGCAAACGAGGTTTAAACTCGCATCTTAGAATCAGTATCAGAAATTACGCACAAGTAACCATGTAATGCCGTGATTAAGTGTCAAAAAGTAATTTTTTCTTACTCAAGTAAGTGAGAAAAAATGTCGTTCTGGCAACCAAATGGCCTGGTGCCGACGAGTTTTGCAATGAGCTCTGAATAACCGCCGATCTTGCAATCCACCCCGAAGGTTTTCGAGCAGAAACCTCATGAGGAGAGTTCCTCATTGTTTGTCTGAGCATTTTATGATAGTGTTAAACTTACTCATGCTCACACTCGTGAAGGTGGGTTTACAGCCCGTAAAATCAAACGTCGAAAGCGCTAGAGAAGAGATTTCAACGCCCACAACTCCATCGGGGATCGAATCTAAGATCATTAGCCGGGAAGCGGGTCGCACGCCTTGCCTCTGTCGGTGGAGTTAATTCTTTATTGCCTACCTCTCGATCTCGCTCTCTCCGGCTATTGCAAAAAAAGAATTTCGTGCGTTCAATTACCATTTTAATACTGCGACAGGTGCTGAATGTGCCGTAAGCGGAGCAGACTGTTTTGAATTTTGGCATTAGCCCCGCCAAAGACTTTTTTCTTAGTTTGGCACGAATATTCCACAGTGAATCAAGTAAATTCAACGTGAATCATCCATTGAGGGCCATCAGCAGAAAAAATAAAACGAAAACTTAAAATCTCAATTTTAGGGTTGTAATAGTATGGATGAAGCATCAATGTTCTGACGCTATCATTGAATTATTTTCTCAGGTCGATTTCATAAGTACGTAAATGCCCTATATCAGGTATGGCCATAGGCAGATGAATTGATAGCTTCATAGTCATGCTCGACCCGAATTTTGTTAGGCCCTTTGTTCCATGCTCGTGCTGTCAGTTCGGAAAACTGAGAGAAGCTGTGAAGCAAAAAATTGATTTCGTTGGTAGTTTTTGAAGCCTTGTACATAAAAAATAACTTGTTACTTGCGCTTGTTACTTCTTTAAGTTAAGAAATATTCAACACTCCATTGTTTTATTCCTGGCAAGAACATTTTTTGTACATTTTTTTAACATTTAAGTGAACATTGTATTCAATAATATTTCATGGATATCAATAATATTAATTAAGATTTTCACGGAGTTCCTTGTTACCTGAGTAAAATTTGTACTTGTACTTCATGAATCAACATTATGTTCGTAGCCCTAATTTTTTCATTTCAGTTACTTAGATTAGTGTTAACATCTGATGTTGGATGTAATAAACCAAAAATTATTTGACTAATAAGAATATAGCAATTTAATGCCGACTGTAAGTGAAATCATCTTTTTCCCCTACCATTTGTCTATCAAGCTGTTAAATGATTGGCCAGCACCAACCAACCACCGACAAACACCAAAGTAGACTAGATAGGCTGGCAGAATTAATTTCGTGGCGTTTCACCAACTTGATCTCTTGTGCCAGTGATCTGAGATAAGTCAATCCAGTTGAAAAGTCTTTATTTTGTTCATTAGTCATACACCAATTTTCTGATATTTTTCTAATTCGCGGGGAATTATAATCCAGGTAAAAGATATTATTTCCAAACAGCATTAATCATTGGTGGGATTTCATATTGTTGAGAGCTGGATGATTCATCAAAATGTGAAATTAATTCTTGGATATTTTCTAGTCGCATGAGTCAGGAGTCATAATATACAGTCACGAAGAAAGCACTGTTCGCGTTCACAGTATCTTTTTTGTATTTCATAAATTGCTTACATTTTCCAGTCCGTGGTTGGTCCATGATACATTATTGGAATCGCACGTGGAGCTCTTAAAGCCCGTTCCCACTTGTTCAATACCTCTTGCACCCGACGCGTTAAAGCTTCATTTTCTTCAAGAAGGGAGCAAATACATGAAGGTCGACGGTTGAAAATAAATTCTGACGCCATCACCGAGTACGAAATTCACCTTAGCGGGTCGTAAGTCGAGCGATTCGCAATTTTAATCCGGAACCTTAATACGTCGTGATCCTCCAGGAGGAGGACGAAAACTCGGGTAAGCTGTGGGAGTCGTAAGTCAAGGAATGCGCGTACCGTACGCTCAGCCATTGGTATTCCTCCTCCGTTGCGGCTATATTTCACTATGCGTACCTCATCCGCCTCTCCTACCCTAAACATTTCCTCGTGTTCACCCGCAAAATATGTGCCTGGTGACTCCCTCCCTCCACTCTCCTAGGAAATGCCTCGGTAGTTTCCACACTTACACTTCGGAGGAGTTGTGAAGATGGGTGGATGGGAGAGATGAAGGGAAAGAGACCTAACTCCTCCACGACAATGACGGAGGAAGTCGGCATGGTTGCGTCTTTTCGCCACCGCGATTATCCGAGGAGCCATGCAAGAGCGAGCCCAACGCCCACCTCCGCCCTCCCCCTCTCTCCTCAACCCCCTCTCCGAACCAACCACCCCGACCTTTCGTCTCACAGCCTTTCCTTCCCCTCCTCCTTGAACCCCTCTCCAATCTCCTCCCCCTGCCCATAGACTTTGTTTCGCCGGGGATGTGCGGGCGGCGGAAGGAGGGAGGGTCCTCTCCTCCTCTTCCTCCCAGGGTTGACAACCCCGCACTCTGCAGTTGGCGTCGACGTACGTACTTTCGTGCGTACCGACTCCCTCGGGTCTTCTCCTCCGCGGGGGCTCGCGGCCAACCACCGCGCGCTGTGCCCCCTTCTTTCCACCCCCTCCCCTTCAAGCCCCGCTATTGCGTGCCCCCCTTCGATTTAACGGGATTTGAATACCCGCCGCGTTGTGCTATACCTAACCTGTGCGCTCGGATCCACGTTGTGGGTGGACGATGTACAAAGGAGTATCGATGGGCAAACATTACCCATTCGCGAAAGGTGTGCGGCGGGATGCGGTTGGCTGAATCTTGCAGTCAGAACATCGATTCGGAACCGACTCGGCGAGCACCGTATGAAAACTCGATGAAATTTTTTCCGAGGTTATGATTTCGTTCTCCCAAGCATATTGAGAATTTAATAAAATTAAAAGCAGCCATACTATATAGTAGCTGACTTGTTAACTTTTGTTCTCTTTTTTTGCGAATTTTAAGGGTCTTTGAGAACAAGGTATTTACTTACAGGATGCATTTCAATTTAAGTATCAGATAGGTGAGAACTTTGGGTAGGCGAAGAAGGGGTAGGAAATAGATGCCTCGTAGTCGGTCGGAATGAAGGAAGGAAAGAAGTGTGCGGAAAAGTCGAACGTCCTTTACAACGAATTCTGAGTCCGAAAACTCCGACCTTCTTATTTTGGATGAACCAATAAGATAAACAGAAACCATAGTAAAATTTTATTTGCCTTTGGCTAATATTTCGCGTTATCCAGAACTTAACACATGGTTGTAAGACTTGTTGAAGCCAAATGTATCAATTTCATTGATTTATATTTGCTTACTTTATTATCGAAGGTATCCGTAGGAAGGCAAATAGAACACGTTTGTGAATCACATTAATAGAGCAATACACTGGGTGTGGTAACAGGGGTTTGTCGGAGGATGAGTTCGTGATGGGTTTAAATGAGACGAGCACGCCATTATGTGTGCATAATCTCTTCACACTACTGCTCAAAGTGTTTGGTGGAGAGTTAAATCATCAGTTTCACGCTATGCGTCTGGAGGTTCAACCTGTCTTATGACAGGTGAGCTGTCTAGCAAGGACCATGGGACACAGCGGTGTTAAGAAATTTGGCGGAATAGGGAATGCATGTATACATTTTTGTATTTGCTAATAATCGGTATTTTTGACGGTTTAAGCAGCCTCCTAATAATGAACACAAGTGGTGGTGATTATGAGGACATTATATTCATCTACATAATGTCCTACAAGCCACCGCCAGGGTGTATAGCAGGGGGCGATTGTTTGCCGCAAGATTAATATGAAGTAAAATCTAAGCTGATTTGGCCAGGAACATTTCGTAAATTAGGAAAATTGACTTGTTTTTAAAATTTATAATTTGAATCCTTCAAATAGAAATTTTGAATTTGAGAATTTTAAAAATTCAGATTGAACTATGTGGAGTAGTAATTGGTCTATTTATGCGTTGTTTGGAAAATGAAATAGTCCTTCAACCTCTTCATTATTCGTCATTGTTGCATTTTTTTCAATGATAATGGAGTATAGGGTGCCTAATGTGTCGTTCGTTTAAACCATTCCTTTCTTGTTCGTGTTATTTTAATTCTGATACACCCAAGGTTCCCATCATTTGAATTAATTTTACTACGATTCACAAGCTCATGTTCACAATGTTTGTGGAATATAATCTCACTTCTCGAATAAAGTCGTGAAAGCAAATGTGCTATGTATCTAATAGAGTTTTTTATTTATTCAATTTATATTATATTTTTTTTATTTTATCATGGGACTTATTTCAAACAGATAGTTTCACTTTGTATTATCTGACCGCCTTACAGTATTTTGTGCAGTTATGCCGCCCTTTCACTAGGCAAGGAAATTCGGGACTTTCTAGGCTTTAGCTTTTGTTAGTCTCTTAACACTGTTTATTTCCAATTATGTTCTCTTAGTTTGTGTTTTAAAAGAGACGCCTTCATGATTGTATTCTTACTCAGGCTTATCGAAAAAAGTTTAGGAGTAGGCGTACTTTTTTGTGAATCATAATTATATCCTGTCTGTGCATTATTGGTTCCACGCCAACGTAACACAGCCTCTCAGTTCCTAAGTTACCATGAAACGGATAATCTTTTCGATATGAAAAAACTTTCGCTGTACAAATCACTTCATCACTTTTTGAGCTACTTCACCGTTTTTATCATGCGATTATTGCAGAGTTTTTCAGTATGTTTCGGGCTCCTTTGCTTACGAGTATCTATATGCTATTCTAAATCTCACGATCTCTTCTGATTTTACGGCTGTCCAGATGCAGAATTCGGAGGTTTGACTCGCGATGATCGACCAATATTAGAGCATTTATCTAAATCACGATCGCTGCTCATTTTTACTTCCATCTTTGGTTCTATCATCTATGGGTTCTTATGGGTTCTTTAGCGACTTCCACGACAGTATATTTCACCACCACTGTGGCTTAACATTATATCTACTTAGGGTAATTGAGTTTGACGAAGCAATTGGTCCGAAGATAATTAGACCCATATATTTTCAGTCGCACTACAACGTTTATCTTGTAAGCGCTTCAGAACCTCAATGTGATATGTGATTGAAAGCTTACGTAAAGGAAGTCAGATTTTTGCCCATTGATGAACTTGATTTTAATGAATTATTCGACATTGATATGTCATCTCCAGGGTTGCTACTGATTTTGCGTATACAAGTACATATTCTGGAATGCCTTGAATAATTCATCGGTGAGAGCCTCTTACCCCTGAAAATGATTCCTCTAATCATTTTTGGGGAGGGGGAAGTAATCGATGAAGTATTAGGCATGGGGGGGGGAAAGAGAGAGGGTTGTTGGAGAAATTCAAAGGAAGGAAAAATGGATGCAGATCAGTTAGACTGGCAAGGGAACGCTGAACACTGATAAGGGAAGAGCGTTAGACAAGCGAGGAAAAGGAGGAAAAGAATACGAGAATACTCGTAGACATGTAGGACGGAATGAAAGAAACTATTCGCCATTGAAGAAGGGTTTGTTCTACTGTGAGGTGTCCAGAAGTGTCTTGTTAGGCGAGGCTAAGAAATGAAGGCGTGTTCAGTCTGTGTACAATAGAAAACCTACCTTAAACTATAGACTACTTTAAAAATACGTCTTCCAGCAATTGTAAAGAAGTCTGACGCTTTCAGATATTTCTGCTAGAGAATAAAACGTGTGAAATTTAAATGAAAAAGAATTTGCTATTCTTCGGTAAAGTTTTTTTGTATTTCGAGTGGAAATGGTTGACTTTGGAGCAATTTCCTAGAAAACTAAACTGCTCGTATATCTCTAATATTTCTTAGCATTCCGATCGGGCTTAGCATTCTGCTATTCGAGGTTTTCCACACTTGTGTGTGTGATGCTTGACCTTTGATAGAACTTAAGAATTACTCTCATTCAGATGATATGGTGGAATCAATTTTTATGAATTCATTCGTACGCGGCGCGATTTCGTGGACCAAACGCTGTAGAGCACTGTATCTAATTATTACATAATCCCTTGTTATAATACGTACTTATATAATATGCCTTTATTGGCTTTCCCATTCGTAATCACTTGCGCGTCTTTGTGGTCCTAGAATGCGCGTGTGTCGCCTTCTTTGGCAGCGAAGTGCGAAACTGCGGCCTAATTGAGTCGGCCGTACCGAAGACAAAAATCCGTCCGTTGCTCTTCATTGCTATGGCTTTACGAACTTCACTAAAGACGAAGAAAAAAAGAGCGACTCTCTGCTTTTTAAGCTCATTATTTGCCAAGAGAAGCGAAAATTCCCGTTTCGCGAGTCCCTACACATAATGGTAAGAATATCGGGGTCCATTCTTTTTTCAAGAATTCCGTGTTGCATGGCTTCCCATCTTCCCTCTTTTTCCTTCAATTAAGGGACGTGGAGCGGGGTGATTCGGGGTGCACCGGCGTCCTGTAGAAAATCCAGTGTTCATTGAGAAACGATCCCGTACATGATTATGTCTATGGAAGCACCCAACTCTTAAGACAGTCGACTATGCCGCGTGCATAATGATGCATGAAATTAGGACATGTCACGCGCGTGATCCCATGCATAATCGAGTCTGGAGCAATCGGGCGTACGGAGAAGAAAATAATTATGTGCATAATTATGTATGGAGTAATTCGCATAGCCCACTAGGAGGCATGAATTATCGGAAGTTTTGCCTTTCGGATGCCGTGCCTTGTTTGCCGTTGTATCAATGGGCCGACGAGAGTTATGGATGGGCAATGCGGGGATGTATTTGTTTTTTCCCCCGCTGATTATTTCGAAAAGAACCATTGCCCCAGTTAACGCCTTCATGCGTCTTGTTGTGGTTTGGGATCCATGGGAACGCTCCGCTGAGCGGATGGTCCCCGCGGCCGGATTCCATTTGCCCCCTCATCCTTGGAACCGAACGAGAGCTTTGATGCTCTTTCCGCGCACCGAAGAGTTGTGTGCTGGTGGCGGCGTGTGACTGCTTTCGTCTCCGGGAAGGAATTCCCACCAGATCGAATGCGAAATGTGGGATGGTGGTGCCGGACCATATGAATGAGAAGACCGGAGGAAACTCCGTGATCTCAATAAGAAGAAATGCCTCTAAACAATGCCGAAATCATAATGCTAAAAAACTATGAGGCGAATCTCCCCCGTTCTCACCACTTAATCGCAGTTGTAATGTCGTATTAGAATTTGGCTATATAACTAACGTAGCGCCGTCTCCAAATACGACATTGCCATTTTATTTATTCCTCCATTGTTCTTCAACTATTTCAATCGTATTAAAATATGTTGTGAAATTGTTTCTCTATTTTTGTCATCATCAATCTAATAGTAATACAAAAGAGGTTCTACAAAAAATTAAGTCATAGCATGATCACAGTATTGAAATATGATCGCCAGTTTTTTGCAAATCACGTTCTAGTTTGATTCTTTAGGAACTCAAAATCCTCATACAAAAAGCGACCGTTTGTGACAAACCTAGAAAATAACGAAAAAAGGAGAAAGTTTGGACATCATTTTGTGCCTTCATGACCCAAACAATTAAGGATATTTTCTGTGCATCCATGATTTCCGTGCCTTTGGAGCTCGGGGTAAATGCCCAGGTGAGATGATGGTTTAATAAAGAAGATTTTAGGTCTCTTCCAGATCCACGCCCATCATTTAGATCCGAGTCACTTTCTACGCGAAACTTTCTGCAATCGGCTAATAAGGTGAAGAAGTGACCCAGATTGGCCCAAACGCTAGGTTTTATTTAGTTTTCACCCAATTGTCTCCGTTCTTCCCCATCCCAATTCACCCCAATATGTCTCCATTCTTGCTAATCATTTCGAAGCCATGAACCCTTATCAAATTTTGTTTGAACCAGATTTCGATAATTCAAAGGCTATCATTTTTAAGGCGTTAGCATTCGTCCAGCCCAATACTGTTGCCTAAGAATCCTGTGCGTGTGTGATTTTAATAACTCCACTAGGTTACCGATGCTTCATTGCTTATTTTGGATAATTACAACCCTATTTTTAGTTATAGCATTGCGTATCGCTGAGCTCTTATTTTTCTTTGAAGTTCTTTTCTCAAGTTTCTATTAATTGTGCTCTGACGAATGAGGCCCTAACACCACTAGCCAAACAGTTTGGAGGTTAAATTGTCATCATGGGCTATCAAAGCGAGCGTTGGCTTATAGAAGGTCTCTAAGGTATCCTGTCACCTGATAGTATTGTCATCTCTTAAATTTCCTTGCGCTGACGTCTTCCATCGTTTCCTTCTCGTAATTTTCCACTGCATTCTATGATGCCTTGGCCTTATTCTGTGATTCCCCCCCCCCCCCTGCTTCCTTCAATTATGGTCTTCGTTTAACTATCGTCCCTCAGTATGCGTTCAATTAGTACCTCTTTTATTGTAATTGTCCACCGCAGGCTCCTTTCTTCACCTACTCTTCGAAGTACGCACTCCCATGAATATTAAATATTTCTGCTTGAGAGTTGTCTTTTGATTAGTCACAATGTTGAAGATTCGTTGACGTGATTAAATGTACCTGTCAGAGGCGACAAAATCCCTGCTAAGGATAACAGTATCGGTAAGCCATTTTTAGAGGAAGTTGTTTTGTAGATTTTTGTCAATCATGTAAGGAGACGGACTGTAGAATGAATTTTGTTAGGGATAACATATATTTATTTTCAGGGACGATTTTTTGGCAGTGTAATGATAAATGCCACTGCTTAATATCGCTACTTTGATATACAATTAAGAGATGTCAGCATATACAATGGCAGTATTAACGCCATCCTTGGGTAAAGTGCACTTGCATCATTGTGCTGGTAAGCTAGAATTAGTTGACACTGACGTACGGTGAAGCCCATCTGATAACTGGTCATGGGCTAGGCGCCTGTGATCGTCCTCTTATGATTAGGATGGTGACGTCTGATAACCTTACAAGAGGTGGGCTTGCTTATTAAGGTTAAGCTAGGTAACGCGTCTTTTGAGAGGACGTCGTTAGCTAAAAGGTCGATAGGGAAAAGTGAACGTCAAAAGGCTCATAGTTCGCCGGAAGCCAACCACCTCCGCCCGAGAACATGTCCGGAGTCACAGATGAGCTACCTTTCTTCGCGGTGTTGCCAAGTTAGCGGATTTGTCGCCTGTGTTGGATACCTTTACCTTCCACTCTGCCGTTATGGCGAGCAATAATTAAGGCATAAGTAATCTCATAATTGGGCGTTAATTTATTTTGTTTAGCGGTTACCAAAGAGAAATGCAATGAGATCCCAGAGAATTTAAATTGACGTAACGTCATCGAAACGAGGTTGCGACCTCATTAAAAGATAATTTTCTTCAGAATTGCGGGCGGAGAAAACGTAACGAAGAAAGAATGTTTTTTTGGGGGATGATTTTATCATGAGATATTTTGTTTTTGTTAAAAATGGCATTTTTACGCAATCTTCTGGAATGGAATAGCACTTAATTACGTTCAGTAATATTTATTAATTCATAATATTTTCTCATTTTCTTTTTTTATGGCATTGTTTTCTCTTTCCAGTAAGTTAAGTTACGTTCCAGAAATATTTCTTCAATTACGCACTGAGAATTCCTTTGCACACCAGCTTTAGGGCTCCTCATCCATCTAATTGCAAACTACCATCCTCCATTCATTGTTTTGCGTTGTATTCCACTTGTACCTTCAAAATTTTTGTCTTATCCATATTCACGCTACCAGTACTGCTGCGTTGCCTCCTACGAATTTATTAATGGAGTATGTTATACTTCCTTGCATCATAGCGCCGCCAGATAATTAATAAAACAGCAAGATATTATTGATTAAAATATTTTTATATTCTGAGATTCATACACGAGCGTAACCTACTGTCTTCTTTTTACGTTTCCTATCGCCCACTTGATATTTATGAGATTTTTAGGATTGTTACCTTACGAGCGATTTAACTTCTGTTACTGCAAATGAGATCCTTTATGAGAAGTGCTGCGATTATTTTTTAATTGAATTAAATTATTTATTTACATCAATTAACTTATGCATCGAGTACAGTGAAATCAGTTTCCAGAACGATATCAGTCGGGTATCTTATTTTTTTGTGGTTCGCCCAAACGCAGAACTTACTCTGAATCCAAGCGAAAAACAAAATGAAAATAATTGATTTACAGTACTCTCCACACCCTTAGGATAGCATCTTAGGCACCCAAGAGATGTTCAGCGATCGGTCGATAGTGATTCATCTCCGTTCGTGACTTGCGTCTTCACTAGGAGACTCTGAGAATCGAGACGGAACACTTCCGAAGGGAGAGAGAAGAAGGGAAGTGTTTCACCGTCGGGAACAATTGCTTCGGAATCCTCGTGCTGTCTCGTATATTGGAACGCCGATTCAAGATGGCCCACTCAGGTCCAACCCCATTAGCGAGTCCGGTCGCGTGGCTGTGGCGGATGTGTCCACGGAACTCCCATCCGCCGTCCCATCGGGGCCGAGAGGAAAGAAACATCCGACTCGTCTCGATCTTATTATTTTTTTTATGCATCTTCCGCGAGAGATTTCACGTGGGAGAAAATATTTTTAAGGTTTCTTTTCGAATATTTCCCATCGGAATGTTCGGAAGGTAGAGAACGAGGAAAAATGCATTAGATATACTCGCGGACCTAAAATGGGTAATTTTTCGAACCAAAAGTCCCATGGACTTTTTTCAGACTGGGAGAGGTTTCTTTTGTTTGTCTGTCCGCCATCCGTACCCATTCCCTCATGGTTTCTAAATTCACTTAAACGGCTAAAAATTGGCATAAATATCCTTTATGTGATGATTTTCTTAGTAAACCTAGCGCTTCTAGAGTATGATAACAGTCCCAAGTCAAGTGTTTCCAGAACAGATTGCCACGAAATCCTAACTTTTGGCCTTATTGCGTGGAGTTGCGAATTATGTTAATGCAAAACGAAATGGTTAGTCAGTCAGATGAAACGGCTGTACAACTCTTAAAATGGTATGCAGACATTATATGTACAATTCCATCGAATATTATAAATGTTGTGTAATTGTTATTTTCGTATCGGTTAGATGGATATCTTCGTTTTTATCCCCTATCTTTGTGGAAGGGTGTGGCTTTGACTTTTGGACGTTATTAGGAACGTTATCACTGCAAAACGTTTAAGGACAGTCCGAGATATTTATGGGATCAATGGGATAGCAATTTGTGGCAGAACTGTGCTAGAAAAAGAAAAAGATCAAATGTTTAAACGCTGTTTACTCAAAAAATAGTAGCGAGAGATAAAATCGAACATAAACCGTCCCTAGCAGTGGTGCCTTCATTGTGTAATGCCATTCTACATGTATTACATATATGAATGTAAATGGGACTATACTCGATAAAGTTATCCCTTTTTTCTACTCGTACATATTCGTAGACCTAATAGTTGTAATTTAAGTTTGAAATGTTCTTGATTTTAACACCTGATTAAAATAATTCAATGCTGATTCTAATCCTTTTGGATATCTAAAAAAATGGGGGCTGTCCTATAAAGGGCTGAATTATTTAAACTTCACACTGAGAAGGATCTTAAGTTTCCGTAGGAGGGTATTTTTTGTTACATTTTTGTTTTTCAGTCGGGGATTGCTTGTACAGAACAGCGGTTAATTAGATCTCTCACCCCGACATCTTTATTTCCCTTCCCGTGCCCTTAAATCCCCCGACCTCTCCGTCCGATTCTGTCTGAACGAACTCGGAAAGGATTTTCGCGGCACTACGTCGTGTAAGACTTGAGGAAGAGATTAAGACGGTCTTCCCCGTATCAAACTGAAGGCGCGAGGGGTCGAGCGGGGCACCTTGGCCTCGTAAAACGCCACATAACCCGCGATAGAGAGAGAGATCGTTGGCTCCCCGTCTCCATTGCCCTCCTCCCTCTCCCCCGTTCGCTCAACAGCATCCTCGTTAAAGGAGTGTTGATTCATCTTCTGGGAGTAGTACCCTTAGTAGCCCTTTGCCTCCGAGGTACTGTAACCTTGAACCCCAAGGGGATAGAGGGGGGAAGTGATTTCCTCTTTCGAAGGCGGGGCGGAGTAAGTGTTTGTTTATTATCCCGATACGCCTTTCGCGATAATCTTTCCTCTCCTCACAAACCCCAATGTGATCCCTCCGAGGACCAATTAAGCTACTTATGGAAGTGGTCCTTTTCGTTCCCATGGCAACTGCTCTCTCTCTCTCTCTTTCTCCGATTTTTCCGTTTGAAGAGTGATGGAAGGAAATGAGATACGGAATCCGATGGAAAGTCCCTTCCCTCCGCAACGAAATTGGAAAGCAGCTTTGTCACGTTTTATACCCTCGTGTCACTGAAGTTGGCGATTTTTTTGAGAATCTTTCCGCCTAATTTGTTGGCAAGTTGTTAAGGATATTTTATAGTTAAAAGACTTGTTCCGATACATGTAGCATTCGCGTCACACTCACTTGAAAAGACCCGCAGTCACACATGGTAGAAGTGTTTAACTTTAATAGTGTTGTGGTGATATTTAATGGTGCAGATTGACTTAGTGCTATATCTTTCAAAAAATAAATGATTTTTTTTCTACAATTCATTCGTTATTGATGCAAATCTATGACTATGCCTAGAGTATGAAAGTGAGTTGGAGGATTAAGTGTGGGAGCTGCAACCATAGCCCTACATTCACACTTGACTGGTTCCTTAGCCAACGGCGACTTCTGCTAATGAGTGCTCTTTTTTTATGTTTAGTCGTTTACAGCCTTATTTATTCAGCTCATTCATGAGATATTCTTCCATGCTATGAGCATTCATTTAAAGTTTAGTGAAGGGCCGTTGCCCTTCAATGCAAAAAACGCGGGTAATCAACGAATACTAAAAACTATTAGAAAAATATTCTGCGAATAATAGTCTGTTGAAGAGGAGGATGTGAAATAGCGTTCGATTATATTTTATATTGGAAAACATTTCAATGTAATTTTTTAATTATATTTTACACATGTTGAAAGTGGATTGAGTGAGGTGACAATGCTATAATTTCGGTTGTCATGGCCAAAGTTCGTGTTATTGTTAGAAAAATATGACAACTAATGTCTTATTAGTTATTTAGTCTTCCTCCTCTCTTCTATTCTCAGAATCGTTTATTCTCCCTACAGTTTGGGACATGGCCAAAGTTTTAAATTCTGCTGTGATGATTGCTAAGCCAATGTAAGATCTAGAAAAAAGGAATCACTTATGTTCGAACAAGTCGTACGCATAGGTATATACGAGTGTATGTATATATATATATATATATATATATATATATATATATATAACTTTTGGACGGCACAATAGAACACAGAATAAAACAGATAACACGTAAAAGGACACTCACACAGTAGATGATTTAAGCTTTCGGCCTACTCCGAGGCCTTCTTCAGGTCAGATATATATATATATATATATATATATATATATATATATATATATAATGTAAATGGACTAACTAGTCGACACAAACACAGAAACTGAAACACATAAAAGGGACTCACTGATTCTCGAATTTTCGGTGGTGCAACCGCCTTACTCAAGAGGAATTAGGAACAGAACTCGGCACTCTGAACTTGAGAAAGGTGGTTGCACCACCGAAAATTCGAGAACCAGTGAGTCCCTCTTTTATGTGTTTCAGTTTCTGTGTTTGTGTCGACTAGTTAGTCCATTTACATTATTGTGCACGTTCGTGGGATTTTCAAGAAAGTGACTATAAAATATATATATATATATGTATATATATATATATATATATATATATATATATCTATTAATTACTAAAATACATCATGCAGTAATTGACTAAATCATTAAATGTTTGTCTCCAAGTAAAATGCATTCGGGTGCCCGGGTTCGGCCCTGCTTTTACATCGTATCGTGGGAAGGAAGAATCGAGCACTCGTCTTCGTCGATGACGGTGTCCTTCGTCTTATCTCTTCGATCCCATCTTGGCGGCCGAACCCACCCATCCAATTTGATGCCCTCGGTGCCGCAAGAAAATTCAGGGGCCGTGCACCTTTTCAAAGGCCCAAGTCCTACCTGATGTTCCCGCGAACCAACTTATAACCCAAAGGGTTGATGACACGATACCCCCTTCAACACGCCGTTGTGGTAGTCTGCTGGGTGAAATATAGAGCTCCTTAACTTTCATGAAAGGTGATGAACACGAGTTCCGCGTTTCCTTGGATTGTTGATTTCGATGTTAACATAGCAAATAACTATGAGGTCAGTTCAGTGCTGCTGAAAGCTGGATGTGTAATGGGTTTTAGAGTACCAGAGTTCTGGCGTATTTATGAATCGGGGTTCACTAACCGTATCTCCACCTGGGTTCGTCATCCGACGGGTACCCACACGCTGAATGAAAAATCATCGGTGGGGAAGATTCTAACCCGCGAGTTTTAGGATACCGCAATTTTTGTCAACCACGCACTGCTATACCTCAAAATGGCTTCGTTAGCAGTACCGCGTGGGGCGAAAAAGGGAGAAGTGAGTGTCCGTCCGCAGACTGCTCTCATTTACCCTCGCCAGCCGCAGCAACTCCCCCCCCCCCCCCAAAAGTGGTGGCGTCGCGTTCGGCCTCTCGACTCTTGCGATCGCTCCCCGCTCCTCTCAACCCCTCGCTCCGTGTCCCAACGCGAATCTCCCGTCTGAGGGAAAGGTGCTCCCCGAAAGGGAGGTTTGCAAAAAAATTAAGAAGGGAGAGAAATTGTTAGGCGGCGGAGATTAAGGGCGAGAAAGGTCCGGTACGGCATCCTGGATGTAAACGGCACACTTTTCCGTTCCCACTAGACGGCCCGAGGAAAAAGCTAATCGTTCTCTTCTCTCTACCTTTCACGCCTTATGGCGTCTCCAAAGGAACGTCCGTACAGTCTCCTCGTACCTCTCGGAAGAAGGTTTGCCACACTTTCAGCATGGCAACAGGAAGCGAGCAGTAGAGCGAGGATGGTGCTAAACGATTGGATAGCAAGTCCTTGCGGGCAGCTAGCGCCCCGTAAATGTATGAGCTAGCGGAGGATTAAGTCCTTGATGTTTTATATTTATTTGTATTCATGGTTGCAGAATAGTATTAGTTGAGATCACAACAAAACCTTCAAATTATTCATTTTACCTTGGGGAAACAGATGGAAGTGAAGACTGAAGAAAGCACAGAGTAATATTTTCGTATGATAAGTACTGTCGAAGCAATTGATCTACTCACTCCAGAAATAGCTCCAGATTTTGGCTAAACACTGCGTAAATAATTTTGTTTAAAATTTCCCGATATGGATCTTAGTATATATAAGACTGACACCAAGTTTGTTAGTCCCCAGTGGAAAGAAATATTTTTCTCTGCATTAACATAGGGCGTTGTCATTTTTGTAGCGAGTTACAGCAAGTCATTGTAGAGTGGGAGATTCGAGTTGGACTTTCATCTAATTTATCATTAAATGTGTTTCATTCAAAGGGGACTCATTTTCCTCATTTGAAGATTTATCGCTGTTGGAAAAATCACCTCGTAAAAAAATACCTTCAGACCACCCGCTGATTAACCTGATATTAACATAATGGAATATTGATTATCGTTAATATCATTTTAAAATCATGCATATTTTTCTGTTTTTTTTTTTAATTGAATAGGCTCGTTAATCATCAAAGAACTGTCAGAGCAATAAGCGAAACATTCCTTAAAACACTTTTGTGTTTGTCCATAAGTAGTTAGCTTGTGGAAAAGAGGGGTAAAGGGATCGTAATGAGGCGGTGGGTGATGTACCGGCTTCCCAACCCAAGGGCCCGGGTTCGAATCACGGTGGTGGCAGAATTTTCCAGTGGTACCCGGTTCCCTCCGCGGGGTGCTACGTGGAGAGCACTTCGAGTGCGCCCTCCGTCGGATGGGGCATTAAATTGTGGACCCCTTGGCTCATTTCGTTTAGGGTAAGGTAATGCCAACGTTGAGTTCCCTAAAATATCCCACCCCTACCCAATTTCATTCCTATCTTTTCTGACCCAAATGGCCTCTGCTGTTGTTCGCCTCCTAATAACTGCTCTGCTGTCGATCGCATCTACTATTAATAAAGCACTAACCGCATTTGTAATTTTTATTCCATCGAAGTCGAAATAATTCAGTCTGAAACAAAGATCTACGCACGGCTATTTGAGTCGGTGTAAAACGAAGAAAATGTTAATTAACAAATGAAAGACGTTTGTATTCGATCGGCTTGATTCTCCCGCAAGCGATCTAGCCCAACAAGATTAGAAACGTCGGGAACTGGTTAACATTGCGAGCGCTCTCTCTGTCGATTCAAGCATAAAGGAGTGGGTCTTAAAAATCGACGATGAACTTCCTCCCCTTTGATTCTCTAAACCTTCCGCGCGTGTCCTCAGCATCGAGGAGGTCATTGCCAACTTACGGAGGGAGACGAACACAACTTTCAGATCTAATTGAAGAAGACGCCCTGAAGTTCTCCTTCTTGTTTCTTTTTCGATTATTTCTCTTCCTCCTCCTCGTCCTCCCTTCACTTTCACATCCCTCCCGTCAACCGCACTACCCCTTCATTAACACATCTACCCCCTCCCCAATCCTCCACGTGGATACGCGCGCACGTCAGGACCTCTGCTCCCCAAACGAAAGTTTTACCCGTGGAGAGAGAATGGGAATCTTCGCAAGGACGCAGTATTATATCGGGTTTACTGTTATACGCGCCCCAGAAAACTCCCCCGTCCACTCAGCCCCGCTCCCCAGCTCCCCCGCCCCCCTCCGGGGTTCGCAACTCACCGAAGTGGTCGCAACGGTGGTGTCGCCGTGCTGCGGGGAGAGCTAGCACTAGCGATACGAAAAATATTCTGAAGCGAATTGGCATGAATTGCTTCTAAGACCATTTCTTAGAAGTTGATGGCACCAGCGACTACCTTATAAAATTGAGGTTTTTAACATTGCAGGTAATCTACATCCACACAATATCCCAAGGACACCAGCCTTTTATGCAAAACTATTTTCTCATCATGTGAGCGTATATAGGTGGGAAAGAGCGGAATCGAGCAAATCACAAGCGCAAAAATATTTCCTTGACCGGGACTTGAAAACCGGATCTTTCCACTTGCCGGTTGGATGCTTTAACCACTTGAGCTATCGAGGAAACGTAATTTTACAGTGAGATTTGCTGGTCTTATATGTAACCAAGTGCTCCGATTCTCCCTGCTCCCTGACGCCACCTCTTGGCCAAAGAATCGGGGCACTTGGTTGCATTTTATCATAGTGTTCCAATCTATCATAGTAATGTGGGATAATAACAACTTCCTCGGTGCCATTAGTTAACTTGGTTGTTCTGTACCTCTCTAATAGCCTTAGTAAGCTTCGTGCCTCTGAGGCAGTCACGTTCCGGAACGTCGTATTACGCATCTTTGAAAACTTCAAGATAATACCCCAAGAATCTTTTGAACTAACCTCCTTTTGTCTCCTTACCCACCACGCAGTTTTTGCCGCCCGCCATGGCTTTGTAGTGTCTCTTCCTCTTCTCCGTCCTATCTTTTTTCCCCTTCTGTGCTTTCCTCTTACTAAACTGCGATGCCTTTCAGTACCATTTCACAGTTTATTTCATCGCTAAATATCTAGACTTCATCTCCTCTCGACAAAATATTCATAATCTGCTCAATATTGATTGACGATAGATTGTTGAAGACTCTGATAGAGGGGAGAACGTTAGGAAAGCTAATGATAGTCATGTTGGGCGGAATGGGGCGAGGTAAAGTGTATGTGGAATTGAAGAAGCGTTTGCTGTAGTGTGGAGAGACGGGTTGTGTCTTGGTAGACGAGGCTTAGAGACGTTGTGTTGTCCACTTTTTGTCAACTCAAACCTACCTTAAACGTTAGATTACCTTATAATGTTAATTAACAAGGTGTTTATAAAAAGTATTGTAATTAATGTTTTCCTGACGTGTGCGTGAAGTACTGAATTCAGTGCGTCGATTAAGGGTGCGTATGATCTCAGATAGTATTGGCATTGATGAGATGACAGGGCACTCTATCATCACTGAAAATTTGTCGTTGCGAAAGATCTGCGCTAAACTCGTCCGGTTGACGGAAGACTAAAAGCAGAGTCGTAAATTGAAGAATTTTGAGGCATTTTTTCTGAAATAAATCTTTTTCCGAAACTTTTCCCGATACTTTTAATACAAACCATGCAGTCTTGCTTTTTCAGACTTCTTTATTTTTTTAGAGCCTCTATTACTCTCATCTTATTTACGCAGAGTCTTGCTAGTCTCCTCTTTCCTCGCAAGAACTAACTCTATCACCATCCCAAAATAATTGGATTTATTACAAGAAGACATCACTTCGACATCACACGTCACTTGTACATGACATCATTTCATGTTACGTACAGAATTTCTACAAATTAATTACCCGTTATCTTCTAAATTGTCACAAAAATGGAGCTATAAGTACGCCACTTGCCAATTTTTCTTTTAAGTATGTTTTCAACTTCAAAAAATAACGAATTGTATTTGTGGAACGGTTTCGTTTACGTTTGTGAAAACGTAACTCTTATAAAGTTCTGATAATTTGAATGCACCAGCAAGTCGAAAAATGATCCTGTAGGGATATTGCGTAAATACTTTCCCCTTTGTTTCCGTCTCCCTGGAGATTTCACATCATGTTAAAAGACGAAAGGCACCACCAAACTTTCACCCCTCCCATTGTCACAGCTTCCGTGGGGTTATGAGAGGGAAGAGGAAAAGGTCGCGAATGTGTAACTTGGGGGAAGAGCAGGAACAAACGGCGGAAATTCCTGGGAATCACGGGCGAGTTTAATTAATCTCAGTTTCCAGGCGTTTCCGTCCCCCTTCGTGTTTCATGAAAGCAAAATGCGTGTTTTTATTTTGATTCCTTCCTTCTCTTCTTAAATGCCACTTGTTTTAAACCCTTAGGGCCTTCGGGCGATTTGTGGACATTCCTCCTTTTGCGAATAGCCCATCAGGTCAACGACCGTTATCTCATCTTCCCTTTTTAATTTGAATTTTACGATCTTTTAAGGAGGATCTCGAAGATTAGTGCTGCATGCACGGGGAAAAACACGCTCATGCATTGGCACGGACCCAAGGTGTATTAATGAAGTTTAAAATTGTTTGCGTGTTGTTTTGAATCAGTTCTCTTAAATTATCATTATTTTCATGCATTACGCATTATTTTTACAGGTGATTTAATAAATGCTACAAGATACGAGTTGGTGCATTCCCTTTTATGCTGTCCTCTGTGAAATAAAGCTTCGGTTGAAATTTCGAATAAGCTTACCCTTTTAGCTGCTGTAGCCAAGTGTACTACCATTTTGTACGAAAGGTTAGCCAAATATTATTTTACTTTTATTCTCTCGCTAACTTTGCTACAGCGGCCACAACTGGGGTTAAAACTCCTTGCTGTAGCTTCTATTATTTAGAAAATAATTCCATTTAAACCATTGCAGCATAAACCCTTGTAATTACTGGCGGCAAAACCGATCGCTAAGAGGAATCATTTTTCCCTCGCTCAATGAGACCACAACAGTGGGAAACAATTTACGACACGTCAATCAAGATTTACACTAATCGAGGGTAGGCCTACCCCTCTGATACGCGCCCTCGTGGTGGTTTTATCTGTAGATGTAATTAATTGTAAATAAGTTTGCAACTCCCTGGGTCGTTTGAAATCCTCTTTGTGTTTCTCATTCCTCAATGATTCCTTCCCCCCACCTTTCCTCACCTAACTCCCAACCCCCTCAACCCTTACCCTTCCCTCATGGTGCTACACCCCCTGCCACACACCTTTTTGGTGGCTCGCAGGGTACTTATGTAGATGTAGATGTAGATGATTGTATACAATTTTTTTTCAATATCTGTTTTATTATCATATTTTAGAATTCAAAACTTACGACTGAAGAAGTTTCTAGTGCATTTTATGTGATAAATTTGGTTTTCCTATTCAGTTTAGTTACCAAAAATGATAAGTTAAGCAAAAAACTTCATTAATACGTTGAACATGCGTATACGAATACTCGTATTCTTGAGAGAGAATCCATAACTACTTTTTTCAAACTAATGATTTGGGGTTGATAAGACCGTTTCGTTTTCAACTTCATTTAAAGTTTATTTACGTGATAAAGCATTAATATTTATTATACTGTCCTTTTTCAGTCAGAGGTGATATGTTGATGTCAACAAATTAAAGGGTTCCCCAAGTGGCATCGTCCCATTTATCTGTTCCCCTGCGCTCCACTTTCCCCTTCCATTGTTCTCTCCCGGCGTAATCTATATATCGAAATCGTCTGGTTGCGTTATAGGTTTTGGAGATTTAAAAATGGAGTCAGGTACGGACTAAGACAGCAAAGTAAAATTTGTCTTTCACATTCCCCATTGGCAATCACCTCCAGACTGTATCTCAAAAATAATGGAACGTATCTATAGAGGAATAAATAAACTCAAGTAATTCAACTGTGGACTTCTTGCTTTCATAAGTGTTTGCGGATATATACAAATGTTTCTTAATTATGTATTTGCAACTGACAAAGTTGCATAATAAAATAGGGAAATGGAATTTATGATTTCCTCCAATTGTTATAAATCAATGTAGCGACTATCACATTTTGTTTTCATGCGTTGGTTCAAACAGAAGATCTTCATTTAGGCAAACAAAAGTGTGTCTGCTACATAAATTGAAATAAAAGGACTATTGTGTCAAAAAGGGACGATAAGAAGCATACAGAGAGCTGTGTTAATGAGGATATGGATTGATGCCTTTTTCATGTTTTGCTATTAAAAGTTAAGTATTAGAGGTTTCTTTGGTGATCTCCTTCCACAATGGACCTAATTTGGAATGAGATTTGACAGACAGGTTACCGTTAGCTAATGATTGCTAAACATTTACCACCAAAATTGACAAATAAACACCTTGTCTTTTCCGTAGTTCTATGTGGAAAAGCCAAGTTGTTAATCTTTCAATTTCAATATGAAGATTTTCTACCAAGTCACGCCAGAAACTGAATTATTTACCATCAAAAAACTCTCTTCTTAACCTTATTCTCATTTGGTTAGAATCCAAAGCCCTTTCACATTGATTTGACACATTCATTTTTGCTGATAGTGTACTACGGTCCTTATTTAGAATTCAGGTGCTTATTTAACTGGATTTAGAATACGAGATACATTATTTCTCTGACTGAAAATTTTTGTTTAGCAATGCATATGATATGTTATGCCATGGATTAACCTTATGTTTCCATTGCTTTCAAGTAGTATGTCACTATCTTTGTGTTCACGTCTGCCGCAGGCTGTTTTATTCCTCCCCGCCGAATCTTCCAGTGGAGTTCTTCCCGTTCACATCTCCTTCAACTTTTGTATCCAGCCAGCAATTTTCTCATAATATGCCTGAATAGTTTGATGCGCATCCTTTCCAGGGTTGTTACATGGGTTCCTGTCTTCTCCCACCCTTCGCAGAGCGTCTACGTTATTTGATCCATCCATTTTGTCTTCATAGTATGACCTCCAATTTCCATTCATTGCTTTCAGTCTCTTTTCCTCAGCTGCTGCCACCTCATACAAGAGTTTACCTCAGATTTTTGACCCCTGCCATCCAAGGGAACTATCTGCCTGCTTATACTTAAAATGTGTACGTTTGTCTCAAGGAAGTTGTCTTATTTCTGAGGCTTATTTTTTGTGCTGCACGTAGTTTTTTACCCTTGCTGGAAGTTCTGTTCTCATTAATAGAGATAATGCGTGCGAATCATCGGCTTTCTTGAAATTAATTACTGCTGTTGCTATGGTCTTGTTGTTTATTGAGATCAGTTTCGCCGGAGGCTTTGGTTCGGAACTTTTCGTCTTCCCGAACGTAATGAGGACTCTAGAAATTCATCGTGGTGTCGTGTTCCCATTTTATCGACACGACACTGATGATGCCCTGATTTTTAAAAAATTGTTTGTTGAACCTATCCTCACTTTCCCCCATCCTCACGTTCAGAATTCCGGGAAAGCGCTCTCGAGTCTGTTCACTTCGCTGCCCAAGGGGGTGCTGTATTCGCCTTCTCCTTATCCCTTCCCCATCCTCAAGGGTGTTCCGCCATTATAATTGTGAGCACGCTATGTGGCATTCCCCAAAATGCCAGGAATTCCAATTATCTCCTTCGAATTAGATCATTTTGATTGAGCAAGCATCAGTGGTAAATATTTCTATTTAGTAGATAGATTGGGTCTTAGGACTGCCATACCTTCCTAATGAGAAACAAATATCTTCCTAACGGGCAAATTCGCGAAGGAAGTTAGCTGAGGACAATGTGAAATTTTCAACCCAAAAGGGGTCTTCGTTAAAAGTTAAGTCTTCCCTCAAGTTAAACCTCAAATTACGGCAGCTAGGATATTTTCTTTTGCTGTGAATTATTTTAGACGACAATTTGCAAAGTAGTAATGAAAAAGGTGAGAGGAAAATATTTTCTTTGAGTAAAGAAGAATTCACAAATAATAATAAGTAGATAAAGAGAACTACGGGAAGTAATACGATACTGAGAAGTAAGTACGATAAGAACATATTGGTTAAGACTAATATAGATCGTAATGTTATAAGATTCTGAAACTTGGTCGTTTAGGGAAGAGGACTAGCGTTGACTGGATGCTTTTAAAGTTATGGATGTAATGGAGGAATTAAAATGAACGGAAAGGAAAGTAAACTTAGAAGTCGTAGGACTGGTAGAAGAAGACAATGATAGAAGAAATTTCGAAAAAGTTGAGTAAAGTGGGCATTTTGTGAAGAAATAGGATGCTGAAGAGTGTAACTGGGGAGGAGGGAATGTTCGACTAGCTACATAGAGGGAGAAGGTATTAAGGAGGTGAAGATTAAGTATTTTATGTCTCGTGAAGACCTGTAGAAAATGCTTTACTCCATTGCTGCCTGCTAGAGTATTTAGGATTGTGTTAGGTAGGCTTAGAAATAATTTATTTGCTCGTGAAAACTTGTAAAATGCTAAAAATAAATTAAATTTAAAAAATAAAATCAAATTCATGTACGGTTGAGCTCTCGAGGAACTTTTAGTAATGTTGCAAAATGCATACCAACAAATAATCAACATTGAATACCCCAAAATACCAAAGGGCAAATTTTATGTATTAGGACTTAGAATATTACTTTGTTCTTAATGGACCACGACACTTCGTGGTATTAATTCTGGATTCATCAAAAACCTAGCTATGACTACTACCAATAATACTAACACCCGTATGTTACGCGCCCTTGCGGTGACATGGGGGTATTGTATTGATTAAGATGAATGATTATCCTGTCTATTATTATTAGGTAATCTACCGGTTAAGGTAGGTTTTTGGATGGACACAACTATCAAATAAACTATCAAATAAACATTTTGTAACTCCAAACAAAACCCAATCCAACAACCTAATCTACATCAGATCCCTCTTCATCTCTGTGTACTTCTTTCCTCCCTTCATCCCGTCCAACATCCCTATCCTGTTCCTGCCCTTTCCTCGCTTGCCCAACATTCTCCCCTCTATTACCCTCTTCAACATTCCACTACCGCTCAATACGCCTTTCATCCAGTCCTTATCCTGTCTAGCGAAGCTATTTCATTCCCTCTTCAAACACGTCTGAGCTCTCCAAAAAATCCTTGTCGACCAGTCTGAATTATTTCCACTTGCTATATAGACACTAGAATGTAGCAAACAGCGTAATGCAGTCGGCCTTTGTGCCGAGAAGAAACAACTTCGCCAGATGGAAATGTCAGTTTATCGGCACGATTTAATCCAACTAAGTTGACTATTTTCCTTCCTGAGAATCTATTTTAATATCTAAGAAGGATAAATAGTGACAGGTTAAATATTTAGGTTGAAATTTTCTTTGGTAATGTTCTTATAGGTCATTTAAAATTAAAAAGTATAAAATTGAACTGTTTTTTCCAAACCTCAACTGATGGTAATCGACTGAAATCGGGATGGCATGTAATTTAAACTATGTTCTGAAATTATTTCATGCGTACGTCAATGAAAAGTATTCCATTCGCAAGGGTTTAATCGATATAAGAGAAATGATTGACTTTCTCATGATCTATATAACATCCAATCGTAGTCCGTATATTTTTGCTCTGTCAAGAAAATTCTAAATGGTCTTGGTTTACCATCCCCTGTAGTGGTCACTTAATTTTTTTCTGGGTCCTAGCACCCAGGGTGGGTTTTATAAATTGTTAGGGTCTTGAAACCATGTAGACCACAGAATTCTTTCGGGATAGGCCTTTCTAGGTAGCAGGGAAAAGATTTGGTGATAGATGATGTTGACAAATATAACTGAAACATCAGGCCGCTACAAGCATGAGTGACTATATAGCTCTAAAGGCTTCCAGTTACCAATACTTCAAGGGATCAATCAATATTAAGATCCTATCAACTTTGAGAAGCCAATAAATCTCTTCCGATGAGTCGAGACGTGGAAGGAACTTGTAATGGAAGTCAATCTCTACCATCATTCCTTGGTTATCGAAATTGAAACGCCTCCATCCTCTGGAATTCCCAATACCAAAGTTTGCCCTTGAACCGCATTTAGTGGCTTTGACTTAATTTAAAAGGATAGGGCCGGGGGAGGGTTGAAAGGCGTGCTCACGTGTAAGGGTTGTTTAATGGGGGATTGCATTGACGGGTAAAAATGACGGAATGGGAATTAAAACCTGTGTGAGGGGCTTTTAAAAGTTCCCAACTACGTAAGTTTTGCATTAACCTACGTGTGTTATATTATTATTATCAGTTATTAGAATTCGTCGATTATTATCATTATCATGAATAAGACATGAAAGCTGAGTCTTTGCTAACACGATTGGGAAGAATGAATTTATTAATTTAAGTATGGACAAGAATTTTATTTCATTCATTGAATCATGGTGGTCTTTATTCAATTTATTCAAGTCGGTTCTCAACGAAATTTTTAACTAAATTAGTAGAAAGCATGACAAATTTTCATGGACAGTCCAAAAACGTCTCCCTTAATGCGGTAAACAACGATAGAAGTTAAAAAATGATCATACATGTATTACTGAGAAATGGAGTGGCCATTTAATGACGGACCTTTTTTTTGCATGCTATTGATATTAACATGAATTTTATTTAATAGATATCAGAAATAAAAAACACCTTACAAAAAATATTGCATCAATATTTTATCAACGATTTATGAAGTCGTACAGTCAAGTAAGTCAGTACAATAGTGCCCAAATACGACAATGGCATTTTTGTAAATTAATTTGTATTTATGCATCTTTTAAGAGAGTAAATATAATATTAATGGAGCAGTATTATTTTTTGCATGCAATACATTAAGAATAATAGAATATTTCTGCTTGTAGTTATTTCGTTTTTTAGCTTGCTGTCTTAGTAACTTGTGGGGGAAAAGAATGGCTTGTTTCATTTGGGTCTCGGTCCCAGTCGTATAATACTCCTATGAGGTTTCATTTGCCCTTTCGCAGTCAGAGGTTAATTCGAAGGACTGGACTATTTCTTATAGGTTTCATTTTTATATGGTTTTTTCACGCCAGGTCGGGTTTTCCCTAGCCGATTGTTTTGTGTACTCCATTTCCCTTCAATTCGCAATTAATCATTTTCGTTTCTCCCTTCGCCGGAATGAGGCAATCTCCACGAAAGCTCACCTGTTTGTGAATCGAACTGTGGTTTGTCTACCGCTCCTTTGTCGGCACTCTCAGTTGAGGGTTCGTGGGTGGGGGTGCCGTAAATCAACGCCGTCGTGACGCGGAATGGGGAGAAAATCGGAACTCAACATTTCCCCCGTTTCATTTTTCTCGTCCCGAGCTTTTTGATGGGTTATACACAGTCTTAAAAGATTTGATTTTTATTCGGCTATCGCCCGGTTTACGGCTCCATTTCCACCCATTTTTAACTCGAGCACAAAGCAAAGGCCGCCTCCCCGCCCTTTTACCTCAGCGCTGACACCTATCTCCCTTGTCGATGACCCCCAGAAACCACAGTGTGCACCTATAGCACCGCATGAACCGAGCACCTTCCGTCAGATATGATATTTTTGTAACCTCTTTTTGTTACTGGAAGCCTCCTTGGTTTTTCTTCAATTTTTCTCCTCATCTATACTCCGTGCAATCATTCTCCCGCATCATAGATAAGAAAAACGACTTCCTAATCTCTGAGCAAGTAAACATCAAATAATGTACGCAAGAATACGTCGATCAGGTTTTCAAGGAGTGACATGTTATTCCTTGTGTCTTGACATATATTTTTAGAATTAAAAATAAGTAGCAATTACCAATCCCCATTCAATTGACACCAATATATCACCCTGATAATTGCAGTAATGTGATAAGTGCAATGAATCAGCGAAGTTATTTTCCTTATGATCTGCACATACAGCGATCGTTAATTGTACATAGTATGAGTCAATACCATCACCCCTTTCCAATGGAAAATTCCAATTGAAATTCTCTCCACAAGGTTTAGTCATTCCATTATAAGTATCACCCAGGAAAATAAAGGGAATATCTGCCAGAAGACTATTTTATGAGTTTATTTTTACTTTTTCAGTTCATAACATTTGTTTCCTTCGGCTCTCAGATCTGTACGATAGTCTCACACTTGTATTTGTATTTTTTAGTGCCCTTCAAGCCACCACTAGAGTGTGTGGCAGGGGGTGAATAAACACCAGACTAATTTTGACCCGAAAGTTTGAAGTTTATACTGATGAAAATCGTTCTAATAATAACATGAAACATATTCAGGTTCACCTGTGATTTACCATCCCGTATCTAATGAGCTCTTCATCTTGAGTTTTAATTTGCAAACTAAATGCTCATAGGTTGTGAGCTGTTGTTCTCACAGGATCCTTTCTTACACACTCACCGAGAAGTACCGCTAGGAAAATGATCAAATCGCGTCCGGGGAAACTTCAAAAGTTTATTCAATTGTACTTCCGGTGCTTATTATTTTTATACATACATGGGTTGTGTAAAAAGTATCAGGAAAAATTTCGGAAAAAGAGATTTATTTCAGATATTGCTACAATGGCTCAAAATTCTTCAAAGAACATCCCGTGTATGAGCGTTATGGTCTCATGGTGGTGTCCTTTGAGGGAGTATTCTAATTTTTAGGAATTGGAAATAGTCGGCTGGTGCCAAGTCGGGACTGTAAGGGGGTTGGGAAGTCATCTGGATGTCGTTGCAGGTCTTCGCAAGCAGACGCTCGGCTCTGTTCTTGGTCGTCCGTCAAGACCTTCGGGATGAGTTTAGCGCAGATCTTTCGCATCGCCAAATTTTCTGTGATAATGGTGTGCACTTTCATCTTGTATTAATGCCAATACGATCTGGGATCATGCATTCACTTAACCGACGATCTAAATTCAGCACTTCACGCGTTGCACATCACACGTCAGGAACAAAATGTTACCGATACTCTCTACACAAACCTTGCTCAGTGCTGCTTATGGTGACACTAACGGGCGATGTCAGCGTAAAAATTCAAAAGTCCCAATTTATGTATTCGTCGGAATAATTTCTTTCATTATATAAGCGGTGGAATGTTGAAGGCCATGAAAGGAGGGAGAATGTTTGGTAGGTGAGGACGAGGAAGGAAGAGAATAGGGTTTTTGGCGGTCATGAAGGGCATCAGAAATTGCGCATTTTGAACTGGGAGTAGTTCACGTACTTTACAGCAGTTGCTAGTAGCCCGGTCTTATCCGACCTACATGATAGGCCGAGACTACTAATGGGATGCTGGGCGCGTGGTTGGTAACTGTGGTCCACCTGTTGATCTGATTTTCATTACAGGTGAGCCGACCAACTAATAGCAATGATCAAGCTGAAAGTCGGATTTCGGTGAACTGTGTGAATCAATCCCTACATGGCTTCACGTGAACCTCGAGTTTTTTTCTTCCATTCCACCAGGTTGGTCCCACTGTCTCTTTATGCGATAAAATTTTTAAAAAATATCCCGACTATGACTCCCCGATCGTATTTTTTTATTAGCCTTTGGCCGAAAAGACACGGATTCGGAAAACCTGACCTTCGGAATGGTGAGTTATTTCCGGATTCTCTAGACAGTTTTGTGGTTTTTAGGGATGGGGAGGGAAGGCGGGAAAGAGAGAGGGAGATGGAAGCCACCCGCGAGATCGTGATATTTCTTCGGCCCCGTGAGCCGCGCGGCTCGTACGCCGTGAGTGCGTCGTGTTCCCTCCCCCACCACAACCATTCACGTGGGAGGGCGCGCCACTCATAATTAAGGACAGAGGGCGTGGTGCGCTCAGCGCCGAACCCCTTAGACAACTACGCAACCCCCCTCCCCCTCTCCTCCGCCCCGCCCATCCAATGCCCATCGGATATATCCCCCCGAAAAAACCCTATCCCTTTCCAAGGACCCCCCGGGGGGGCGGGCTGAGTGATGAATCGAGGGATCCTTCCTTCCCCCGCTCACTGCACACTCTTTCCCTCCCTTCGCCTCCACCCCACAACCTCCCGCGGTCTCTGCCCCATCTCCTAATGTGAAAGCAATCGATTGGCGTCCGATATATTTCCGTGAATCCGTTGATGGGTTCTTGGAAAAGATAATTTTGTTCTCGCCGTGGAAATCTTTCTCTCCAAGCTTTATGCAAGACGGTTGACACTTCATTTCAATCTCTTTCAACGCATTCATTGCTGGAGTTCCTCTTCCGCGGCTCTCCCTCTCTCTAATTTGAACTTGTTTTAACCAAGAAGGGCTTTCGTTTTTCGTTTGTTTTGACTACATCGCAAGTCGTCTCCACGCTTTTGAAGGAGAGTTCCCTCCGACGAGGGGTTCAGGAATGAATTCTTCCCCATGTGATTACTAATTCCTTCGGATTCGTTCCGATCCGTTTGGTGATGACCGAATGTCCCGCATCATACGAGGATGTAGCGGGAAAATTCCGAGGGAAGAATTAGAAACTTTATTTTTGCTCGATTTAAATGTGTCTGTTTCTGTACGCTTCTTGGCTGGATTTTTTTTAAACTCGGGATTTGACCGTCGCACTTCTCAGGGATGTCTCTTTTGTACCTGTCGTCCTTCACTAATATTGGCTGGTATACCTGTAGTTCCATGATTACTTTTGTGGAAGGAATCCCTCCCACTTGCACATTTCAAGCTATGGCAATCCGAACTTTCGACGTTTGCTAGAAAGAATATCTCTCCGTTCGTGAAGCTGTGTGCACATGCATGGTAACAGTAGGTCTTGGCGGAATGACTTTCAACCCAAAATCGATGAAACTAAGAAATGTAGCAAATCTTTAAGTAGCCGAAAGAATTAACTTTTAATGTCAAAAGAATCGCGAAACGAATGTTTGTTTAACAAAAAATGTGTTTTATCGTTTATTATTGGCGAAAAGAAAGTAATTTCAAAGAGTGCATTATAAAATGAAATGTGACTGTACATGCGATATTCTGTCAAAAAGGTGCTATTACATATTTGCTAAAGACAAAGAGAGGAAATAATAATAAAATAGTTTATTCACGACACATATTTCCCAGAATGGGAGTACATCTTTAATCCCATCTTTTTTTTTGGCAAATACATGTATGGTGGAATTCTACGCAATATCGCCAGAATCTTTGGATCTTTGGAATCAGGGAGATATTACGGATGGACTTACGCAGCGGTCAGATATTAAGCGATCAGACAAATTAAGAGTTAGTGTTTTTCGTTAGTGATAAAACTTTTTCTTTAAATATTTCAATAAATATTTTATATGTTATCATTTTCAAATTTTTCTTAATATTAATTGATTTCAGTCAAAGATGCTTTAAAACCGTGAAAAGCCAACCCGCTTTTCTTGGAAGTGTATTGCGTCCACCCTTATTTTGATGGTTTTTTCAACTCCAATTACCGGCATGACTTAAACTACGTTAATGATGATGTTTGCCGAATCTTACGTACAGTTTGAATATACTCCCTAAGCGTATAACATAAATAAAAATGAATCCTTGATAATCATTGATGATGTCTATTTAATAGTTGTTATGGTAATGTATCCATTGATAGGTTTTTTCGTACACTTTTATTATTTGCATCCGCCATAACGTCGACAACAGACATCATGAAAACATCCTCGTTCTCCTTTCTATATTTTATGCATCCTCGTTGAAAATCTCTCTTGCGGTGTAATCGCTGAATGGTGTCATCGCTTTGCTTAAAGTGATTGCAGCATCCTCTTTGAGTGTTTGCGAGATTGCGTTGTATTTGTGGAAACATTATTTCTGTTTAGCCGTTCCTCGCTTGGATGTCGTGGCCGGAGACAGGATGTAGTTGCCGTACAATTAAGCTCGGAAGCGTTAAACGCTCCCCGAGATAGAGGAGGGGTGACCTTTTCTGGGGAACGGGGTTCGATTTTTGGGTGGGGTTATCTGCCGGATGTGCAGTGCGGCGGTTGAATTTCCGGCCGATAAGTGGAGCTCAGGAGTCCGTAAGGTTCCAACGAAAACTTCTGCCCATAGTCTCTTAGTGGAAGTGAACAGGGAAGGGACGTCGGAAGGTTTTCTCGCAGAAACATGAAAATTTTGAATTTTCTCCGCTTAGCAAAAGCTACGTTTTTCCCTCGACGAAACAATGTTGGAATCTCTGTTCATAGTTAGTTTTTTTTGTTTCTTCTTGGTGTTTTATAATTAGGCATGCGCCCGGGGAAGTATTTAAATCGTAATGGGCCTTCAATTTTTTTCCGAGGTCTCCTGCCGAAGGCTCTCGTCTTAAAGGAAAAGTAATTTCTTCGGAAAGTTTCCTGTTCTCGTCCGCGTACTTTGTCGCGTGCAAGTTTTGTTACGATATTACTGGCGTTGATACGTTAGCCTGGAGGGCTCTCTTTCCCGAAATCCCTTTCGGGAAAGGCGTCACGCGACGATCATTTCTCTCACGTGACGACGAGTCATCAGTCACCTGCCGTCGTGAAAGATCCCAAAGAGATCTCTCCGGTGAGGCCCTGAGGATTATTAAATGACCCTTCCTCCAAAAAGGAAAACACAATGTGAGCCCTTCTTCCGCGATCATTCAAGTCAGCTCTCCTCTACACGGGCCGAATACTTTGATAAATTAAGCAAGTTTCGATCTGTAAGTTAAGAAGAGCATTGTGTTCGTGAAGCTAAGCCGAAAAAGAGTGAGTCAAGATGGTCGTCGGTTCGAAATCAATGGACAAAACGCCGAGACGCTACTCCACCTTCGATGATGATGACGATCCACCGTCCGACCGCTGCTGCGGATGCTGCCCCTGTTGTCCAAAGGCCAAGAAGAAAATCGTCAGGAGGAATAGGCCGGCGACTCTGGTGTTCGAGAGAAAGAGCCAGCCGTTCAAGGATGCAGCATCCTCGCCGATACCTTTGATCAAGGTGGATCTCGTTGACAGCAGCACGTCCCCAATGCACAAGTACCGGAGATCTTCGGAAACCTCGCCGGGGTCGCCCTCCGAGGCCATGTGGAAGAGGGAGCAGTTCAGGAGACCATCCCTGCAAGGTTTGAGAGAGCGTTATTTTGGGTGATTGTCTTGGAAGCTTAGCACTTTCGAATGATTCATGAGTCTTTGGATCAGTGACGATGATTGATCTCTGGAGTTTTTATTTGTGCATTATCGTCTCGCCGGGGCAGGGTCCAACGGGTAGAATGCCCTCCTATCGACCGTAAATCCCGGATTCGATTCTGGGTGATGATTCTGGACACTTTCAGCTTCACCCAAGCCGTATGATTTCTGGGATGAAGGCTTCATAGGAAAGCATAGATGGCACAGGGAAAGGATCTAGCACCCCAATACCCTGACTGTGTATTTCACTCGCCGTTTGATTTATTTTTAGTGAGCTCTACCTATCGAACCAACTTTAGGTCGATCGCTGCATTTTTTTCTCTCATAGAATCTGAGTATTTCCAATGATACTCCCGTATAATCACTCTCGTCGTATTTTGGTACAGTGACCCTAGTCGGTGAGCAGTGCTAACTCAGATGTGCCTCAAATCAGTCTTCATCATGAAACCATTTTATTCGTTCAGATCTCCGGCCCACGCTTTATCTGTCGTTAATATTTTCAATTTGTCTGTTGTCGGATGCGTAAAAGAAAGCAGGAGATATCTCGGAAGTATACGGAATTATCGAAATCATTGCGTCAAACGTATTCCATTTCCTTCAGTGAAATTTTGGAATTAATGCGTCATACTTAAGGCATGCAAAAGAAACCAGGGTAGAGGAATTTTTGTGTTAAAGAAATGAAATCGATAATGGTTCCTTGAGTTATTATTGGAAGCGACGGACCAGGTAGATAATTTTTTTTAAGTAGAACTAGGTAGGAATTAGTAGAACTAAGAATAGGAATGAAATAAATATTCACCAACCCTGGTATTTGCACGTAGATTTTGGGCGAAGGGAAGCAGGTAAACGGGCATTCACTCGAATCTGACCGAATTAGTTTTGGTCGATAATGGATTATTATATTTGGTGGCGTTGTGTTAGAGTACACATATAGTATGTGTACGTGGTGTGTGTACATCCATAATTATTTATATTATACATACATTCAAACCCGAAATCCCGCCATACGGCGAGCAAATATTCATTCACATGGAAATAGATATAAGGAAAAGGGATATGAACACGAATAAAGGACGGAAACAGGCGAGGTGGGGAAGGTGGAAGCGAGCAGATCACAAGCGTAAAAATATTTCCTTGACCGGGACTTGAACACCGAATCTTTCGACTAGCCGGGCCGATGATGTGTTAGTCCTTAATATGTGTTCCCTTTCCTCTTCCTGCCCATTCCCCGTTTGCCTAACATTCTCCCCTGTATTACAGTCTTCAACATCCCACTGCCGATAAATACGCCTTTTTGTTTAACCTTTGGCCGAAGTTCGTTACCATGCAGTTCTTCTGTACATTTATTAAATATCTCTTGTATCATTTTTGTATCAACTATTATCTTACCTGACTTATCTCTAACTGTTAGCACAGGTCTTCCCTTCTTACTCTCCGAAAGTGATGTAACCTTGCTGTAGAGCGCACCAATTTCACCCTTCCTCTGTAATCTTTCCATATCCTCGCAATGCGTCTTCCAACATGCTTCTTTTACGTCATTTGTGGCCCGTCTCAATTTATTATTTAACTCTTTGTACTTCATTTTGCCTAACTCTATGTTTAAATTCTTTCATTTTATTCTCTCATCTATATCTAGATGAGAGAAGATTAGAATTAATAATTCAGTAATCATAATCTGAAGATGACGGCCTACCCGATGAAACGACAAACACATCCGTGAGTGCCCTTTCTTCGTGTTTCTGTGTTAAGATTTGTGTAACTAAATAGTGTTCACCATAAAATATGTATAAACTGCAAATTCCACCAAATCTCTCGCTTTAAAAACACTCGCTGAATCGCAGATGTGACGTTCAATCCCCGTTTAATCACCCCCTGCACATACTTCATAAAAAAGCCATTTTTCAAAACCTAATTTTTGATGTTGCATGCCTAGTGTGTTGTCGCCCCCTGCCACACACACTAGCGGTGTATCGCAGGGTGCTATATTTATGTGGAGGTTACCATTTACGTACAAGTAGAAGTAACTACAACATAGTTGCGGTTTTTTGTTTAGAAAGGGAGATAGAGGGACAATACTCAAAGAAACAGGGTATTAAATTTGGGGGAACTTTTGCCTTATAAAACACATTTTCAAGAAGACATTTGGCCTACTGAACTGAAGCACCGTGGATAGTTCTCATGAATTGTTTTACGCCGCCAAATTTGCTAGCCATATCTTGTCAAAATCTGGTTCTTATTTAGGTTAATGCCACAATGTAAGACAAGTACGTACTTCTCCCCAAAAAGTGTACCATGAAAGTATTTTTGTCGATGTGCAGTTGGCACTTCTGTAAAATCAGGACGTCACCATTGATACTATTGTGCTTAGGAGTAGGTTATTATGATTACAATTATCGTCTTTATTAGAAAACGGTGACCCAGAAATACAGCAGGATTATTTGTTATGGAGAATTATGGCATTCCATAGCTCTTTGGTTCAAGAGTTTACGGGGACATGATTCGGGGCGGACCTTGCGTTACTTAATTAACCTTATTTAATTACCATGGACTTATTCCTGTGCTCATTCATGCCATAATACTTCAGTTATATCTCTCTTACATTTTCATGCGCAAAATTTAGTTACCTTGATTCTAATTTTCTTCCTACTCTTTAATAAAGAAAAGCTTATCCATTTGTTTCGTGTTGGTAGGCACATTACAATCGCCAGGCACTGGCGTTTGGAGTAGATGGTAAATGGGTTTTTAAGGTTCCCTTGTCATGTGACTGAAGTCACAGAGTACTACTCACTAGACTTAATTAAATGTAATACATAAATATACAATACAAATGATCGAGGCAATGCGTGAACCAGTGAATTTGAGTTCTTCGGCATGAGCGTCTCTGTATTGGCCCCATGTAGCCAAACTTAAGGTGCAGCTTTAATTTGATGTCATCGTATTCGTCCTTGTCATGCATTAAATAGTTCTGAAACAATGTTTCCCCGAATCTTTGTAAATTTTCATAAACGATTCTCGGAGCGAGACTTTATCGTGATATCTTTTAAGGTTTCTGCGGTGATTTATTTCGCCATGTAATTTTTTCGTGATTTCCTGCTGCGCATTTAACCTATTTTTAAAGTTTTCAAATTTATCGTGTCGTTTATCAATAGTGTCGTATTCAGATGTTGAGTCGTCTGGTGGTCATAATTTGATATAATTATCAACGGTTAATTTCACGAGTAACTAAGTTCCGTCTCTAGTTCTGAAGCGACAAATCGCCGTCCTAATTTGTGTGAGTCCATCCACACCCTAACGAATTATCTACGGGAAGAAAATCCCCCCTGGCGTCACGTCCTAATCTCCTTTCAAGTTAAGAGACTTCATATTTTATTTTATCACCTGCCCTTCGATATATAGGTAAGGCACAGTAACTTGAAAAGCTCGGGCACTTTTAACAGCGTACGGTTTCTTCTTAATAGCAGCAGTGCGCGTAGGGTTCAGGACAGCGGCAACTTTGCGCGTTATTTTTTTCTCCCCTAATTAATATTTCGTTCCGCTTTCCAAGCATTTAAGATAAGAGCCGCCTCGGAATTGCGGTTCGCCACAACTTGTAAAAGGTGCGCGCGGAGCTTCAACGTGAATTATTTTAGTTTCGCCCCTTGCGAGTTGTAAAAGAAATAAACGTTCCAATCAGAAACATACTCGGTTTCTGCCCAAGATGATAAATGATGAATGCTGTGCGAAGTTTAGTCGTTTCACGGCAAATAATAATTCTTGTGCGCTTTGCTGGCAAGGGTTTCGAGTAAACGAAGTCCTTACGGTTAGGTGGGCCGTCTCGTATGTTGAAATTCTTGACTGGAGAAAGGGAAAAAATAATTTTCCTTCGGATAAACCTGTGTCATACGTAGTTGACCCTATAAGTCTCCACGTAGGGCGCGTGGCAGGAGCTGTTAGATCACTAGCCATTATTGTTTGATTAGTTGTAAATGATACTCCATACTTTTGTGGCCTCGAATCGCTCGAGGGAAGAATGATTACACAGACCTGCAAAAAAAATTTTTTTTGGTGCCTGGAATCTTTGTGATGATTTTAACTATATTTGTAGAGCTGAATCCAAATACGAAATTCGTTTTTATTTAACAGCTCTACTTTTTTAGATGTGGCACATCTTACGATTAGTTGTTTTAATATTTGATATACTATATTCCGGAAAATAATTTTCAAAGTTAAATAAATCTATAAGTATACTAATTTATAACCACTCTGCGGTGTTCCTTTTATTTTCAATAAACTGTCAATAAGTTTTATGTATATTTCTATACTGTAGGCCAATGAGATAATTATTAATATAATATTCCCATATCATCATGTAGAAGATTTTTTTACGTAAGTAACAACATATCTATATCTTGAAAACTATAGCTGATAGGAAAAAACTAGTGTCATAATTGGATTCAGCACCCCAATTGTTCTTTAAATCAACATTAAAAGCTCCGGCACCAAAACCACTGTTGGTCTGTGTTATTAATATAATATTCCCATATCATCATGTAGAAGATTTTTTTACGTAAGTAACAACATATCTATATCTTGAAAACTATAGCTGATAGGAAAAAACTAGTGTCATAATTGGATTCAGCACCCCAATTGTTCTTTAAATCAACATTAAAAGCTCCGGCACCAAAACCACTGTTGGTCTGTGTTATTAATATAATATTCCCATATCATCATGTAGAAGATTTTTTTACGTAAGTAACAACATATCTATATCTTGAAAACTATAGCTGATAGGAAAAAACTAGTGTCATAATTGGATTCAGCACCCCAATTGTTCTTTAAATCAACATTAAAAGCTCCGGCACCAAAAACACCGTTGGCCTGTGCAATATGCAGCGATCGTTTTTGTCGTCATTTTCCCGCAATTTATCGCTTTCGTCTCTTGCCTACCAATGTAATGTGGATTCATATTAAGTGAATTTTGTACTTTTCCACGGACTTTATTTTTAGGTTCAACGCGTTTCGCCTACTTGCGGCATCATCAGGTCCAAGAGGTGAAGCTTGAAACCGTAGAGTATATGGACCAGGATTATTCATTGGACCGAAAACGCCGTCTCTTACCGAGTCATAATTTCAACGATGGGCGAGTGTCGATAGTTAATGTTATCTCAGTAGTCAAAAAAATTATTCCTGTTTCCCATCTGAAATTTTAATGTATTTGAGGGCTGCAAATAAAGTCAGTTAAAATGTTGTTCATGAACCTAAGCATGGTTGTATGGCATCTGCATTGTACCTTTCCTCGAAAAGTCAGGGTAAATAAGAAGGAGACGTTTTGTTACCAGATCTGCAATTTTTGTTGTTCCTTTCCTGTTTTTGGGACTTCGGTGACAGCGCCCGTGATCCATTTATAATTTCAGAACAGACTCGGGAGTGGAAAGGGGGCGAGGGCGTCCCACCTTGGGGTTTTGCGAACCAATTTATAACCTTCTTCTCTCGCGATTGAAACTTTCCACAGGACCACTTGAATTGGCTTTTCCCAAAGTGTTTCCCCAACCGTTGAAATGATCCCGTTTCAAATGCTGGCAATACAGCCAGCCCATCCGTTATCAAGCAATCGAAAATTTGCTTTATTTAATATGCATGGATTTCTATGGGATAACTACAGAGTAATATACGCAATGTTCAAGCTAGGTCATTGTCCCCTGGAGTTTGTGAAAATTCATTGTGGTATATCTCCGTTAATCCGAAGAAAAGATGTAGACAATTATAGGCAATTTAAACGAAGAATTATGCTTTTGAACCACAATAGAATGGTTTTCTCATTAATTCATGTTCTTTTTATTCACGCAATAGTATTTTAAATAAGTAAATATGGATATTGTGACGCTGGTGGATTGAAATAATTGTATGGAAATATGGATGGTAGAAATATTTCCACATTAATATTTTTTGCAAACTTTGTATGAGAATAAGTTTAATAAATGGTTTATAATTCAGTCGGTGATTGGAAAACATTTCTAAGTAACGTGTGCTAGCCTACCACGTCGCTATATTTGATCTTTTCAGTAGCCCAGCCGGTATTACCAGCGATGCGAATCGATCACTACCCCATCAATCATGCCTACTCTCTCTCCGATCCATTAATGATTTCAAGCGGTCAGAGAGAAGGAGATAATATTTAGTTGGTCAGTACCGTAGGTTTGGCGTCCAATTAATGTCAACTAACATCTTTGAAGTGATGTTAATTAATGTTGCATAATGCCAGGACGATAGTACAGAGATATTAATTCCTATGACGTTAACGAGGACACCGCGGCTTTAGCATTCGGCGAGTTTTCATCTTAATCAGCATCGTTTCATCGGCTCACATTTACTCCAAATCTCAATGTGCATGTAGATCCACTGAAAAGAAACTCGGCTTTACTAGGCGGGAAAATGTAATGAAGAAGTGAATAAGAGATTTTGTTGCACGTTGTCATTTAATATAGAAATCGAAGGGAATATCAGTTTTGTGATTGAATCAAGTGAAAAAGTATGCGTATTTTTGATAAAAACCGTCAAAGTACGAGGCGTACACGTGGCGGTGTTATTGAATAAAATAGGGTGGTTTTTTCATGCACGAAGAGAACAGGCGAGGTTGAAGGCTATCGAGTTTAATACGGACTATGAGGAAATATTAGGTCTCCAAGCTCTTTCGTTAGAATAAACAACCCGGGTAAAATTAGAGAAATAAACCTCGTACTTATCCCATCATAGAGAACGAAGCAGTACTCGTCCCACTCGTTCCACGCAAAATCCGCGATTATGACGGGAATAAAGTCAAGTATCCCAACGTTTGTAATCAGAGAGCCTTATTGCCAACTGCCCTTCCTTTAGAAGTTGCAACATTTACCCTTTAAAGTGTAATTCAAGGCGGAATCGGATTTTATGCTACTGCATGCCCTAAGCGAGACAAAAAAACATCCAGTTTTTCTGCTTCCTTTTGCTTCTGTCTATTTTTCATATTTCTTTGATTTGCTTGTCCTCTTGTGACTAGAAAATCTTAGGCAGTTACTTGCCCCGTGCTCCGAAATAAAACGCCCAAACCACGGATTAATTTGGAATTCCAACCCTGATATATTCTACCCTATTCCAATTCAGTTTTCCGTAATATTCCATGTATTCCATAAGGGGATACGATTCATATATCCTCGAAGAGATACTTTGCTTGTAATTCCATGATGATCTGTTGCTCCTACTCCAAACTTTTGCTGTGTAAAGTGTTAAACGAAAAAATCTCTAGACTAGCAGGATAAAATTCAGGAGAATTTTATAACAGAAAATATTATGTCTTATCCTACGGCACAAATTTTTCCCCTGACTACCTGGCGTTGAAGATGTTAATCCAATTCTGTTGGATTTAGCATCCTTGAAATTGAACTCTTGTTCAGTAATTTATCATTACGTGCTTAAATTATTGTATATACCGGGCACTGCTTATCGCATTCCTTATTTTCGCTCATTCATTTCCGTTCTTCATACGTCATTCTAAATGCCTGCAAGTGTCATCTGCAACTTCTCGCGCCTGCCGGCTGTTCTCACTCAAGTGATTCGGCGTGACGCATTGCTACTGCTGGATTGTCATTGGTCGGTACCACGCACGTATTCGAGGTGAAAGGACTTCACAGACGCTTAGGAAAGATTTTGGTTAGTCACTGGGTTTGTTTTCCATCCCAGTGACAGTGAGTACGCCTGCAATACAATGAACACCAAACTTACTTCGAGGAAACAGCTTTGGATATCTTCCCTCGAGTCTAGACGTCTTATTTAACTTTATATATTCACTATTTTAAAATGTTAGATAGCCTAATTTTTTAATTTCAATTGAACAATGTTTGGTTAAATAATTAGCTCGCGAGCTTATCATCACATATAAATAACTGTAAAAGTATGAATATATATATTCTTTTCCAAACCGATGCCTCGCTAGTTAATACTTCGTAGGGCGTTTTATTTCGTCGATCGTTTGACGTATAGTTAACGCAACAAAGGGCCTCTCGGCCAATCAAATGACGTGCCCAAATTAAATATTTGTTCAGTCGATTAATTTCTACATCATCAAGTTCTTCAGTATTCCGAATGGATCAACCTCTACAATATTTCGATTATTTCAATTAATATTACTAAAGTTCTAAAAAAATTCATTATTTTCCTGTTGATCTCTATTAATCATGTATATTTGGTATCTCAAAATATTATTTATCGCACCCTTGAGCTCTCGCTAGATAATAATACAATGATATGATTGACAGTATTTAAGCATATTTAGTCAACTTTTATTGTTGAAGTCTGTACTTAATTTGTAACAGTTTTTGTAGTAATTTTTTCATACACTTCTCGTCGTCCCCTTGAGAGGTAGGCTTTGACAATAAAACTCTACATTTCGATTTTAACAAAAACCTAACTCACTTCTGCTCATTTCTTTCGGTTTTCCTTCTACCATCTACTATTACGCATGCGTATTTATAACATTTAAAATGTGAAATAATACCGCCATCAATTGAATTTGGTTTATGAAGCTTGGTTACCATGATAAGGAACTGATAGGGCTGAAAGTATGGGGTAACGAAATCGGCTTGACCCTACGTGACGCTATATTCATTGGCGTGTCCCGCCTTAACTCGGCGACCCGATCTCGTACTTCGCACCATCCTCTCACCGTGACGAGGCTCGCTTACCTACGCGTCACGGCCTCCGCAGTAAATTTGCCTTTAACTATCTCTGCTTTCCAGTTCTCTTTTTATAAGTGTGTGTACGTAGGCGCACACATACTCATCTCCGTCGTTAAGCCCTCTCCCCGTGCGAAAATCATAAAAATAAAACACGTTCGGGGACGTTGAGCAATCCCCCACTCGAGCATGCGCTTTTGAGTCCGTTGGTGCGCACACGTTCGTCCTTTGCCCTCCTCCCATCGCCCATTTCTCGCTTTGATCTCGCTCCTTCCGCACGAGACTACGGTCGGCAATCGCAGACTCTAAGCCTCCTCGTACAGCCACTTCAGGCCGTGCCACACATTCAATAATTTTCTTCTCTTTTCGTCCCTGATGGACGGGGGGGGGGGGGTATTGGAGGCAAAAAGTAAGAAGTAGACACATATTTGATGGGAGAAGAGAGGAAGCTGCAAGGTAAAATCCGAAGAAGGCAGGAAAAGTGGGGCGGAAGTTATGTTAAAAGGTAGCCAAGTACCGTGAAGGTAGTAAAGGTAGCGAATTAATGGGCGCGGGAAAAGTCCGCAAGTACCTTCCAGTGTACGTGCAGACCTATTTCCTTTTAATCGCAACAGTCTGTTCCAACGATTATGTGCAACTACATTGATATTTGGAACGCAGGGTGCACATTTCTAAGGAGTCTGATGCTCAGAAGCAGGGTGTGATGGCGAAGACAATTTATAGAGAAAAACATGTTTTTGGGTTACTTAGCTTAGAATAAAATTGGATGATTAGGAAAGAATTTGAAATCCCTATGCTAATTATTTTGTAAATACGATTGATTACAACCTTCAACTCAGTTATTTAGTGTTTATCTTTTTAAGTTACTTATTTGGTTGTAGTAATATCTCCTTTTCGGTGTAATGCGGTAAACATTTCACATCTAATGTATTGTGGGTAGTTGCTGATGTTGACAGTGAGCAGAACTCGACCGCTTAAGTAATTAATTAGAGAATGGACGAAGCTTTGGAGGTGAGGGATGGTTGGTAAGATAACGGGTGAAGTTATGTCAATATGTATACGTTGTGAATTACCCTTCACTCGAAGTTAGCCCAAAATGACGCCGAGGTGTGGTAAGGATTGCCTTTGGAAAATCATGTTACCGAATCTGAACTCAATTTTTAGAGCCAGCCTTCAGATTTTTTCTTTTTCAAATAAATTTTGATGGTTTACGTTATTTATTGAAACAAGCAGCCAACATTTGAGGTCATTCCCACCATGGATGAATGTGGGGAAAATATGATTAGAGGGTGATCAGTTATTTAATTGATAATATAAGCGTAATGTGCAGGGAAATTCCATGTTCTTGTGTATTTCACATAGTTGATATCGTATAATATTTTGACGAATCCTCAGATTTTCGTAAGATGCGAGTCTCCATTTTCGTAGAAGTTCTGTTCGCTGGGCTTCATGATATTTCGCTGCGAAAAACGCAGTTTTTCGTTCATTCTCGCTTTAAAGACCGACGGAAAAAAACACGCCAATATTTGAGAAAATATATTATATTCGAAATAATATATATAATATACGAAATTCATCTTGCATCTTAAACGATTCTACTCGATGAAAAAATATTTAAACGTCGTCAATTTTGATCCAACCGTACGCCTTTGGTTTGTACACGTTTTACGAAGTAATGACCCCATATCCTTCATTTAACACCCGAACCTTCATCCTAAAGTATGGGATAGCTACAACTGGGATCCACTGCGAGTAAAATATCGATGCATGTGACACTTTTCTTCACGCGAGGAGTTTCACAGCAAAAATCATTAGTTTAAACTTCGAAAGTATGACGAATTTTTTTTACACAATCTCCCTGAAACTTTTGCAACATTAACAAGCCTCCTGCTTTCATTGCGACCGGTTTTGGTATCGCAGCAATAACCAGTCAAAGTATGAGTAGGCATTCGTGCGAATTACGAAAACATTTTTCTTTCAATCCCTTTGCAAGCGTTACGCATTCGCCGATCCAGTCCGCATAGACGATCGAGGAAAAAATCATTTCGATCTAAGCAGCCTTGCCGCGGCTAATGTTACCATTTTCCTCTCTTGATGTCCCGCGATTGCGCCAACCAGTCTTGAATGAATCACACGCGACCCCTATAGCGTTGAAGACCTCTCTTGAGGGTTGGAGACGTCACTCATCCTCCTCGCATTGTCTTCCCTCATCACATTACGTTCTCCTTTCGGCTTTAATAGAGCGGTTTTATCTCTCTTCCCTCTCTACGCCCATTTCTCTCCCGCGTGTCACGCCAAGGCGCCCCCACGTTCCCGTCAAGCGTGGCTCCAGTATGGCGCGTGGAGCGTAAACTTTTAATGAAGACTTATAAACAAGTTTGCGGGCGGTTTGGTCAATCCTCTGCCTATTTCGAATGGCCACACTTTTGCCCCGTTCTTCGCCGGCTGATGAGAAACAATCAATCGAAGCTTTAATTGATCTGAAACAGCGATACAATAAGTTGAAATTGATTCGTTTAGTTTCCCCGCATGTATAAGCGAATATGAACGCAATTAAATATCCGAAAATAAGATTTCCTGCAGTTGTCATTTTCGTTAATCGGTTAGCCTCATCATTTCTTAACAAATTATGCTCTTCACATTTCTTTGTATGTACTTGGTGAGTTACATGGTTTACCTAAATTATTATCCTTTTCTCTGGAAATTTAACCTGAAAATCCTGAAGTAGCAAGCTGACTTTCTTTCGCCAACACCCTTTTGTTTGTTTTTCTCCAATTTTGTTGATATCCCAATTGTAGTTTTATCGCAGTATTCAAGTGTGATTTTCTATGACAAGACAAATGTGTAAGCGCCTGGGATAGGTAGCTAAATAGTTGAAATACATTCCACACGTATTTCTTTTTATGAATTAAAATTGATCTTGATACGACACGTTAAACATTAAGATTAAACTTGATACCATTGTAATCTTAACAAATCAAGAATTAAGTATTTTTAAATCAATATCTAAACAGTAAAGTGAACACTTTTGGAAACTTATTAATGGCATGCTGCCACGAAAGTATGCGTTTCGCGGGAAACTTTATACGAGTATTTTAGAATGTTTTAAAAGTTCCTTTTATTTCATCCTTTATAATATTAGTTACTGGTTACGGTAGGTTTTGGATGGACACAGACTACACAATAGCGCAACGATGTATTTCTCTGACTCTCCTGACGAAATTCTCCCAGTCATCCAACGCTACAATATCCCTCTCTTCAATTCTGCATACTTCCTTCTTTCATTCCGTCCAATATGCCAATCCTATTTCTACCCCTTTTCCGTTTGCCTAACGTTCTCCCCTCTTTCAGAGACTTCAATATCCTATTAAAGATCAAAGCGCGTTTATTTATCATTTATTAATTTATTCGCGAAAATTTAAGGAAAAGTTTCTTATTCATCATTATTTTACGTTTTAAGTGACCGTTAATCCTGCTCATTGAATTTCTAATTGTATAGGATTCGGGGTAATTTTCATTGGTAATAACCTATTGAAAATGCAATGAGAAAACGAATTATTAAATACTGGTAGACATACGCGTTAAATAACAAGGTAATTTATTATTTCATAAAGAGATATTATTTTGCTTCTTTTAAAAACTGTAATCCCAATAATGGAATTAATGCTCACGAATCTCTCCCCTAATTTGGCCACGCATATTTCGCACAATAATACCGTCCATTTTCCTTGATGCCCAGGAGGTGGATTGAAAAAACTCCAATATCCCAAGGTCAGTTGACGATAATCAATTATTTAAATGCACTCAACAATTTGCTCGAAAATTACAGTGAGCGAATTCCTTCAAGCTTTGTCAGTTAAGTGTATGGTTGAGTTGAGAGTCTTTCACGGGACGATGCATGCTCAATAAACAGCCTTTTTGCGGTTGACCGTCGTGAAATCGGAAATTGCATCTTTCCGTCCCCAGTATTTTATCGCGCCGAGTAGCATATCTCGATCGGATTAGAGTGAGCATGTACTACAGACTAGGTTATGTACTGGTGGCGACCATATTGAGCATGGCGAAGCGCCAAGGTCTACGTCGACATTCTTTTGTGTGACTGAGGTCAATGCGTGCAACTAAGTTGTGACTATTGTTTCGATTGACAAAAGTTTCAAAAGTGTTGCATCCATGGTCAACTGTGCACAGGCTATGCCTGTCCCCAACGATGCTTTGCGGGACTGTTAATGTTTTATAGCAATACATTATTTACAGGGTGTAGCAAAAATTTGCAAAAGCCAATTTCATTTATTCAATACGACCCTTGATAATTTAATCCAAAATTTCGACTTAATTCCAAATGGATCTGTTTCAGTAGTGATTTCAGACTTGATTAAATTACCGGTTGGCACCCCTCTGAGCTAATTCGATCTCAATTTTCATAAGATTAATTCCGATTCTTCTAATCACCCTTCTCTTTTACGTGCGGCTGAAGGTGCGTGAAGTATTAATGAAAATGTCTCCGAATATATCGTACACCCCTCAGTTCACGATGAGGCATCATTACAAAATTCGAATTTGTCCCTTATCGAAATAAATCAGGCCCGATTCCCTCTTATAAACAGGAACACGTCCACATAATCTTAAGATATATAGAAAAATGAATAAATGCCATTGTTGTAGAAGACAGAAGATCCTGTAATGGGCGGAATCATCATGATGGGACATTAAAAACTAAGGTTCTCGGTGTGATTGCAACAATTCTTGACAATGATATGAATCAATGTACTTGAGTTACCAGAGATCGCTAAAATTAAATGATTTTGCCTCAAATAATGTCGATGCTTGGTTACACCCCTTTTAGGTCCCTTAACGGTGGTCCGCGTGACCATTGGTCCGGGACTGATATCTCTCTACGTCTTTTAAGGCTTCCTCCTCGGCGTTCGATTATTCTCACTTCCGTTTCAAAATTGACCGAAATTGTAAAGTTCACGCCATGCTTGTTTTATGACAGCAAACGCTCTTTCAGTCGTCGAGGTTCATCATAATTTGGGTGGAGAACTGTTATACATAGTTGCCTACCATTTCAAGCGTATCTTACTCGCTAATATTAGTCGCAACTTCCTTGGGAATGTTACGGCAAAAACCTTTTTCCATAAGCATATTTCTTCTCTTCGATTAGTCGCAACGACTTTCACGACCGCTTCGGCGTGCCGGCATGACGGTCGACGGACTCTGGATCATTTCTCGCTCGAATGCAGGAAACGTTTCCTGCTTCTCTCGTGTCCCGAGTGACTGGTGAGCATCCTTTCCATGCATCCTGGGAAAAACCTGTTGGAAACCTTGACTCCCTTCGCCTCCGAAGGAAATCTCTCTTAGTCTTCGGTAAGGTGCTGAAGGAAGAGGAGAAGGGGATTTCGCGTGTTCATCCGGGCAGGTTAGGATGTGGAATGAAGCTCTGGTGAGGATTTAGTTGGACGAACGACTTTGCCGCCATGGAAACTATTTTCGTTTCTCATTCATGACTCGGTCATTTCCGTGTGCCATTCTAATTTCTTCTCCTCCATTCCTCTTCAAGACCTTTTCCCGGATAAGCGCGAGTTTTTTTTTGCCCCCCCTTCCTCACCGCCCCTAGACACCGCACGTATCAATATAAATATAGAAATCATCAATCGGATATTTCAATTACATTCCTTGTTGAAGTATAACGCTGACATATCCTTAATACATTGCCTCTTTATCACTTAGTGCCACCAATGCATGCAGAAGTGACGGTTGATCGAATCATGACTTTAGGATTACGCACACTCAGAGAATCTTCATATTTCATGAAGACTGAAGCACTAAAAAAAATGCCATTAATTATCCTAGATTCACTTTGCTTTTCCACATAAACTTTTTATTCTCACGACCCAGGTTTCGTTATAGCATAGTATCATCAGGTAAAAATACAATTCAAGCACAGTATATATACATATCTCTGGCCTTTCTTTCCTACCTCCTCTTCCCCTTCGCCCAGAGATATGTATATATACTGTGTTTGACTTGTATTTTTACCTGATGATACTATGCTATAACGAAACCTGGGTCGTGAGAATAAAAAGTTTATGTGGAAAAGCAAAGTGGTTTTATTAAAAAAAACGTCAATATGAAGATTTTCTACCAAGTTACGCCAAAAATTTTATTTATCCTAGATTCCTTTTTATGGTGGTATGTACGGCAGGAAGTGTTAGGTCATTAAGTGTAAAGGGAAACTTGCCATTTCCTCGTGAATTAAGAGGACAATATTATTTAATTTTCAATTAGTTTTAATGATTGTCCCTATAAAACAGAAAGAAAAATGATTAGAAATAATTTAATATTCCTGGTTGGTTTACTATTATAAAGAAAATAAACCACGTACTTCCCTAGTTTAATTTATCTTGATCTGACCGCATATTGTGCTGGGAAGAAAAGGGTGCCTTATGAGTGAGAGGACGAGCAGCCACTCCTGAGGAAAAACTGACTGAAAAATCCGCTGAGGAATAGTGTTTCCTGTTCGCCTTAAGGCTGCGTGTGCACATGATTTTCGTTTTGACCCCTCATCCTTTCCTCTCCTCCAAGTGACGTCGTGCTCAGCAAATATTACTTTTTCAGATTTCACATATAATTTTTAAGAATGATTTGGAATTACAATTTTTTTTAAATTTTTACTCCGCCAAGTCAAGAGTTTTGCAAAAAAAATGTAACAAATGAAAATGTGCAAGAAATTCGGTTTTGGCATTTACGAGTATTCTCTCGTACGTTTATGGCTTTGTTTTTAGAAATCTGAGAGTGAAGATGATGGAAGCCGCGTTTCGAATGCCTCAGTTTGCGTCCCTCTCCGACTATCAATCAACATCACACTTCATTAAACCTTGACCTCCAGGCATTTCAACCTCTCTCCCCTTCCCCCGCTCACTGCCTTAACTTCGTGTCGTCGTCCGTGCGCGAAGCCGGACATAAACTCACTATCATCGCTTGGGATCCACAGAGTGAAAAGATATCATACGGAGAAAGAGGAAAGTCGGGTGAAAGGGAATGACTCGTTCCCTCGGATTGAACACCTTCATTACTTTTTTCACTCTTTCGCCAACGCTGATTCTCTTCCCCACCCCTCCCAGCACACGCTCGCCTGGAAGGAAGTTTCCCGGAATAATAGGGAATCTCCGTACTAACGACCTCATTCGGGGGGGTCGGGAGGGTTAGAACCGGGGTGCAACCCCCCAAGTGGACACGGCGTGAGAGGGAGGATGACGGTAGGGGAAGCGTACGGGAAGACAGGGCATCGGCCCTCGGAGGGAATGGCCGACCGGCTCCTCCGCTGGACAGATGGCGGGCGACCTAAAGCGCTCACCGGGAAAGGCTGTGTAGTACCATGGGTGATGATGATGCGATTTCTCGGCGGCTGCTCCCCTCCGAATGTGGGAGGGTTTCAATCAGCTCACGCTCGAAGTGGGAAGATAAAGAGGGGAAGCATGATCGGGCACGAAGAAGATGGTCATGGCCACGAGCGAAATTAGGCACTGGAGGATAAATTCAAGTGATAAATTTCAAGTTGAGGAGGTGGCAAAAGAATTATTCAGTGTCTGTATATGCAAACGTATACTTGGGGCACGGAGTAAAAGAAAACATGTATGGATGAATACTAGGGAAAAGTAAATTTCCACGGAAAAAATGCAAGATGAAAATGGGCTCAGTCGGTAGAGCACTCTCCCGCAAAATCAGAGTTCAGATCCCGGGTGTTCTTTACTCCGCACCCGATGTGTTTTTTAATTATCTAGTGCGGCTATTTGAAATAAAATATGTAGGTATACTTTATGTTGAAAGAAATCTCACCTACTTTTGGCGATGTAGAACGTTTATCTTCACAATGATGTGGCATATTAGGCTAAAATAACACATCAAATAGAAAATCCACAGAAGATAAGACTATCCCTTTAAACATTTCGTTGGTCCTAAACCAGCGTAAGAGAATTGGCCACTTTTTTTGGAAGTCCCGTAGTCCCATGACGTGTTTAATTAAGGGTAGGAGAGCCAATTGCTTTCCCAATTCCATCTGCGGTTTCCTAGAAAGATCTGGTACCCTTAAACTCAGCATCTCCTAGCTTGGGGGAAAATTGAGGGTCTAGATTTTAACCGGGGCCTTCTGGTCAGTAACCGGACGATCTACCTGCAGGGCTACCACACCCCTTCTTAATGCGGATATGAAACAAAACAGTTTATAATTGTTGTTCCATATGATTTATATTTGGGCACTTGGATCTTTAGTTGTGCATCGTATTTGGTAGTCACTTGGGAGGATTGTCTGCATCCCTGCGTGGGCGTTTATCGATGCTCAATTGATGCTCACTCTGCTCTTCTTCCTCTCTAGATGACACAGTCAGCGGTGCGGAGGCGACAGGCAAGGGTTCGAGTGCGGCAGTGGGAGCCACCACGCCCACGGCCGGCTCGGCGCCACCCACTCCAGGTGGTGCTAAGAAGGTGTCCACCGGCTCCAGCCTCGGCAGCTGGGCCAACTCTCCCCCCTTGTCCCCGTCTGCAGGAGCCAACAACACCGCTGACGACGAACCAACGAACGAAAGAATACCCAACACGCACCAACAGACTACCACACTGTCATCGCTCGGGGTAAGTTTTCACGGGTTCGTCTCTCGTAAAAAAAAGCCGTGAATCACGCTAATGTCTCTCTCCTTCAGTTTGATGATTGTCATTTTTTCCAGGGTATACTCATTTTTTTTATTTCAGGGCCTCCTTTTTGGTAAATGGCGTCGGGATAATCGTTCCAAGATGGATTCGTATACTATACTTGATGGGTTGTTGGCTTAGAAGTATGATCTGGTATTTAATTCCTTTGGGACATATTTTATAATCCTCCTATTTACGATCCCTTCCCAATCTCGGATTCCACTTTGCTTATTTCACCTCCCATTTATATCCGTTCATGATTATGGAGTGATTATGAACAATTTTTAAATTAAATATGAAACGCTTTTCCTTAAAAAAGTTAGAAATTGACTCAAATTTTTAAGTGCTGCTACAAATATTTTTAATTTAACTTTTTAGAAAAATCGAGTTGGTGGGTTCACATCAAATACGTTTTCAATATTTTCCAATATATTTTTGCTAATGATACCAATAATATGAAATTGGAAGAAGGGGTACCAAAATCAATAGATTAGGGAAATATTACTCCCAAGAATAATGCATTAAAGAACTTCACGTGATCTGAATGTTAAACATTTCACAGTGATATAAAGAAAGAGCAGACCAAAGAAAGCCACTTTCCATCAGGAAATTTCATTTAATTTTTCAGTCCCAGGGACCTATTTTCAGGGTTAAAATGTGTTTATCCAGTATTTATCATAGCAACTGAATTTTTTAAATGATTATGATGCATTATTGTTTTTATTTAGAGTTTTGTCCATGTGCTGTTGACAAAATACAGGTTTTTGGAAAAATTATAGTTTTAATACCTTCCTTACAGGAGCATTTTATACAAACTTACCTTAAATTTCCTTATTAACTAAAATTCACCAGAAAATACTCATGTTATTGCATTGAACTAATTAGAATTTTCATATTTGAACTCTAGTCCATCCCTCCTAAAATGGAGGCTAGATCACAATCATAATATGACATGAATGACATCTATTGTAAGGGCTACAATTGTTACAAGGGCTACAATTGTCACAAGGGCTACAATTGTTAAGGGCTACAATTTGGAGAAGGACTGGATTTTTGGAAATGACATTACTTCAAATCTTTAATGATCAAAACAGCATAGGTCAAGCCTAGCCTGAATACTGAATATCTGATGATAATTATTATTATTAGGTAATCTACCGGTTAAGGTAGGTTTTTGGATGGACACAACTATCAAATAAACATTTTGTGACTCCCCACCTATCAAACTAATCTATATCAGGTCCCTCTTCATCTCGGTGTACTTCTTTCCTCCCTTCATCCCGTCCAACATCCCTATCCTGTTCCTGCCCTTACCTCGCTTGCCCAACATTCTCCCCTCTATTACCTTCTTCAACATTCCACTACCGCTCAATACGCCCTTCATCCATTTTTCCTGCCTCCATACGATTTCTCTCAACAAACCCCTCTCCTCACCCACCATCTCTAGTACTTCCTCGTTTGTTTTCCTTTCGGTCCATTTCACCTTCTCCATTCTTCTCCACACCCACATTTCAAAAGCCCCCGATCTACGTCTATCCTCCTGCTTCAGTGACCACGTTTCCGCGCCGTACATAGCTACGCTCCATATCAGAGTTTTTACGAGTCTTGTCTTAACATCCCTACTCAACGTCCCTGTCATCAACTCCCTCCTCCTTGAGAAAGCCTCCTTGCCTAGCGCAATTCTTCTCCTTACGTCCCTACCACTTTGACCGTATTGGTCCAAAACACTTCCGAGATATGTAAACTGCTCTACCTGCTCTATTCTTTCCCCGCCTATTTTAATATTTAGCTTAGCCTTTTTCTTTCTGGAAAATCGCATAACCTTTGTCTTATTAATATTGATTCTCATCCCATATTTATCACACTGAACCTCCAATTCACTCAGCAATGCTTGCAACTCCTTGGCTGACTGAGCAACTAATGCTTGGTCATCAGCAAACCTAACCGATTTTACGAATTCCCCTCCGACTTTCATTCCTACCTCCACTTCTTCCCATGCCTCTTTAATCATTTCCTCCACATATACGTTGAACAGCACCGGTGACAATGGGCAACCCTGCCTTACCCCTCTTCCTAACACTGCCCATCCCGACTCTCCGTTCCCCACTCGCACCTGAGCAGTCTGAGACATGTACAGGTTGCGGATCAGTCTCCTGTCCCTCCAATCCATTCCTATTTTCTGCAATACACGCATTAATTTTTTTGATGATAATAAGTTTCCCAAAATCACTGTTACCACTTTTCCCTGTAAATTATTTATGATGAATGAGGTGAACATTTTATTGTAAGTCTCTTTTATACACTCAATTTCTGATACTGGCCAGGTGATTCCTAACCTCATCATTGCATTGGAGAATTCTCTCTCTGTAACTATGGAAATTAAAGTTATGCATCTTCTTTCAACAAGTTCACAGTAAAGGGATTCGATTTAAAGTATTATATATGTGGTGTCCTTAGGAATTCATTTCTGGGACTTGTATCATATACTATTTATTAATCATCAGCCACAGTATATCAATGAACAAATGCCAATTATACATGCATGATATATTTTTGTTGCTGAATTCCTTTCTTAAAATCTCTTCCATCTTCTCATGACATTGGTGGATAGCAGCTCCTTAGTTAAGAAAATAAAATGTTCCACTAATAATCTCTAGATAAATAAAAAGAAAAATAATATTCAGTTTAATGTAACAAAATCACCACCTCATCAACACAGTCCTTTAATTAAAAAGGGTTAGTGCAATCAAGTTTTATAAAAAACTAAAAATATGTTGATGCACTCTTACAATGTAAACAAAGACCAAGTAGGGAATATCATAGTGGCACAATTCTCAAATTAATGTCAACTGATGTCTGCATTCCTCTTGTATCACTGTTGTAGCACAGTCAATTGAGTATGCTTAAGAATGATATATTTTACTGATGCTCAGAGCTATTTGTCTTACAACAATATCTTTTGGCATCAATCCCCCCATCCAAAAAGGCATTTTCAAAGTAAATGTGATCTTTCAAGGTAATGTTCGGTGTTAAACATTGTTTTGAAGTGTGACCACCATAAATCATTGCCTTCTTTATCATCAAGATATATATATATTATGCACTTTACATTTTTGGAAAAATACAAATCCTTGATTGGCACTAGATTTGTTCAAGGGGGGAGGTAACTTTGATTTTACTTCACCCATCAAACTGCAAAATACGAATCAAGTTTATAGTCTCAGTAATTTCGTTTTCCATTGCTTCACGAGCATAGGTATGTTTATTTTAAATTTACATTCAACCCCTTCCTTATTTGTATTGAACTGAGTTTGGTATGATTATATCACCGAGCACAATTGGGATGTACTTATCTATTGGTGAATATATACAAAGTACATTTCAGGAAACATGTCACAGCATCTCCCACAGTTTCTTGGAATTGTCAGAAAACATAACACATTATTGCCCCAATGTACTTTTACAAACTACCACTCTATGTAAACTCTTCCTCCACATTCCACCTTTAAAATATATTTAAATCTTACCAAATGGAAAAGAATTTTTATGACTTGAAAGAATATTAATAAATGTAAAAAAAAGTGTGCCTGTATTGTGTTGAGTTTGTAAAGTGACTCTTTGTTAAAGCTGTAAACAAATGAACCAATATGAAAGGAAAGGGTAAGAAAAAATCCCATTTATTCTTCCCTTTCAATATTACTGAATAGCCTATCAAGTAAAAATAATGAGAGCTTACTTTTGAAGGGTAATCATATGCGGCCAATCGGCTTTCGTCCTCAACGGAATCAATCCTGGTGTGGATGCCATCCACGTCCCGTGCATTATATGGTAGTTATTTGATATTTTACTCACTTGAATGCTTGTAAAAGCTTTCTTTTAATGCCAATGGAAGCATAAAGTGTTTGTGGTCAATTTAAAGAGCATCCATCATTGGGCTATTAAATTAATGATTGTTAAAATAGTACTTGAATAATTAAACCAGTATTTGTTAAGTAATAATTCCTAATTTAGCAGATATTGTTGCCGCAATATTGTTTTTAATTAGAAAACCCTGTTATGTTTGAATTTACAAAAAAAATGTGAATAAGTAATTTTGTTCCCAAACATAAAATGTACACAAGGTATGCTATAAAATATACATATTACATTGAAAAGTAGGTATCTTATCCTTGAATAGCTTTTTTCTGAACTTGTTAGACCTTAAAGCATTAATCGTATTCCTCTTCCAACCATGTATTTTAATTGCAATACAGTACATTTCATAGAGACAGTAAATTTCAGCTAGATATTAGTTCATTCATAGTACCAACTAATCTAAACATTGCTTTCCATCTATTATTCACCAATTCATCGCTTTTGTTGCTTTTTGCTTTTCCTGTATTCAACATAAATAATTTTGGTGCATATTGTTAGGTACCTAGTTTCTTAATTTTACTTCAGTAACATGGGCCAGAAAAGTATGATATCATGATTTTATTTTAAGGTCTTAGTCACTTTTATTAATATTTTACATAAAATGTAATAAGACCCAGAGAAAGTTTCATAGGTACAACATAAGTAAATGAACATCCATGTGCATTAGATTAAATTGCTTTAATTTTGGCGAATATTTTTAGGAAAACTTGCTAATTTTTAAGGCATTGATTATTAACTCTTATTTTGTAACTAAAAACTTATTGATACAAATCACATTTTAATAATTTTCTGTCACCTCTTGTGTTCTTAAATGTTTTTGATAACTTAATGAGTGGTAAATTTATGGGTCTGTAAATATCACAGGAAGCTTTGGGTTATTTACTTTAGCAGCCTTTTTCATGCTGAAACTTATGTTTTTCATTGAAAACATAATTTAAGAATAGAAAATGAATTCATGATAAACTTGAATGGTCTATACAAACAATGAAATGCAAGTGTAAATTTCTAAAACTAAACATTAACATTTCAGCTTCGCAGTGACTCAATGGCTAGTGTTTACTCTGGTGCTGGGGAAGGCAGATACGGAACTGTGGCTGTTCGGGGTGAGGTTGAATTTGCCTTGCAATATAATTACAAGCAGGGTGCCCTAGAGATCTTGGTGAAACAGTGTCGAGAGCTGGCACCAGTTGACACTAAGAGGAACCGATCAGATCCGTAAGTATTAAGCCATATGTTCACATTAAATTTTTCTGTGTCAGATGTTTTGATTCATACAAAACTGGAATTTTGGTTGTTTCAAAAGAGATAATTATTCAAGTTACAGACAAGGTTAACACTGTAAGAGTTATGTTACTGCTAATTCAATATATGCTATTTGATCAATCTTGATGCAGATTTGGACTTAAATTTGTCTTCATCATGTACAATCCACCCAATTACTGAAGATCAATCCTTGGATTTTCAGTGCTGCCAACCCAAAGTGACAGATCTTATACTGATATTCCCCTTTCTCATCTCATTCCTGCATATGTTATTAGTGACTGAATGGACACATTACAAAATGACCCTTGAGCCAAAATGTGCCACATAAAACTAGCAAATTTTATTTCCTCCAGCAAGTGGTTGGCTGAATGGCAGTCATTCTCAATTGGGGATGTAATGATTTGAGAGCACACACTTAGTAAAATTTCTGTATTAGCTATTGACCAGACTAAGTATCATTTTTGACAGGAATATTTCAAAGCTCCAGTCAGGCTCCTTTCATATTTCTCCCATAAGGTTCCTCCCATATTTGTCTACATTCTTAAGACCCCATTCCAGTTTGAATATGCATTTCTGAGGGCCATTTGATTGGAAGTACAGTGAACAGGCATCTCATGAATGAATATCCAGTTGTCCTTGAACGTGTTAAACCAAGAAGAAATAAGATTGCTTCCTCCATCAGACATTAACCACTGTGGGCACACCCAAAGGTTCAAGAATAAACTTAAAATAAATGCCTCATGTGAATCAAGTGTTGGATTATGCATGAACTGGTTTAACTCAGTTGCTGAAAGTATTCATTTTGCATTATACCATGAGTAGAAATGATGTATTCCTCTAAAAATAGAATTTCTCTCCCTGCTTTTTGCCATGACCCATCTGAAATTTCCTGAAGCTTGAAGGGTTGTTGATACTTTCTATCATGGAATTGTCCACTTCATCTCAATTTTTCACAAAAAAATATTTCAGCATCCCACATCAAAATAAGATATCCCTCAGTTTACATTTTTAATGGGCAACATATATTTTACACTATATTTTTACTCTCATGCAGTTTGGAACAGCAATAGGTGAATCAGGGATCAAGCCAAAGTCAATAGTTAATGAAATAAGGAACATTCTGTATTCATCCACTGAATTTTATTCAGTTACAACTAGTTTCAATGCTTCATCATGTTCATTCACATGTCATCAAGTGTCTATTTCATGAACATGAACTTCAACATAGTTGAGCTAGTAACCATCAAATTCCAAGGTCATATCTTAGTTCTTCCATTAAGGCCCAATTATCAGTTAGCATGTAACTGAAATTTGTGGCCCTCACTTTAATATTCCCAAAAATTTACTTGTAAGTCAATGTCATAGGTAGTTTGATACATTAAATTTAACAGGCAACATAGTATATGTAATAATGTAACACTTTCAGACAGCTACAGAGTATTAAGCACTTGTAAATCTGTTTATCAAAACAATATTTTGATAATAGTTTCATGCCTCAGCAAGCACATACTACCTTGAACAAAAAGTTCCCGGAATAACCACCGTGTGGCGCTCCCATCGTTCCGATTTGAGTTCTGTTTTTTTTGTTAAATTGGTACATCTGTTGTTGATATTCCCTTTAAATCTTAGTGTCATAACTTGACATTTGCAAAAGTTACGTAGCCAAGAGTACATCTATCTCTGTGTGTTTGGCGATTTTTTACAATTGCAGAAATGGATTTAAATTTGCAACAACGAACTTGTATTAAATTTTGCGTAAAAAACGGATTTAGTGGCGCACGGACGTTGGAAATGTTGAAAAAGTGTTTCGGCAACGATTCTCTAAAAAAAACGGTCGTTTACCAGTGGCACGAGCGGTTCAGAAGTGGTCGTGAGTCAATCGAAGATGATGAACGCAGTGGCAGACCATCGACATCGAAAGTCGGTGAAAAAATTGATAAAGTAAAAGAAATGTTGGTCAATAACCGCAAATTAACCATCAGAGAAATAGCGGAGGACTTGAACATTGCCTATGGATCCGCCCAAGACATTGTGGTCAATGATTTGGGTTTCCGTCGTGTAGCAGCAAAGTTGGTGCCAAAATACCTCAATTTCATGCAAAAAAGAGACCGTGTTGACGTCGCAAAAGACATGATTTGCGAGGCTGAATCCGATCCCACATTCATCAAAAGGATCATTACTGGAGACGAGACGTGGGTTTATGAGTACGACACGCAATCCAGACATCAGGCAAGTGAATGGCGTTCACCAAATGAGCCGAGACCAAAAAAACCACGTCGTTTTCAGTCAAAAAAGAAGGCAATGCTGACGGTTTTCATGGATTACAACGGTGTAGTGCATCATGAATTTTTGCCAGAAGGCCAGACAGTAAACAAAGAGTATTATTTGGGCGTTATGAGACGTTTGCGTGAAGCAATTCGCCGAAAGAGACCAGAAATCGTCGCACAGTGCTATCATTATTCGTAATTTTTTGACAAAAAATGCAACAAATACCATCCAACAGCCACCGAATTCACCTGATTTGGCTCCCTGTGACTTCTTTCTGTTCAATCGAGTTAAAAAACCATTACGGGGAACGCGTTTTAGCAGCCGAGAGGAAGTAATGGAAAAATCGCAGGAAGCACTGATGGACATACCGAAAACCGAATATAAAAAATGTTTCGAGGATTGGATCAAGCGCTGGCATAAGTGTGTTGCAGTCGATGGGGATTACTTTGAAGGGGACAATATAGATTTAGATGAATAAACTTGTATTTTTAATTTTCTGAATAAATTCCGGGAACTTTTTGATCAAGGTAGTATCATGAAATTTCCAGAAACATTACCTTTCCTAGCTTGTGAAGGATATGTGTATAGACAAAATTAATATTCAGATGTTAATTTTTGTAACAAGCATTTCTTTGCTCCTCATCCACTACTTTCTGTTCCAATTTCCCTGCTGGAATGTATCTTTTCTCCTAATTAAGTCTCATTATTGATAATGAATTATGTTTATTTTACACTTGATGCTGTGATAATTATTCATTTCACGTGTCATGAATCTTTATAAATATACACTCACTAGTGTTATAATACATATGTACATGTTTGAATAAGTGAATAGTGAAGTTAATTCATTAATTACATGTCCTCAATTTTTCTTTCAAGGTATGTGAAAGTGTATCTTCTTCCTGACAAGTCAAAAAGTGGGAAGAGAAAGACCAAAGTGAAGAAGCACACATTAAATCCAGTATTTGATGAAACATTAAAGGTTAGTCATATTAAAATTTTGAATAACTCCCTAGGTGCTTATTTAGATGTTTTATACACATTAACATACTGAGTTTTGTTAGTCCTTTTCTTAAAATATTGTTATTTAGGACATTTTTATAATGATTAAATTGATAAAAAAGTTCTTGTGCATAATATAAATGGTGCCTTACTGATTTCAAAAGATACAGTCACTAGAGGAGACCATTGTAAGTAATTTGAAAAGAACATTTAAGGCTGCAAATACCATTAAACCATAGCATTTGAAGTAGAGCCTGAAAGGTAAGCAATTCTGCTTTGCTCACATTAATGCTTGAATTGAAAATTGGTTTCGTCAGATGAATTCCGTGTGCCCTGTGTTATGATTGTACATTTTTCAAGATTTACTAAGTATTAATTGAGATGAAACTGGTAGACTCTCCAAGCAGAGAATATTTTTTGTGCCTGGGCATATGAATTGCTTCCCCACCTAAAGTTTCTAAATGACTGTCATCATTGTTGGAAGATGATTGTCTTTGTAAATGGGTGTATGGTGGAGAGTGTTATCTGGTATCTTTAAGTTAACTACAAAAATTTGACGTTGATGTGAGATTGCATTTGTATTGTTGATTCATACTCTAAATAGGTTTTTTCTTAATTCTAGTTCCATATAACACTCAATGGATTGGAAACTCGAACCCTTTGGCTGACAGTGTGGCATAGTGACATGTTTGGCCGAAATGACTTCTTGGGAGAAGTGATGATGTCTTTGGAGAACAAAGTATTTGATGACCCATCGCCAAAGTGGTATCCTTTACAGGAAAGAGTAAGTAATTCACTTTGTCAATAGTGGAATAAAAAAAAATATGATGCCACTACATATTAAGTTTTCATCTTTTTGTTATGCAAATAATAATAATGGTGGAAATAATTTTTTTATACTGCTATCAATATTTAATTTTCATTGAAAACTCATAATTTTTTGGTTTCTATTGAACACTGGAATAATAACGATATCTTTGCTTAAGGACTTGTATCGAATAAGTTAATTGCTTAAGTTATGTCAGTATCAGTATGTCATTTACTTCACAATTCAAAATGTATTATTAATGCTTAATTTTTAGTCTTAGTCCATTCATGTTTCATGAATAACTTTGCAAAATAATTGCTTTCATATCACAATAAAGAACTAAGGAACAAATAGTTTGTTCTTTACTAGGGATTTCTCTAAACAAATTGTTTCAACTGAGTTATAGTCCATCTTAGAAGTGTCCAGACTCCAACTTATTTTTGATTTCTCCTTTTCTTTTAAAGAATCTCCTTTTACTATAAAAATATTTTAGAAGTTCTTTCTTTAAAACATGTGAAAATAGTATCCCTTTAGTATAATAAAATAGGAAAAGAGCCTGTTGCATTGTGGAAATAGAATTCTCGAATCTGGAAACTTTTGCTCTCCAATCAGAAAAATTCTTTTCATAAAAGTTTTCATTTGAAAAATTTGTTGTTCTCCATAAGTTAGTCTCTGTGTTAATATTTTTATTACCTTTGTTGGGTTTTGCCTCTCATTTTATTCACAAAGCTTTGTCAACACGCAAAACAAAGTAATAAGGGTTCCCCATGGTCTCTTATATATTTGAACTCAAACTTGGAGAAATGTACATATTTACTTCAAAAACTTTAATGAAAGTTAGATTATTAAGAAAAATTCAGGCATGCCAGGAAGGGGTGCACACATTCCTACCTAACTGTATGCAAATATATATCCTTAGGCCATGCATGATGGAACTTGCAAGATTATTATTAGGTAATCTACCGGTTAAGGTAGGTTTTTGGATGGACACAACTATCAAATAAACATTTTGTGACTCCCCAACTAGCAAACTAATCTATATCAGGTCCCTCTTCATCTCTGTATACTTCTTTCCTCCCTTCATCCCGTCCAACATTCCTATCCTGTTCCTGCCCTTACCTCACTTGCCCAACATTCTCCCCTCTATTACCCTCTTCAACATTCCACTACCGCTCAATACGCCTTTCATCCATTTTTCCTGCCTCCATAGGATTTCTCTCAACAAACCCCTCTCCTCGACCACCATCCCTAATACTTCCTCATTTGCTTTCCTTTCGGTCCATCTCACCTTCTCCATTCTTCTCCACACCCACATTTCAAAAGCCTCCAACTTGCAAGATATATTGGTTAATTTCATTAGGTTTTATTATGTTTTGGTGTGCCTCTTTCTCATCTCCATTTTTCTTTTCTTAAACTTTGAAGTTGAGGTTATTTCTTAGCAGAAATATAGAATGAACATAAATAGTCAACACACAACATTGCATTACAAAAATGTACTCCATATTTCTACATATGAATTAAGTGATGTCATTTAGACTTTTACAGTGGAACCTCATTTCACCAGTATAATCCGTTCTGCGATATTTCTTGGATTGGGAAATACTCATTTGGTGAAACAACATTTTCCATTTATATTAGTGTAAAATACGATAATGCATTCCACACTGAAAATCACTTTCCCCTTCTTACAAATTATATTCTTGATATTGGTGCCGCATTGAAATTGCTTTCAGTTTATACAAATGAGGAGAAACCTTTCAACATCATTGAGAATACATAACCATTGCATCGGGACTCTTGTCACTCTATTTGAAGCATCTATCTCCTTAGTCTTGTCCATGTTCTTGAAAAAAAGCCAATTATTGATGTCAATTGATTGTTGTAGCAGGCACTAGATCAGTCATGCTTGCACCTTTTTCCCAATTTTCTATGATATTACTTTTCGTTTCCACTGTTATAATCGTTCTCTTATGGCTTTTTGTCTTTCAGATTTTTCTTCAGGATCATCAAAACTATGCACAAATATTTTTAAACTTTGCACAAAAAATCACTAATAATATATTTTAACACAGGTTTGGAAAAATGTATGATCACTAGTGATGCTAACATGCTGGCGGAACAAGTGCCAGAGACAATCTGTGTATCAGGCATTCAATGAACCTGGAAATACCCCTTTTTAAATCACTCATTAAAGAAAAGTCGCTTGCTAAGCAAGTTGTTTTTGGGGACCAATATTATTGCTCGTTATGCAAATTACTCACTGTGTGAGGCACTCATTAAGTGAGGTTCCACTGTATATGGCAATAGTGAAGGCAAGAAAAATCATTTTGAGTGAATATGACCAGACATGATGACTGGTTTTCTTTGTGATTTGCAGACTGAACCATTTGATGACTTGCTGTGCTACAAAGGAGAGATGATTGTTGGACTGAAGTTTGTACCACCTGATGTCACCAACTTGCACAAGAAGGGTCGAATGTCTAGAGGGTCATTACATGTCCTTGTCAAAGATGCCAAGAATCTAACAGCTGTCAAGGCAAATGGAACTTCAGATCCATTTTGTAAAAGGTTAGTTCATCATTTAATAAATCTGGTAGGAATCCCATTTGTTGTGTTTTGGGGAAAGCTAATACATTGTTGCTTTGATCTATATTTTCCAAAACAGTGATATTTGGAAATATAATCATGCATGTTAATTTTCCAAAATCTTGGAACAAATAATTGTAAATTCTGGAATTAAAATGGCAAATGACAATTCCTAATTCCATTTAAGTTATTGATCAGAATACAATTGGAATTATTTCTTTACTAAATTGCCACTAGCTAACTGGAACTGAATAAATTCAAATAATTGAGTGATTATTGAAGATACTACATTAAGCAATATGTTATCAACAAACACTAAAGCGATTTCAGTTCTCTAAGAAAACTGCAAATTTTGAAATAGCCTTGTGAAAATTGACCGTACACTTCCAAGACAATATGACTGGCCGAACTTCGGAACATCATAATCTTTGCATAAACTCAAAGTGCCTTATTGATACCGAACTAGGAATATGAATCACCAAGTCAAAGGCTGAGACTCCAGTCATATGGCATGGACATTGGAGGGAGGGCACTTAGTCTTTAAGTGGGAAAGTGAATATAATGAAAAGAGAAACTTTATAATTCCACATAGATTTATTAGACGGACTTTATTAGATTTATAAATCTATGTGGAATTATAAAGTTTCTCTTTTCATTATGTTAAGTCGATTCCATGAAGTCACGCCCGAGACAACGAATTATGGGAAAGTGAAGCTGTTAAATTCTAGGGTCTGCTGCCATTTGTTTTTCCAATGGGTCATTCACCCATGATTGGAGGATTATGAACTATTAACTGTGATTGTCTGGTGAATGAGCAACAGCTTGGTCTTTTTGGACTACTTCAGGCAGCTCTGATGCTTCATTTCTTCAAATGATATTTGCAATATCACTCAGGACTCACCAACATATTTGCATTTATTTGACTCAATGAGAACATTTTCAGTGGGTTTATAAAATAAAAATTTCTGATGCCATTCAATGTCAAAGTAAATCAAAATGTTCCATCACTTGTGCACTCATTTAGCATAGTAGTTGAATATTTTGGTGTATTTTCAAGTTACATAATATAAATGCTTTTTCACTACAGTTACCTTCTACCTGATAAGGGCCGAAGCTCAAAGCAGAAGACTGCAGTGTGTCGCAGATCTATCAACCCTGTATGGAACCATACATTTGTGTATGATGATGTTAGCCTGCAAGAGTTATCTGAGCGAAGCTTGGAACTTACAGTATGGGATCATGATAGGTTAGCAAGCAATGAGTTCCTTGGCGGGCTTCGATTCAACCTTGGAACTGGTAAGATTTTGTATTCTCATTTTAAGGCCATAGGTGATCATATATCATAGTTATGTTATGGTTTATAAGTTTATCTCACTCTTTTAGCCCAAGAACTTGCCAACAGCCATATTCACATTTCACACAATTAAAATATCTAACAATTACAGTACTTAAATACTTGCAGTAAAGCATTTTATTACATGATGGAAAGCTTACTATTTTGGACAAAAATCTGAATAAATTATGACAAATTTCATTTGCATAAACAAACTTCATGTCTTTTCATATCATAAAAGTTAAATTAACATTTAACTGTGAAATTTATTTCGGTTTTGTACAGAAAGTTCATGCTGATGTCTGGTTTAAACAATGTATAAGCTTTATCAAGTCAATCCAAAGTAATCCCAGTAAATAAAAAGAAAATTAAGATAGTAATTCACCAAGTACATGCATATTATAGTAGAATAATGTTTAAAAATGTTGCAGAAGAGGAATAAAACTAGCAATACTCTGTCAGTAATCATAAATCAACTTGTTTGATATTTATATGCTGAAGTATCCAGGACCGAATGAGATTGTTGCCATATGATTAAAATTTTATTACAATTACATTACAATTTATTACATTTATTACAATACAAGTATTTACAAAGTAAAGTAAGCAAATGATAATGAACATTTGGTCACCTTTCTTAAAAATTACATGTTAAAAATGTAAAATAATGAGAAAGAGTTCTGGCACATGCTGGAATTGCTGGAGCTGGGTCACAACTTATAATTTCACTACTGAACAATATGGGAAAATAGGTGGAAATAGCATTAATAATAAAAAGATAAGTCCCCTTTAAATGCAGATCACTTCAGTGGCACTACTGCTTTTGATGATGAAAAACACTTTCCTCAAAGGTGTTTCTTCATTTTGGGGAGACAGCAGCACTGTTCTGTATTTATGAATGATGATGCCAATTGAGTATTTTGTGCTAGGAAAGTAAATATTCTATGGCATTGAAAGATGATGAAGGCATATATTCACTCATTTAATCACTTTTGTTTACTGGACAAAAAAGCAACCTCATATTGAATAAACCAAGCATTAGTTGCTCAGTCAGTCAAGGGGTTGCAAGCATTGCTGAGTGAATTGGAGATTCAGTGCAATAGATTGGGATGAGAATCAATATTAATAAAACAAAGGTTATGCAATTTACCAGAAAGAAAAAGGCTAAGCTAAACATTAAAATGGGAGGGGAAAAAATAGAGCAGGTAGAACAGTTTACATATCGCAGAAGTGTTTTGGACCAACATGGTCAGAGTAGTAGGGATGTAAGGAGAAGAATTGCACTAGGCAAGGAGGCTTTCTCAAGGAGGAGGGAGTTGATGACGGGGACGTTGAGTAGGGAGGTTAAGAAAAGACTTGTAAAAACGTTGATATGGAGTGTAGCTATGTACGGCATGGAAACATGGTCACTGAAGCAGGAGGATAGACGTAGATTGGAGGCTTTTGAAATGTGGGTGTGGAGAAGAATGGAGAAGGTGAAATGGACCGAAAGGAAAACAAATGAGGAAGTACTAGAGATGGTGGGTGAGGAGAGGGGTTTATTGAGAGAAATCTTATGGAGGCAGGAAAAATAGATGAAAGGCGTATTGAGCGGTAGTGGAATGTTGAAGAAGGTAATAGAGGGGAGAATGTTAGGCAAACAAGGAAAGGGCAGGACCAGGATAGGGATGTTGGATAGGATGAAGGGAGGAAAAAAGTACACAGAGATGAAGTAGAGTAGGTTGTTGGATTTGACTTCATTTGGAGTTAAAAAATATTTATTTGATAGTTGTGTCCATCCTACCTTAACCGGTAGATTACCTAATAATAATAACTTTGAATAAGTAAGTCAAGGCAATGGGATAATAGATTAGTGGTTTCATTTCAATGATATGTGAATGAGATGAAAAAATTATCACTGGCCAAGAGCAGGGATTACCTCTTTGTGATTATATATCTAATTTTAAAATTTACTCTTTTGATCTCATATAGTAAAAATCATTTCTACATTTGAAATTAAGAAGATTCAAAATGCTGCTCAATAAAGAAAGCACTGCGATTAAATTTATTTTTCCCACGAGACATTCATTCATTATGCATATTAGGTATTAGAAGACTTTGGACTTATTTGCTGGCATTTCAGTATTTCTTTTTATATTTTCACTATGCACAATATGGATCTAAGTTAATCCTGATTTTTAAAATAATTTTTTGTCATTAAATTCTGGCTGATTGACATATTTCCTAGTCAATTATTGCATACAACTTCCTGTGATGAGATGGTATTTATTATTTACAACTCAACTCATAAAATCCAGGCTGTGTATTTTTTTTATATTTACACCTAAAAATATATAAAAATGAGCATCTAAAATCTTATGTTAATTTTTCTTTATCCAAAACAAGGTAAACACTATGCAAAAAATGTTGATTGGATGGATGCAACTGGCCGTGAGATGACTCTATGGCAGAGTATGCTGGAGAGAGCCAACTTCTGGGTCGAAGGATGTCTTACGCTTAGGCCAACCCTGGATCACCGTTCTTCACCCTCGTCAACTCTAGCTTCGTAGACTGAAAACAAATCCCCCTTTCAGTGGGGAGTCTTAAAATTCTCTCTTTCTCAACCAAAGCTCCACTGACACCTTAAGTGGTTGTCGCCTGTGATGCACGATTCCCTATGCCCAGATACCTATCTATGCTCATGCTATCATGCTGCATATTGGTACGATAAGAGGGCAAAGGTTGTTGAATTTTGTCATGCTCCGGGCCCATTATCTCGTAAGAAAATGAGAGGGCAGTGACCACTGGAGATAATGTCTCTCATCAAACGAAACATTTTTCTAATAAAAAAATGAGGTAATTATAGAAGAGGCATAGTTGTTGTTGGTACAAATTATGGTCTGTCCTTCATCTTTTCAAATAAATGTGCTGGTAACAAGGCTTTTTGGGGAATGAGCTTGTCTCATTTCTGTGTCCAAATAGGCAATGAGAATTACAAGTACCTATTTATTTATTGAGCTTTTAACTCAGATGTGTTTCTTTGCTGTAAAATAAGAAGATGAAGGTTTACCATTCTTATTTAATAAATATGCACAAATGGCATACTTCTGCTTTTATATCTGGAAAAAACTTTTTAATGGTAAATAAGATTTTGGCTTTTACATTGATTTGGTACTTTGCAAAATACAGAATTTAACATGTTTGTAATGAGTGTATCACTGTCAAAGATCATCTTTTAACTTTTAAAGCAATTTGCCAAATCCATCTATTCTTTGAGACTGACCACGGAATCATTACAGTAATGAGTAAACGCTGTGTTTAAAACCATTGCTGATTAGTCAAAGTTTTGGCTGCATTTGTGGGCCCAAATATTTTACAATTAAATGTGTAAAATTAGAGCATGAAAATTAGTTCAATGGTGCCAAAGTGAATACTTTGGATTGAGAACATACTGTAATATAGTTGTAAAATGTTGTGGATTAATTTCTTGTGTTTCTGGCTTGCCGTTCTGTGAAATGTTTAAAAAAAATGAAATTTTACTGTGTTATTTTATTTTAGCTTTGATCTCTTAATGGCACAGTATTGCATGTGACTGAGATGATGAGCAATATGAGTGTCACACTGCAAGGAGGAATTCAAAGGGAAACTTCCTGAAATATTTAATTTTTAAATGTTCCTAAGAGTGTGAAGTGAAAGTGATAGTGTGAATCAACGGTGTTCATAATTACTATGTCCATTTTCAGTTGAAATTAATCAATTGTGGTGATGATGTTTTCTACTTAGATGGATATCTGTGAAGACCTACGTTTAAAACTTTGCTGCCTATGTCTTATTGCATGGGTGGATCACACATTTTGATGTGATCATATTTGATTCTAACAATTTCTTCATGTTGCCATCTGTGTTGAGAAGGATTTAGCTCTACAATGTTTAGGGGTTTCATTACGAGTGCCGTGATGTCTGGACTTTCTCACGCAATATGTGTTGGCAACTTGATATAATTAAGTGTACTTTAAAATCGTCATGGTGCTGTCTGCAGATCCCCTGCAGTATTTACATAGGTATGTAGATTTTCACAACACATGTATATGTCAGTTACACTGTTTGGTGAAACATTCTCCTAGGATTGTCATTGGGGGTAGAATCTGGAGAAAGCACAGCATTGGTGAATCTTAAGGACCACCATGAGCATTTTATGCCTCTATTACTCTGTGCTTTTTATGCTGCATTCCAGTTTATTTTGCTACATTTTGTGCTTATTAATGTGTGAACAGATTTTTCGTTATTAATATGTGAAATGTTTTGGGATAGGAAGGGCTAGAGCTATCATCAACTGCAAAGTCATCATAGATATAAATGGGCCTAGCGTACCATATTTTATGACTTCAAAATGTATATTACCATTAAAAAATGTTTAATTAAGCTCTCTGTTTTCTCCAAATGTGAAATGATACCCATTTGACTTTTGTATGAATACTTCACCTAAAAGATTGAATCGTGGGTTATTTTAATGATGACTACACACAATGACTCTGAATTTAAATCCAGCTTTGTTGGTGTACAATGAATGTGACCACTAAATATTCAAAAGGTTATTTCGGAAAATTTGAGCTTTGCCAAAACAGATCATCATCATCAGTATTTTAATCCTAAAATTGGTTTACTGCAGCCCTCCATTCTACTCAATTTAATGTCAATTCCCTCAATCCTTGATACCTTCTCTGTTTTACGTCGTCCTTCTTAGTTTGTCCTATGTACATGTCTCTTGGTCTTCCTCGTGGTATCTTCCCTTCTATTATAGTCCTAATCAACCCATTGTGCCTCAATTTGTATCCAATCCATCTATTTCTTCTTTGTTGTAAAGTTCTCCATATGGTCCTATCCTCTTCTGCTCTTCTATATACTTCCTCATTCCTTTCTTTGTGTATCCATTTAATCTTCATCATTCTCCTTCAGCACCACGGTTCAAAGGCTTCTATTCTTCGTTGGTCCACTTTTCCAAAGTTCCCAGTCTTGGAACCATAGAGCACCATGCTCCACATGAAAGTCTTGACGAATTGTTTCCTTGTTTCCAGCCTTAGGTTCTTTGAACATAGTAATTCCCTTTTCTTCATGAATACGTTCTTAGCTTGGCCTATTCTTCGCTTGATGTCAGTCGAACATCTTCCATCCCATGTTATGCTGCTGCCCAGGTAGATGAAGTATTCCACTTTTTCTAGTTTCACCCCTCAAATTGTGATTTCTGCATACAGTTTCTCTCTTTCACACACAAGGATTTTAGTTTTCTTCTTGTTGATTTTCATATTATATACCCCCCAGTACTTGATCCATAGCACTTAAGAGTTGCTTGTAGGTCCTCTTGCGTTTCCACTACTATTACGATGTCATCTGCAAACCAGAGCATGTTGATTTCTTCTTCATTTACTTTGACTTCTTTGATACCACTCCTTTTTTGGTGGCTCTTGGGGTATTTATGTAGATGTAGATACCCAATTCTTGTGTTTCTTTTATTGCCTCTTCCAAGTATATGTTGAATATCGCTGGCAGGAGGTTGCATCCTTGTCTTACTCCTTTGCTTTTTTTGGCTTCATCAATATTCTTTGATTCTATTGCCAGCACAATGTTATTTCCTTGCCCATTTCTTCATGACTATGATGCCTACTCCTGTAATTTTCTGGTTGTCTCCCAAGTATGTCACCCTGTAGCCCAGAAGTTGTTCGCCCCCGCCCACTCAATTTCGCCCAATCCCAGGATGTCTATTCCCAGCCTATCCATCTCCATCTTTGCATTTTATAATTTCCAGCACACCCCTAATGACCTTAACGTTCCACATCCCTATTCTGCATTTATGCACCTTGACTGATGTTTCCCTCCGAGTAGTCCCCACCCGGAGATCCGATTAGGGGCCTATTTTACCCAAAACAGGTATTTCCTGATTTTAAACCAGAATAAGTTTCAAAGATCTGATTGCAAGCAAGAAATTACATTCATATGAACTCTAAGTGCCTAGACATTTGTGTACTGGGCAATGCAATGATGTTATAACTTAATTCCCACTCATTTTACATGCAGTATTTTCAATTGATAGATGTAACATAACAAAGAGTTGTGAGATGGTAGTACTCAAAGGATTACTTAAACATTAAAAAGTACTAAAATTGTTAATGAGATAACCCTTGATGAAATTAAATCTTTATTTTTCCAAGCACACAAAGCCAAGGTCAAAGAAAAATTATCTTGACACCCACAAAAGAATGACTCCCATCTGTTAGTTGTTATTTGAAATGACTGAATGATTTCAATTCATCCTATCCATCTCAACGGATACTTAGCTGGCATGACCCCGTGAACTTCATGAATACATTGTGTAGGGGATCCCAAAAGCCATCAATGTTGCACAACATATCAAGAATTTTTCCTGGTGCCCCAAACAAGAAAGTTAATAAATATTTGTCCCAACAGTAGCATCTGAAAGCTATGCTTTTAGCCATTGAGTACATCCACCTGGTCGCAGATGGTGGGTTGACTTCTAGGTATAGGGATAAGCTGCATGTTACAAGTAAGCTGCAGTTGGTAATTACTAATGGTTCTTGGAGGATGTAGAATACCATCCTTGGGTAAGATGGCATTAAAAATATCTATGAAAGCCTAAGATGGTGCTCTGACTTGATGAATGACTGCTCCCAAACAATAGTCTGTCAATTACCTGGAGGAGGGAAAAGTAGCCCTCCTTTCTATTCTGTTTTGATCTGATGATAGTGGAGATGACAGTAATCAGTATAGTGACACTAATCTCAATGCAATAGTACAGACTACAATCTGAAAGGGAATGTGAAACCACCACATTAACACCTCAAGGTGCAACAGTTCACTAATTTCCTCTTTTTCTTTATTGGATTAGAGAACTGAATCAAGCCTTCTTGAGTAAAACATTGCAGAGGTATACTAGTCCCCCATTTGGATCACCAGGTACACACTACTCAAGAAAGTACATCACTCAAATGTATCAATCAGTTTAGGATTGGAAGTTGGAATGTCTGATCACCCCATTGATGTGAGAGGTTGGAGAATGTAAAGGTAGACATGACAAGAATGAGGTACGAAATCTTAGGCATAAATGTAATATGGTCCAAAGGAAAATTTTGGAGCAGTAGCTGCCAGATCATTCCCAAGGGTTCCATGAATGGAAACATGGGAGTGGGAATTATACTGCAGAAGAGTGCCACAATGAGAGAGACCAGTGAGACAATGAGACCCTACAATAAAATGAGAAAATCTTTATGGAGAAGTTAGCAACCAACAAATACCATAGTGGTACAATTACATGCCAAAAACAGGCTATTATGATGAAATGGAAGTGGTGTATCATGATATGGCTGAAGTAGTTGAAGGAAAAAGAATATCAAATTATACATGAACACTAGAATGCTATCGCTGGAGGAGGCCTAGAAGGAAAAACATTAGATATAAATGGTCTAGGAAAGTGGAATGAGAGAAGAGGAAGGATTTTGGAATTCTGCGAATAAGACAAATTAGTGGTGGCAAATACTCTTTTACAGCTATCCAAAAAGATGAAACAAGTGGAAGATACCAGTAGACGTAAGAAGATACCAAATTGACTGTATGCTTTTGAATTAGAGATTTACGAATCAAATATAAGTAACATGGCAATGAAGGAAGGCTGGGTTTTTAGCAACCATGAAGTGAACTGTAGGCTGAAGGAATTCTGAGAAAAGGAAACCATTGATCACTGGCAAGTACTGGACCTTATAGAAGAGAGAAGAAAGTGGAAAAACTGGAGGACTGAGGAAGGGCAGATGGGTTACAGAAGATTAAAATTGAAGTGAAATCGGCAGAAATGTGAGGAGGACCAAAGAAAACTGGATGAAGACCCTATGCAAACAAGTGCAGTGTGACCTGGTCCAAGGAAAAGTTGAAGCAAGTTACATGACCATGAGACACCATTTCAATGAGCACAGCAAATAGAAACCCCACTTGGGATAGCAACAAAAGGGAGAACAAAGAAAGGATAAGTATTCTGTTGACTTATTGCTTACCACATGTGAAGGGGAGAAAGAAGGCTTCACAAGAATACTTGCCAGCATGGAGAAGGGGTTGAACTAGTGTAACCTCAAGAAAAGCAAGTTCGTGGCTAAGATTATGGTCTGCAGTTGAAGTAGAAAAGAGAATCTTTAAGTAGGAAGAGAGAATGCACAATGGAATAAGTGGAGAAGTTTTACTAATTAGGCAGTAAAATCACTTTGGGAGTAATGGAAATGGGATGACACAGAGGAATGCTGAACATAAAATTGATAGATGAGAGTAATACCATAAACACAGTAATCAACCGGAAGGTTGGTTTGGTAGGTGATGGTAGAGATCACCCAATACTAAGCCCGACAGCCTGTGAAATTCACACAGAATTACCGGGGTAGAGTGGCCAATTCCTTTCCTTGTGCCGACTATGGTTTCCCAGTAAGATATGGTACCTGAAAAATCACATAGCTTGGGTGGAGCAGAGGGTGCCCAGAGAGACTTGACCTGGAATTGAACCCGGACCCTCCAGTCAGTAGTCCAACACTCTACCCCTGGACTACCACGACCCATAGAGATAAGAGTAAGTATTTAGTAAATCGGGTAATACGAGGAGAGACACTTTATAATTTGGATACCAAATTTAAATTACTCTATTTTAAGACAAAATTTTCCTTTCTATGGATATTTCGATGTAGCAATATTTGGAGAAGGTGTATGGATACTATTTCAATACACTTTTACACACTACACAATTTCACTTTTACACAATACACTTGAGAGACATTTTAATTTATTAACAACTAAGTTTAATATTCCTGGAGTGTAATGTTTGACACTGTGTTGGCATTTTATCTGTTATTGGGTTCTCATCTTATTCAAAGGGAATTGCGCCTGGGGCGGGATGCTAGTCCCAGCAGTGTGAGATCACTCAGGTTTCTTTGGAGTTGGGGAATTTGTGGGGGGGGGGGGACTTTGGTTCCTGCATTCTCAATAGTAGACCATATGGCAAGCACCATTGAAGTGGCTATATTGCCTATCCAATCTCTTCTATGTATTCCTCCCCTTCATCATCATCGTTATCATCATCATCCCAAAAAATCGAAATTCCACCACACCAGCTCTTAAAACATCCCTAATCCCTGAATCTCTTAGCAAACAACCTTCCAACTCTTCCGCCACCTCTTCCTCAAACTCACCCTCCAATTCACCCCCAAATCACCTCCAAAACCATTCCCCGACTCTTCTATCACCTCTTCCTTAAATTCACCCTCCGCCTCATCCCCCAAATCACCTCCCAAATCACCCTTCAAATCACACCCCATCTCACCCCCAAACTCACCCCCCAAAAATACCCCCCCAACTCTCCTACCACTTCATCATCATACCCACTCCCAAATCCTCTGGTTGTCCATGATTATTTTTTTTACCACCACCTGAAAGTGCAAGAAAATGCATTATTTCAAATGGTTTTATTACACTTTCATCATTACATTTGTCACCTTTTCATTTCCCAAACATAGTGTCATTACCACCCTAAGCAAAGGATACCATCTAATCTTCCTGCATGTAAACACCCATGTCTAGATACATCGCATTTAAATGTAGCTTGTAGTAATACAGGGTTCGTCCGGAAAATAAGTGTACTGAGCTCAGGAAAAAAAATGTATTACACTTTTACATATCTTAAGCTAATATTCCTCAAAATAGGACCCTTGTGAGTCGATACACTTGTTCCAGCGGCGTTCCCATTCCTGGAACGCTCCCGCGAAGGCATCATCGGGAACCTCTGGAAGACACGGCCTCTTTGACGGCGTCCAAAGTCCCGTATCGCGTTCCTTTCAAACTCCTCTTTATCTTCGGGAACAGAAAGAAGTCCGGTGGTGCCAAGTCCGGGCTGTAGGGCGGGTGCGGCAGCGTTGCCACGCCGTGCTTGGCCAAGAAATCCGACACGACAAGCGTGGTGTGAGACGGCGCATTGTCGCTCAGGTTGTCAGTCATACGGTTGATCGCTGGCCGGACGCGGGCGACTCGTTTTCGAAGCCTGTCGAGCACTTGGACGTAAAATGCAGCATTTACAGTTTGTCGTTCAGGCACAAATTCGTATTGGACGACTCCCCTTTTGTCAAAAAAGACAATGAGCATCATAAACTTATTTTCCGGACGAACCCTGTATTACATTTGTGCATTTTAATGTAGAATGGTATGTTCTTTCATGATACCATTTTTTCAAGTAATTAGTCCAAGGTATAATTCCTACCCAAGGATATCCCAGTGCACTGCAGAGTCCGCCGCACTTCCGAGGCGAGATTGGCAATGCTGCTTCACCTGTGCCTCAACCCTCCCCCCTCTGACAACCACATCCAACCTCATCCAACCCACTCCCCCCGTAATATACGCGGTGCCATACCCTTATGTACATGTAACAAACTCAAAGAAAACTAAGGAAATATTCAGGTTCATGCTACCTACTGAGGAATAGTAGCTGCCAGCACATTTATTTTACCGAGTTCCTGATGAAATTCTCCTTACAGCAATTTTTCGCCTATTTAATTATAACTTGCAAATTATTTCCCAGGTCGCAAGGCATTAGCATCATGATTGTGCTCATTTATTTACATGTGTGTTACGGCATATATTTTTACAGTCATGGACTAAGAATGGGAGCCAAGTCTGGATTCACTGAATGGTCACACGATGACGCGCGCATTTCTGGTGGGGCACGCAATTGAATTCAAGGAATGGGGCGGTTAACTGCCGGACTCCAGTTCCAATGCAAAGCCCTGCGAAGATACGCGAAATGCGCACTTTCGGAATTGAAATGGGCCAACAATTCCCTCCGCCTCCTTTTCCATCGTCCCAATTCGATTTCAACCTCTCTTGTGAGAAGTCTCCCACTCAATATAACCCCCTAGCCTCCCCCGCCTTCCCCTCCAAAGTCCTTCCCTACTAGCCGACGGGCATAGTCTCGCCAGTTCGCTTTGAGAGCCGGGACGAGCCAGGCAATCGAAGCCGAGGAACCCGCGAGGGCATATCGTCGAACTACTCTGGAGAAGACTAAGCGGTCGAAATCACGGGAAGCTCTCTTGTCATTGGTGAGAATTTATACAAGCCCACGTGCAAACATACAGTGGTAGATTAGGCTTCTTCATAAACGTATTCAGTGTATCAAGTTTCGATTATCTAGATCTTAGGGCCATTTTCCCAAATTGACAGTTGTATGTTGGTAAGTATTTAGTCGACCTATAAAAATTATCTTAAAATGTGCTTTCTCGTTCTGGCATCCGTATATACATACACTGAGCAAAGGGTTGAAGTACGCGGTATATCCAATCTTCAGCTTGGCTCAATTGTCATTGGATATTGTCCGGGGAATGTATTAATGATGGTCCCGTAATTGTAATCACTGGGGATCGGATTGGTGCGGTCGATAACCTATTAGCTTCCCACCCAGATAGTCATATTTTGAATGCAAGAGGCGGCAGGTATTTTTCAGTGGTGTCTCGACCCCTACGATGAAGGCGCTTTGTGGAGGGTACTTTGAGTGAGTACACCGTCCGTCGTTAGGGACGTTAAACTGCGGACCCCTTGGCGCCCTTCGTTAAGTGGACTACTTCCGACGACAGGTTTCTTTCCACCCTTCTTCCTTTCTCATCCACCCATAACGGCGTTAATGACTTCGGCTTTCGGTCACCTCCCCTAGAATCACAAATATTATCGGTCCTCGGCAATACTGAGGTTGCAATCACGGCCGCGGTAGTTTCCAATTCTTGTGTGTGCACACATTGAGAATCCGATTTGCGATGTCTAATTCTTCGTCATTGTAGACTCTCCACAATTAATAATCTGATTAGCTTCTGGTCTACCCCTCGCTTGGCATGTGATTCGAAATGGGGAGGGACTGCAAATTCGAACGCGGGTTAAGTGGATAAAAATTCAACCTGAATTTTGTAGTTTATTCCTTCGTACGCGACGGTAGCACCCTAATTAGCATCGCGCTCGCCATCCAAGCACAGAGGCTGGGCGCTCAGATCTAGCGTCGGGTTTGCGAGCGACTGGAATGTATTTCCCAGGAATCCTTACTGTATATGGAAAACAAAGCAACCGTCCCTGCCCGGTGGAGCTTGGTGAAATTGCCCACCGATTCCTTAATTTTGTCAGTCTTAGAAAAATACCACTTTGAAATTGCTTTCTCTGGAGATACGCTTCAGATTAGGTCACTTCTAGGTCGAAACATGTCAAGCTTTCCTTGTCATTTAATCTTAAGCTTATTGTAGGAAAATCGCCTGAAAAAATGTCCCCCAGCTGCCGAGAGGAGAAAATATGGGTAAAATCTTATAACTTGTTGCTCTGGTTCTGAGACAATTTGCCAAATATTTTCACTCACTTCCCAAGTGTTATAAATACGATGATGAATTATTTATAATTGGTCTTAGCAAGCAGAAATGGTGTAAAAATTGACACTGTAATAGAGCCAAGAACAAAAGATTACTATGTATTTTCCACAAAACTTCACATTGGCAACAAATTGTTTCAATGCAAAGTAATAATCCTCGGGTACCTTCAGATAACTCCTGTGTTGAAATTAGATGTAGCAAATAAAAGGTTTGTGGGAAATACATCGCATTTTCCTTTCATTCAAAAATAATTTCCACACAATCAAGCCTGATATCAAGTATATTAAAGGGGAGAACATTAGTCAAGACAGGTGATTGTAGGAGTACACGTACTTGGGTTGTTGGTTTGAATGAAGGGAGGTAGAATGAATGTGGGAGGGATTTATTGTAGTGTGTGGTGTCTGGTCTTCTTTTTTGGCAAGGTTGAGAAGTGAAGTAATTGTATTTTAGTGTCTTTCCAATACCAACTTAAAACTTTTATTTACCAATGAATTAATATATTATTTAAAAGTTTTATTGTTTATTAATATAAGTTAAAAGTATGTTTCTCCTTTTATTGTGAAATATTTTACCTAATTAAAAAAGCTGTTGATGCACCCTATAAACGTTAAACTAACTTATTTCCTTCTACCTCACATACCCAGCATTCTCCCTTCTAGCACATATATTGAATTTTTATTTCTATGTCCTGCAATAATTCCCACTTTCTTCAAATTATTCCCAAAAAACTTCTCCCCCTTCCCTACCATGCTTCAAACTTACTGTTTTCATATCATTCCCATTTGATTTTTTTCCTATCTCCATACCATTTCATAAGCTTCCGATATATGCTTAGCCACTGGCATTAGCAACTGTATTAAAAATTGTGTAAATAAGTGCTACTTTCCTCTGTTAAAGGATATTAAGCGAGGCAGATGTTATGATTGATAACTGGTAAGACATTTCCTAGTTTCCTTGCTTCTCACTGTTTTTCACTCGCTGTCACATCTCTCCTGCCTTGGACTCACCGAACACACTCTCTTGTACTTTCATTCTGTCCTTATTCTCAAATCCCAATCTTCATTTCTTGTTTCATATGTGGACACCTTTCTGGGATATATAGCTCACATGGTGCACGTGTGAAGGGTGGAAGGGGAGGCTAAGCAGTGGTTGGAGTTCCTTTAGAAAAAAATGAATCCATCAAAAAGTCTGTAAAAACATGTTATGAACTTTGATTTTTCCATTACATATTACATTCAATAAACATGTGATACAGTAAAATTTACATTGTTCCATGTTCCATTGTACCTCATCTCCCTTTTCTTGAAAGAAACGAGATTCCATTGTTATTTTAACTTAATCTTATAATTTCCACATGCATATGACAATATTTAAATCTATTTTGATATCTTTGAAATATGCTTTTAAAAAGATTTATTTGAATTTATCTGATGATCTGACGTTAGTCTTTTCAGCAAGCCATTCTTAACCATTGTTTATCACAGATATATTCATTTAAAGGTGTGCTACCCACTAGTTTGAGACAAATGAATAAAAAGTTGAAATTGATGGAAGTTGCAGTAGTTGTTACTCAAATAATTTCCAATAAATTGTCATGGATGAATTGTATGTTTCCTTATAGTACCATTTTTATGAAATTCATTTACATTTTAATTAAAGCTTAATATCTCAGATATTTCAATGTGGTTCATTTAGTTTCTTGTATTTGTCTTTGTATATCTGCCGTATTATGCACATGTACATATGAATACCTGGACTGATCACTTCATAACTCTCAAGAGATAGAACGAGCGTTGCTAAATGTGAGAAAGAAATGTAACTAGGCATAAAGGATGACATGCATGAATTTCAAGTGAAAGTAGCCATTGTTTTTAAATTTTGAAAGGGGAACCAATCTTTCAACATTCAACCAGTAAATATTTCTTTAGCTCTTTTGAACACAAAAGTATTTATATTTTGCTTAAAACATCCTAAAAGTAGTTTTAAAAAACGTTACCTTAAAATTCATTCATATTTCAATTGTTATCCCTCAGGTCTTCCATTTGATGCTCATGTAAGTAAAGAAGCATCCATGGGAATCAAGTTTCAGTAAGCAAGTTTTCTCACCAAAGGAAATAAGAAACGAAGATGTATATTTACTTGCTGGTGCCAATTTGGAGACTACCATCAGCATCTAAAGAAGTGCACTTCATGTGGGTGCCAGCCTTAAATGAGGCCTCTGAATAGAGTGCAAGCAGCTTCATCACTAACCTTTTGGATAGTGGCTATGAGAGTATTTCAGTGTAATGTTTTGGTTGTAAAAGATTATTTGGAATATTGATGCAATATCTAATACATATTTATCTCAACAAATGTATTTATGAGTAATAAAGATGAAAGAAACAACGAATCTTGTCTAATTTTAAAATAGTTTGTGTAACTTTTGAATTGCTAATTTTACCTTAATATGCTGCTTAAGAATTGTAAAGAGAAATACAGGAATTCATCTAAAAAATAAAGATATATTTATTGATGTTTAGACTATAATTGTTGTTTGGAATTATCTAAAGTACGAATAACTGTAAATGAATATATTCTAATAATCTTAAAAAAATAATGGCAGTCTGAATATATTTACACCCTCTGCCATACTCACATTCGGCATTACGGGTTATTCAATTCGTTATGAATTAAAATGGAAATAGACATAACTTGAATGAAACTTCTGTATTTCCTGCAAATATCTATTCGAAACATTGTTATCGAATTGATTGTTTAAAAACCAAAAAACCGCGAAATACATTATTTCAATTAATCACTAGCATCAAATAGTTAACTAGTAGCTTTACTGTACATAAAAAAATGTTTTATGTGTAGCATATGTAAAATATGAAAATATACCGTAATCCGTACGTTTGTAGCCTAAAATGTTGTCAAATTATTCAAAGTAATTATATCTTATCCTGCATAGCAACATTGTGTGCACTCTGAACAATTGTTCTTTGGTTTTTAAGACGTAATTCATGATTACAATAAACATATGAGCTATATTTGCTTGCACCGGGACAAAAATTACGTCATGCACCGAACTGGACGAAGTCCAATAATTAGAGTTAATTGGTCTATCACATGCGAAAAGGCATGGTATCGAATGTTTTCCAAGTACCGGCTCACGCTTCAAGAAAGAGTAGCGACGGCCAACCGCTCACGAGCCGTCTCGGAGTACCGTGAGGCCCGAGGCGAGGTACTAAGCCTCCCCGAGAAAATATACATGAATTCAAGTCCCGAGTCCAAACACCGAAAAATATTCTAAGTCCAGAGCCCCTCGTCAGGCGAGAGAGGCGTCGAGGCAGGCAGATGCCTCGGATTCGTCGAGTGAGAGCCTTGCTGAGCTCATCGTGTTAATTTTGAGAAAAATCGGCTAAGTCCGTAGTTTCGCAGGTCAAATAATCGTTTTGAACCTATAACTCACAAGTAACCCGGTAGCCCGGGGGATAAGAGGAGGATTGTGGAGGCGAGACTATAGCGTATATTACAACGATTTACTTTTGCAGCCGAAATTTTTTTTTTCACAAAAAATTTTCGATTCGTTAAAATGCACAAAACTGTCTCCAGAGATTTTGACGGTGGGTTCAGGATGCCGCGGGAGATCAGGAAAACAATTAAATATTGAATATTTTTGTGAGGAGGGCTGCCATTTTTTCCAGCCGGGCGGCGGGGCGCCGAAAAAAATGGTATCCCTCCTCACAAAAGTATTCAATTTTTAATTGTTTTCCTGATCTCCTGCGGCATCCTGAACCCACCGTCAAAATCTCTGGGGACAGTTTTGTGAATATTAACGAATCGAAAATTAATTAACGGATTGGTTAAGAATTCAGCCAACAGATGGCGCATGCCTTCACTAATTGAAACCTCCTCAAATACCAGCACGTCCTAGTACATCCTTTTCCCACTAGAGACACCAACGTGTAATTTCGAAATTCAATTTTTACATGGCCATACAACATGCATTGTGTATTTCGTATTGGCTATATGCGGTTCTTTCCAACTTGTGGCACGGTTAATGTAAAATATGACGCACCCTTACGTTTACATCCATCACATTCTTATGGAATTTGCTGGAACTTCATAATGTATTTAAATATTGGCGAGGTAATATTTAAACATAAGCGAGTGAAATATTAGATAGTGCTCAAATTCAAAATGAGGCGGCAACCCTAACAGGTTGCAATATCTCCTAGTTCATATTCAGTAATTCTATGTAATTTTTTATTTCAATGAAATTGGCAAGCTGTGAAGAATAGAAGAGTTATGTTTGATCCAAAACGCTTAAATATTAATTATAAAGGAATTTTCCAAAAATTCCACTAGAACTTGATCTCAACACGATTTCATTGGTACAAGTTGGTTCAAGCAGTTCTATCCATTGAACTGGTAGCAAATTTCACAAGTGTTTTTGACTAAATTGGTCAAAGCAGTATGTACGAGGAGAAGAATACATAAGGTGTACAATAGGTCTCGTACTTAAGGTGAAGAATTAGTTTTGGCAAAGACTCTTTCACAAGGAGGACCGAATTTATGACATGGACGTTGCGTAAGGATGAAGTTGGTGACGGATGTCTTTCAGGGTTCAAAAATTCCAATCTCGAGTCAACCCACGACCGTTTAAACATTTCCTCTGCACAAACGTTGAAAAGAACATATACTAATGGACACCCCTACCTTATTCGTCCCACTAAACTGTCCATACCGCCTTTCCAACCGTCAATCTCACCGGAGCAGTCTGAGACATGTACAGGTTGTGGATAAGTCCTCTATCGCTCAACTCTACTCCAATTTTCTCCAACAAATGTATAAAATCTACCCAATTTATTCAATTCAACGCCTTCTCGAAATATGCATAACAGGCAAATAACTCCTGATTTTATTCTATATTACTCTTGATTAGTGACCTCATTACTGCAATGGCATCGCGTAGGCCTTTTCCCTTCCTGAACCCAAACTGATAAGTCCCCAAGTGATCATTTCCTCTACTCTCCATCCTCTTATTGATGATATTGAGAACCGGTTTAGCTGCGTGTAAAATCAAACTTTTTGTTCCGCAGTCCTCACATAGCCTATACCTTTTTGAATTTTAACTAAAATTGATCTAATGAAATCATTCGAACTTACTCCTGCCATAAAAATGGAACAAATTAGTCGACAAGAACTCTTCCTCCCGTGTTTCCTAAAACCTGCATTAGTTTCGCGAAAGTGTTGTCTACCTCAAAATATTCTCTTTCTATGTCTAAGCTTGCAGGCCTAATGTCTTCCTTCATTACTCATTACTTCCTCTATTTATTCCTTCCATCTCTCTTGAGCCTTGGATGGATTAATTAATAATTTCCCTGATTTAGTTTTGATTGAAAACGAGATAGCCGAAAACGTAAACGTAATTGGCACTAGGTTGTAAAGAGGAGAGGGGGGGAATTCAAACAAAGTTACAAGTAAGGGGAAAGATAGGGAACACACAATAGGTCACTTGGGTGGGTTTGGGAAACAGTGACACTCGTATACCTCAATCGCACAAAAAAGGCAGAATTAATAATTAAAAATAAAATAAAACAAACTAACAACCACTCGATCAATAGGGTGTGCTAAGGAATAACAGTCACTCTCGTGAATCGAATTCAGATACAAACATTCAGGGTTTACAAGGATGCCTAGTATGCCAGTGACCCGTCAATCACTCAGATGAATGCAAAATTATAAAAAGGACGTAACTAAACAGAATGGACATGTAAACAGGCAATCACTCAATGACTCCGGTGTGTTAGACCTTTGTGAATCGTTCTCGCTCACTCGTTCAGGGTTTACAAGGATCCCTTCAATGACAGTGACCCGTCAATCACATAGATAGAAACAAAATTATAAAACGGACGTACGCACGCTCTCGTTAATTCACACAATCACTCATGTGTGTTCAAAAAGTGGGACTTTTGCGATTCACAAGTACTCCCTGGTTCAGGGTTTACGACGATCCGTCCCATGCCAGGGACTCGTCCATCACACAGAAATAACAAAAGGGAACAGAAAGGACTTGCGTAAACATGCAACCACTCGGGTGTATTAGACCTTCGTGAATCGCACACACTCACTCGTTCAGGGTTTGCAAGGATTCCTCCTATGTCAGGGACCCGTCAATCACACAAACAAAAAATAAGGAAATAAGAATCGGGGGTAAGTAAGTGCCTAGAAAAAACCTGACACCAGGTGTTTCGCCTGCAAAGCAGACCTCTTCAGAGAAGATTCTTCGCCAATTCGAAAGAGACTTGACAGACCTGAGAAACAACAAGGCACCAAAAGTTGACAAAATAAACGGAGAAAAAATCAAGGCACTCGGGCTCAAAGCCTCTATGGACTAATCAAAGGTACAGGTAGCTACGGCAGCGGAAAGATACCAGAAGACTTCGGGAAAAGTATAATGATTGCAATACCGAAGAAACCAAAAACAGATAAATGCAAAGAACACAGAATATTGAGCCTTGCGACTAAAGCATCAAAAATCCTTACTAGGATAATTAGCCGAATAATAGAAGGAAGGATAGAAGAAAACCTCTCTGAAAACCAATTTGGATTCAGGAAAAACCGAGGAGCAAGAGAGGCAATTCTCAGCTTGACAGTTTGGCCGAAAAAATGAGACACGTAAATAAGCCATTATATGTGGCATTTGTGGATTCGGAGAAGGCCTTCGACAACGTCGAATTGAACAAGACGTTCAAGGTACTAGAAGCACTTGGATTGAACTACAACGACAGAAGAATTATCCATTCCCTCTACAAGAATCAGATTAGAACAACGCAAACGAAAAATGGAAGAAAAATAGAAGCCAAAATAAACCAAGGAATAGGAAAAGGATGCAACTTCTCGCCAGCAATATTCAGCGTATACCTGGAAGAGACAATCAAAAAACCACAAGTCTTAAGTATATGATGTTTTAACAAATTACTATCAAACACATTGATGTTTCATGTGAACAAATGATAAAAGCGCATTTTATTTTCAATAATTTCTGTTTTGAAAAAGTTTGACGTAAACCTAGCTGTCAGTGCACCATAAATTAATTCTATCTTTAACTTATGCCATCAAAAGTTCATTACATAAATGCCTACAGGATGTTTCTCCATTCTTGCCCAATAATGAAGCCACTCTCATCTTTAACCTGAAACTGGGTTTTACTGGAACAAAGACCTTAACGTCCCATCCGACGGACGGCGTACTCACTCAAAGTGCCCTCCACGAAGCACCTCAAGTAGGGATCGGAATACCACTGAAAAATGTCTGTGAAACCACCACTTTTGTTTATTTCTATTCCTGTAAGAATAGAAATCTTCCTTACACTCCCAGAGCACATTCACTCATATTTATGAGAATTGAATTTAGAATCATTAAATTTTTTACTGCAGAATGTAACATGCGTTATGAAAAATTTAAAATAAAATATCGGAATGAGGGAATAAAACTTCATATCAAGATACCTCTTTAAAATCTTTACCACACCTCTTTAAAAGCAGACCGAGTCTCAAGCCAAAACGAAAATTTCTTCTCTTTCATCATCCTAAGTCGTCTTCAGCGCATAGAGGAGGGAATTAGTCCACCAATGAGCTGAAGTCTAGGGAGTGCATTTGAATACACACACATGTGTGTGTGTTTCCAAGCCATAGTTTCTCCCAACAATTCGGTATCTTCGTTTCCTCGATGCTACGTGTATTAGAACTGTTTATCCATTAAAAGAATCTTAACCAATTTGGTTAAAATTTGAATAACTGATCGTAGCACTTTTCCACTTGATAAAATTTATTATACGACCGGGGTTCGATGTATTACATCATCATCGGGCGATGATGATGATGTAATACATCGAAACCCAGTTATTCATTATGTTCGACTTCCACCAGATCACGCCTGAAGCTATTCAATTTGTTGGTTACAATTCGTTCCTGTTGTTTTCATCAAAATAATAACAACTTTCATAAAATTCCAGACAAACGAGAAGACAGATTTCAGAAACGGCATTTTCATTTTTTTAAAGCCAAGAGAACAAAAAGGCGCTTCCCAAAAGGAGCGAGTTAAATGTCAACGAGATCTAAGTTTTCAGATGAGACACCACATTGTGTTCTCACGAATGCAGTTCATGCACAATTTATGCAAATCATATGCGTCCGCTGGCGCCAGGATATGGGGTTTCAAACCGCTCCGCTCAACACGACATCACCGAGGTCGTTTCGATTGAGTTAAGTCTAACCAGTATTCTGCTTAAAAGCGCTCCCTCCTTAATAGGACAGTGACATAGAGATGGCATATTTAATGAAAATCATGAAAACCATTCAATGATGAGACATCTAGGTTCATATCCTTGAATTAAGGACGCTTACCTACTATGAAGGGAACTAAGGAATAGGGCAATAATCTTGATTATTTTATTTTAAAACAACACATCTTAGCGTGGAGTTCATTACGCAAACCTACTCCAAAGTCTACTTACAATAATACAAAGTTTAGAGCGTTTGAAATGTCAAGGTTTTTATGACGACATCATGATGTTTCCCCAGTGACGGAGTACTCGAGAAGAGGCCAGACGTTAAACTCTTCCTTCGCTAATTTCCATGAGATTTTGATAGCCAAATGATTGAGCTAAAGAAAACTAAAGAGGCTCTGATGACCACTAGAACTGTGCTGGAGGGAGCTATAACAACGCCCCGTTAGATTTACCCATGCCAGTTAAGTCGAAGGACAAGAGTCAGTCGAAAGGTAGTCCGAACGTCTGTTCCTCAGTGGGGCGGCTGCAAAGGCGCCTGACCCCAGTGGAGCCGTCATTGAGTGATAATCTCACCTTAAAAACATAATTGAGCAAGGCAATTGGAAACCTCCTAAATTATTTATCCCAGGATACTTAGCATGGAAACCATAATGAAAATGAGTCATGGCAACTACGGGACTCGGCCTAATCGACCATGTGTCACGTCCAGTAGCAGGAGAGGCAAGGAATCCGCGGTCGTCATCTCACAAAATCCTGGCTAAGTGAAAGTGACAGCAGTAGCACAGAAGAAGAACGAACCAGTTAGCATAGGAATTGCAATATAGGACGATTTTGGGTATAAAATTAGAGATGAGATGGAAGGATATCGGAGATTACCGGAAAGATAGTTATCTTATAGAGGGAGGACACAGTGAGCGTGGGGTGGCTAAAATTCATATTGAACAAAACGAAGAAGTGTAGTGAGCATAAAATCAGAATGATGGAATATTATTAGCAGGAGTAAAAGTGGAACCAATAGACTTGATCATTCTCAAGTCTAGATGCCACCAAACAATCATTGAAAGAAAAAGTTCGACGGGGTTTACCGTCATTAGCTAAAGGAGGCGAGCATTGCGGCTTTCCTCTAAAAGAAAACATTCGACTTTGATAAGGGATTGGAACACAAAGGTGAAGGGAGAGATGGTAGAAGACTACGATTTAGGAACAAGGAATGACCACGGGGAAAAAGGAATAGAGTTCTACGAGAGACGGCTCAATCATTATGAACAAGGTTGTAACCCCATGAAGGTATACTTGGAAAATACGGGGGGATTGATTAAGGTATCAGTTATACTACATTATGGTTATACACACAGAATAAACGTAATTAATTCGCACAGTTTCCCGAGAGCATATACGTATTCGAATCATAATTTACTACTAATGATCCAGAGGATAAACAATAAAGACCGTTGAGGAAACGGAATGTAGAAACATTAGCCGGGGCGAAAAAATAGAAGTAGTAGTAGGCTAAAGAAAAAATTACGGGTGAGGACAGGGAGCTGGGTGCTATAAAAGTAAAATGGGAGTATATCAAGAAAGGGATATCGAAAACCGAAAATAAAATTACATGAACAGTAAATAGGAAAAAGACAACAGTTACTGACATTAGTGAAAACATAAATTACTGACAAGATGATAAAGAAAATAGATGAAAGAAGGAAATAGAAGACTGTAAACAAAAATTTAGGATGAAAGAAATGAAATGAAAAAAATAATATACTGAAGTGGGAAACTAATATTTACAGCCAAGGAAGCGTAGCTATAGACGTAGTGCGATAATGTAGATAATTTACAAGGCAGGGAGAAATAGGTGCGCTGTACATAAAGGAGAAAGGGAAGGAAAGTAATCAGGAAGTAAGAAGGGAAAATCCGTGTACATTACTGAAGATACGGTAGGAAACTTATTAATTGAACAAGGAAAGATTCAAGAGAGATGGAAAGGATGCATAGAAGATCTAAATGGTAAATATATTAAGCCAACAAGTAAAAAGAGAAAATGACTTAGATGGGGCTCAGGACCACGTAACCACGTATACTTGTGAGACGAGGGACATTCCGAGAACGGACATCGAGTAACGCAATGGGGATAGATGATATTCCCGCAGATTCACTAAGGGTTTAAGAAAACGTGGAAGGAAGAGTTTAATGGGTTAATCGTGGCATTTACGAGGAATGAATTTGGCAGGATGATTTGGTTAGATTAGTGCTAGTTCCTAATCCAAAAAGGGAAAACCAACCGTATGTGAGGACTACAGAAGAATAAGCTCGATTTCGTATATTTCTTAAGTGGTACATAATATCATCAACAAAAGGACGGCGAGGAGAGGGAAAATTATTACTTCGATGAATTTAGTTTGGGTTCAGGAAGGGGAGAGGCACGCGTGATGCCAGAGCAACAATGAGGTCACTAATAGAGGGGAACATAGAATACAGCCAGGATGAACACATTTGCTTCGTATATTTCGAGGAGGCATTCGGCAGAGTAATTTTGGTTGAATTAATGAATGCATTACATAAAATAGGAGTAGAGTGAAGGAATACCCGACTTATCCACAACCTGTACATGATTGTCGATTATCACCTGTACTTTTCAATGTATGTACGAGTATATTGGGAGGAAATGGTATAAGAGGCATGGGAGGAACTGGAGAAAGGAATACGAGTTGATTTGGAATTCATCAAATCATTTAGGTTTACGGATGATGAAGCTCTTTGTAGCCAGTCAGCAAAGGGGCTAAAATTATTGCCAAGCAGTCAGTGCGGTAGGTATGGGATGAGAATTAATCTAAGTATAACAAAGGCTATACTGTTTTTGAGAAAGAGGAAAGTCAAGTTAAATACTCAAATGAGTTCAGACTCTATGGTAGATGTAACAGTTCACCTATCTCGGAATTGTTTTGTACCAAAATGGCCCAAGTAGTAGAGCTATTGGAAGATCTACGTTAGGCAAAGAAGCTTTCACAAGGAGGAGGGAGTTGATGACATGGACGTAGGGTAAGGATGCTAAGAAAAGGGTCGTGAAACTTTGATATGGAGCGTGGTATTTTAGAGCTCGGAAATTTGGGTCTTTGAAGCAAGACGACAGGTTTAGATCGGAGGCTTTTTGGATACAAGGGTGCAGCAGGGTCGAGTTGGGGGAGGAGAGGTGAGAGTGTTGAGAGAAATCCGGAAGGCAGGAGGGATGGATGCAGAGCATTTTGTTCTGGCGATGAAATGCTAAAGATTGGTAGAATGGAGATCATTAGGTAAATGCGGACGTGGGTTGGGGAGGATAGGCAATTTGGACAGAATACATGTGGAATTGAAAAACAGTTCTCCATAGTGTGGGGTGTCAGGTTGTGTCTTGTTAGAGGGGGCTAAGAAATGAGGTCGTGTTGACTCTGTGCCCATTCCAAACCTACCTTTTAGGTAGACTACCAAATAATGGTATTATTCATTAATAAAGCTGTGTGGGAGAGAGATAGAGAAAGATGTAGAAACTGAAAACACTAGGCGAAAATTCAGTGGCGTCACTCTTACTCCACAACCCGTAAAATATGGCGGTGTTACGATTGATTAATCTTCAATGGTGACGTTTTATTAGTCAAGATGAATTTACTTTTTGTTGGTTATACGCAATTTAAAATCTGCTGTTTACGACATCCAACATTTCGCAAAAAGGTCAAATGAGTGAATGGTGTAATCCTCACGGCTAAAAACGCTGAGGCAAATGGGCGTTCACTTCTTTTGATTCAGTATTTATTTCTCATGCGTACACTCTTAGCATGGCGGAAGGAAAAAATATTTTCCGCTGTGCTTTAGAGCCTCGGAAGGTTGTCACCTCGGGATATAATAGTGCTTTTAAAGGTATTACTGAATTTCCTAACAACTTAAATACGGGAAGGGGACGTGTCTGAGACGAGCCTGTTTACAAAACTTCGAAAAGAACCTACCTTCCTTTTTGCCTTTGGGACCGTCCCTTTGAGACACACTCTAGCATACCCTGCAATTTTCCTGACGCTGTTATTAGGAACAAAAATGAGCAAGAGCGATATATCTTTTCGTACGAAAAAACGTTTATGCTAAAAATGGATAAAACCTACGAAATTTTAACGTCTGGCAAGAAGAAATTACAAATAATTTATATATCAGTGTGTAGCAGGTGAGTGAGACTGAGTTCGCCATCTCTCCTTTGTAACCAGGGATAGTTTAACCCACGATGTGTACTGACCATGCTATAAGGGAGACGAAATCATACTGTATTCCTTTTTATTCCTCCATGTTTACCACGCTTCTTTCTACTTTTTATTAATATTATTTCCACTCATCGCTGGCTTTTTTCCCCTCCGTTTTATGTACAACCATCAATCCAGGAATTATTACTGTACTTCCATCTCACCTCGAATATAGGTATTCATATCAAATTTCTTCTCTCCATCTCTCACTTGATATTTTCTAATCTTCCTTCCCTCATCATCGTCCTAACATTTTATGTACCCTCTAACTAATTTGGACGTCCTCTGCGTCTTCTGTGTTATTACTGTCACTTTCAAAAACATTTGATAGTGATGGGAGATTGGAATGCGACGGTAGGCGAAGGAAGAGATGGTGGTGAGGTGGGGGACTATGGGTTAGGCACGAGGAATGAACGCGGGGAGAAAGCAATTGAATTCTGCAGGAGACAGGGGTTAGTCATCACCAACACATGGTTTAGACACCACAAAAGGCGTAGGTATACATGGAAAATGCCATGTGACTCAGAAAGGTATCAGTTAGATTATATATGGTTAGGCACAGGTTTAGGAACAGTGTGATAAATTCGCAGTTTCCCAGGAGCGGATGCGGACTCTGACCACAATTTAGTTGTTATGAAATGTTCCGTCCGTTTCAAAAAGATAATGCAAGGGCGGCGGGTTAGGAAATGGAATGTAGAAGTATTAAATAGATTAACGAGGAAGGAGTATCAGCAGGCTGTAGAGAAAATGATGGATGACGGTAAAGAGCTGAGTACTACCGAAGAAAAATGGGAATGTATCAATTAACACTTTATCAAAATAACACTTTATGAATATAACACTTTTGTCACTTTTTTGAAAATCCCACGAACGTGCACAATAATGTAAATGGACTAGTCGACTCAAACAAGGAAACTGAAACACATAAAAGAGGGACTCACAGGGACTCACTCATATTTACATTATATATATATATATATATATATATATATATATATATATATATATATATATATATATATATATATATATATATATATATAACTTTGACAGCAACACATAATATAAGAACACGTAAAAGGAACACTCACATGTTATTTCTTGATAATTTCGACGGAATTGAGCTCCGTCTTCATCAGAAGATTAGTTAGGACGCAGTATATATATATTATTATTAGGTAATCTACCGGTTAAGGTAGGTTTTTGGATGGACACAACTATCAAATAAACATTTTGTGACTCCCCACCTAGCAAACTAATCTATATCAGGTCCCTCTTCATCTCGGTGTACTTCTTTCCTCCCTTCATCCCGTCCAACATCCCTATCCTGTTCCTACCCTTACCTCGCTTGCCCAACATTCTCCCCTCTATTACCCTCTTCAACATTCCACTACCGCTCAATACGCCTTTCATCCATTTTTCCTGCCTCCATAGGATTTCTCTCAACAAACCCCTCTCCTCACCCACCATTTCCAGTACTTCCTCATTTGTTTTCCTTTCGGTCCATTTCACCTTCTCCATTCTTCTCCACACCCACATTTCAAAAGCCTCCAATCTACGTCTATCCTCCTGCTTCAGCGACCACGTTTCCGCGCCGTACATAGCTACGCTCCATATCAGAGTTTTTACGAGTCTTGTCTTAACATCCCTACTCAACGTCCCCGTCATCAACTCCCTCCTCCTTGAGAAAGCCTCCTTGCCTAGCGCAATTCTTCTCCTTACGTCCCTACCACTTTGACCGTATTGGTCCAAAACACTTCCGAGATATGTAAACTGCTCTACCTGCTCTATTTTTTCCCCGCCTATTTTAATATTTAGCTTAGCCTTTTTCTTTCTGGAAAATCGCATAACCTTTGTTTTATTAATATTGATTCTCATCCCATATTTATCGCACTGAACCTCCAATTCACTCAACAATGCTTGCAACCCCTTGGCTGACTGAGCAACTAATGCTTGGTCATCAGCAAACCTAACCGATTTTACGAGTTCCCCTCCGACTTTCATTCCTACCTCCAGTTCTTCCCATGCCTCTTTAATCATTTCCTCTACATATACGTTGAACAGTACCGGTGACAATGGGCAACCCTGCCTTACACCTCTTCCTAACACTGCCCATCCAGACTCTCCGTTCCCCACTCGCACCTGAGCAGTCTGAGACATGTACAGGTTGCGGATCAGTCTCCTGTCCCTCCAATCCATTCCTATTTTCTGCAATACACGCATTAATTTTTCCCAATTCACTCTATCAAACGCTTTTTCGAAATCTACAAAACAGGCAAAAACGTCCTGATTGTATTCTATATTCCTCTCGACTAGTGATCTCATTACTGCAATGGCATCACGCGTACCTCTTCCTTTCCTGAACCCAAACTGATCATCCCCTAAGTAATCATTTGCCTTACTCTCTATCCTTTTGTTGATGATCCTGAGAATAACTTTAGCTGCGTGGGATATCAAACTTATTGTTCTGTAATCCTCACATGACGAAGCCTTTGCCTTTTTTGGAATAGGAACTAACACCGATCTCACAAAATCTTCCGGCCAGATTCCTTCCTCATAGATACTACGAATCAGTCCATATATGGCCTTTTTCCCACCTTTCCCTAACCATTTCAACATTTCTACAGGAATATTGTCCACCCCCACAGCCTTATTTGCTTTCATCTCCTTTAATGCCCTTTCTATTTCATCGTCGAGTATGCCTGGACCTAAGCTATCTTCTTCTACGTCATGTTCCTTTTCTATGTCTAACCTTGTCGGCCTAAGTTCTTTACCATACAGTGTTTCTATATATTCCTTCCATCTCTCTTGGATTTTTCCTGGTTCAACTATTATCTTACCCCATTTATCTTTAACTGTTAGCACAGCTCTTGCCTTTTTACTTCCCGATAATAGCTTAACCTTGCTGTATAGAGCACCAATTTCACCCTTCTTCTGTAAACTTTCCATATCCTCGCATTGCGTTTTCCACCATTCTTCTTTTGCTTTATTTGTGGCCCTTCTCAATTTATTGTTTAACTCTTTGTACTTCATTTTGCCTAACTCTGTGTTTACATTTTTCCATCTTCTTCTCTCATCCATCTTCGCAATCATCTCATCCGTTACCCATGGTTTCCTTATCCTTTTCCCGTTAACGGTTCCTATAGTGTCTTTAGCGGCTTCCAATATCCCTTTCTTGATACATTCCCATTTTTCTTCGATAGCACTCAGTTCTTTACCGTCATCCATCATTTTCTCTACAGCCTCCTGATACTCCTTCCTCGTTAATTCATTTACTGCTTTTAAATTCCATTTTTTAACCCGCCGCCCTTGCCTTATCTTCTTGAAACGAACATTACATTTCATAACAACTAAATTGTGGTCAGAGTCCGCATCCGCTCCTGGGAAACTGTGCGAATTTATCACACTGTTCCTAAACCTGTGCCTAACCATAATATAATCTAACTGATACCTTTCTGAGTCACCTGGCATTTTCCATGTATACCTACGCCTTTTGTGGTGTCTAAACCATGTGTTAGTGATGACTAACCCCTGTCTCCTGCAGAATTCAATTGCTTTCTCCCCGCGTTCATTCCTCGTGCCTAACCCATAGTCCCCCACCTCACCACCATCTCTTCCTTCGCCTACCGTCGCATTCCAATCCCCCATCACTATCAAATGTTTCCCTGCAGGAACACTCGCGATGATATCCTCTAACTCATCATACATCCTATCGACTTCTTCCTCCTTGTGGTTGCTCGGTGGCATGTATACCTGAATGATTACCAAGTTCGTCGGCTCTGCTTTAATCTCTACGAGTAAAATTCTATCTGTCTCTTGCTCTATGTTGACTACGCTTCTTCCTACCCCTTTATTTAAAATTACGGCAACCCCTCGTTGGCTCTCATCCCCGCCGCTGTATATTACTCTATAATTGTCACTCCAGTAATCCCCGCTATCCTTCCATCTCACCTCGCAGAGGCCTAAAACATCTATGTTACCTCTTTCCATCTCTCGCTTAATATTTTCTAATTTGCCTCTCCTCAACATTGTCCTGACGTTCCAGGTTCCTATTCTAACTACTTTCGCCTTCTTCTGAGTCTTCTGTCCTGCTGAAGTTATTCCTTCCCCGCAAGGGTTTCGTGGGATGACGACCGCGGAAGCCTTGCCTCTCCCGCTGCCGGGCACGACACACGGCCTCTTGGGCCGTGTCCCGTAGTTGCCAGGACTCATATTATCTATAGTGCCCATCATAATATTCTTGGGAATCATAATTGAGGTGGTTTCCCGTTGCCTTCCTCAATAGTGATATATATATATATATATATATATATATATATATATATATATTAATATGTGTGTGTATATGTATATTTATATATATACCTTAATTATGTTCTTAATTTAACAAAATATATAACTTTTGCTATACGGTTTGGCATAACCAGGATAAGAGATCTTTTTGTTACTGGGCGAGGTTTGAGATGGCCCCACTGACGTGGTCGCCGTATTAATATTATATACCGCCTATTATTATTGATACCAAATGCTTTAAATAACTTAAAACTAGTATTTTAATCCATTAAAATTCCTTGAGGGAGAGATTATTTGGAAAAGTTCATACCTAGGTCATCTTACTACGCTCAATTATGGTATGAACGTGCGCTGGAGTGACGAGATTTCAATCTTCCAATCTTATTCCAGAATTTATTTTTACAGTAAACAAGACTGGAACAAGCAAGAATCTTGTAATCATTCACCGGCAACCTTTAATGGAGAGAAGAGTGAACAGGATATTAGAGGAAAGTGTTACCCACTAGATTTACTTAAAAGGAGACTGAGTTCATAGGACTGAAGGTCGGAAGACGTAATGGAAATTATTGAGATGGGGTTTATTTTGAAAGGCTAATCTTATTATACACGGCAGTTTCGGGGCACATCGGAGAAAGTGGCAATTGAGGCATTAATAAATAGTGTGGCGAACCTTAATCGCACATCTTTTTTTAGATTTCTCTCCTCTGTCAATATATTAGAACACGGTATCAGAAAAGTCGAGGCAAATGCTGATAATTTTACCTCAAGAGCGTTTTTAAAGTTTACAAATATTTAGTAAACATTTTTATTTTTTTAGTTTTGAACTAATATGATAAAAACTTACATATTTCCTCTGTAACATTATAAAGGATGAACACAATTCTCTTTCTTTGAAGCGCGCAATGCTATAACATACCGCAGCCTTTCCTTGCTCTGAGTGCTTTTATTTCATTTTATATTAATTTCTTTTTTACTACTATTTTTAACGGTTAAATTCTACAACGACCCATTTCCATAATATAATTATTTTCTTATAATTTATTTATTCCAATTTTCTTCTAATTTACCCATAAAAATAAACGCTTACAAGGTATCGCTGTAATTTAAATACATGGCGGAGAGTGTGAGAGTAAATACGTGTAAAAATATCATCCCCTATTTAAATGTATGTAAAAAATATGGTTTTCCATGAAATTTGAAACGAAAAGAATAACAAATGAAAAATATAGCTTCGCTTTGAATCGATCTATCTATCTTTGGTAAAAGAAGCGTGTACCTTAATCATTGGGTACTTTTATCCTAAAGCAATGAGCAATGTTGCTAATACAATCATGGTAACAGAAAGTAATGCATACATTATAACAGTACCTAATATTATTCGAACAAATTCTGAAATCGAGATGATGCGGTGGCTATCGTACTGGCTTCCTACCCAGAAAGCCCGGGTTGGAATCCCGGCGTCGAATATTTTTCTGTGGCATTTTGATCCCTACTTGAGGTGCTTTGTGGAGGGTACTTTGAGTTAGTACGCCGTCCGTCGGATGGGATGTTAAGCTGCGGACCCCTTGGCGCCTTTCGTTAAGAGTTAATACAGGTGGAGAGAAACCCGGCGTCGGCTAATGCCGACGCCGGGTTTCTCTCCACGCTTCACATTTTCCTGTCCATCCCTTATGGCGCACTAATCGTACTACTACTCGAACAAATCTTTGAAGTGACACTCCTAACTGCCTTCCATCATCGACTTTGTCAGGAAATTGTTGAAATAAATGTTTCTCTGCTGTCACAAATGAAATGCTTAGAAAAGTCGTTTTTCTCAAAAATAAAAAAAATAATGAGAATGCATATTCTCAAATCCCCTGAATAGTTTTTCACAAGTTTCGCCAAGGCATGTGGGTACCTCATATGGAAATTTGCTGGATGCGTCTCCACAACGACTTACTTTTAATTACATTGCCCTTGTGAGAATTTCCTCTGTAAACGTAAAGGAATCTGCGCTGAAATATCCCAACGAATGAGAATAAAACGAAATCTTAAAGCTAATTTCAAAGTTTGTGATCCAAATATCATGCGGAAGTCACAGTTTCCACCTTCCTACTAATGTACTGTGACGAAAGATTACAGGATGAAGGAAGAGTGCTTGAAAGCATTATTTATCGGAAGAGCAAATCTGGTTTCAGTTTACGTAATACGTATGAAATAATTTACAGCTTACGTATACTTACCTTACTTACTTACTTACTACTTAGCTTACTAACTTACTATACGAAATACTTTCATCACATTCAGAAATTTCAAGGTAATTTCCGGTGAATTTTATTAGATATTGACATTTTAGTTGAAAATTGAAAGACACAGTCATTATTTTTAATTCCTCGGAAAATCTGGAATCACAATAGTAAGAAATCACAGTAATAATAAAGACAGTCTAATTATGAGCGAGGACAAGATTAAACGCTGTATAGACATCTGGTACATTCGTAGTTACATATTCATGTGTACACGTATATTAGCTGCTAATACATGAAATGGTAAACGTATAAGTTAAAATGGGTTTCGCAAGAATACTATATACGTCTCACTGAAAGTGAATTGGAATCCTTTTATTAGTTTTGCATTTGGTTTCATTCTGTTTTACGGGTGGTGTCCTAACACCTCCCATCATATGCCCATGCGACGGCTTGCGGGGTATTGTGTAGACGAATATCTGACCAAAAACTCAACCATCAAAACAGACCGCAAGGAGACAAGACTAAATTGAAGTCATAACTCGTGAATACATATTTTCTTGGTATGTGCTTAGCAAAACCTTGATAAGGTCATCTCACAACGAGATAAAACTATCTTCGGTCCCGAATGTTACTAAGAGGTCTAATTTCGAGAAAAATATTCAAATATTTTTATTTATTCTACATATTCACTCGTATATTGATTTCAAAATTTAAATTTGAATACCGTGTGATCCATATTATGCATGAATGTATTCTTGACGAAATAAAAACTTTATGAAATCACTGCTTACAGGTTAACACCACACGGGAGAGATGCGACATATAGGTGGAAATCACGTGTAAATTTCATCCTTCCTTCTATCAGAAGACCAAGAGTGCAAAAGTGAATACATAAGCTAGTAAATGAAATAACGATTATGGTTTCCTCATATCCATTGAAATTAGCTTCTAGAGTTAAGAGAGGATGAACAAAATTTGGTCCATTTTAATCAGCCAATTTAAACAAATTCTCGTTAATTTCAAGCTGGCAACTCAAAATTCGATCTACGAGTATTTTCTCTATAATCTGATGACTTGGTAAAATTTATTGAAAAGGAAGCCAAGTATATGTTGATTGTATTGACGTAAGTATTGTGCCATCGCGCACATTACTGATTTTGTTCAAGAATCAAACCATCCAACATATACTATTTCCATAAAATATTACAGATATAGCGCAAAGTTTTAATTTAGTCTTTACAACTCTCTCAGCTGGTATAAAACACTCACGAAAATTCATCGAGAATACTCAATTTCTTTGTAACACCCACCCTAGCGGTGATTTGCAAGGTACATAAATATGAGTCCCAAACGCCCACAGCATTTTGAAGCGAATCAGTTGAATACGACCCGACACAAACCAACATGAAGAGGCGAGAATGTTCACTTACCAGTACCCGTATTCTAGTTGCTAGTGGTAGCCACTATATTCGGTGGAGTGGTCCGAAGGCCTTTTTGTGCCCTTAGATGAAGAATAAGTTAGAATAATAATAAAAAATAATCGATTTGGCAAGTTTAGTTGAAGAAATACCAAGAAAAAATCCAAGGTGAACGTCCTTGTCTGGTGATAAACAAAAAGTATAACCTCGACTACGGTGACACTTGGTTGAACTTCAATATCTTAGAGTGTAACGGTAAAAATCCTCAGCGGGTGTTTACTTCCTCACTATAACCTTCAAATGCTATGCGCCTCGTCAGGACTCATTATCAGTCAACACTAAACAAGGTCCTCCGGTTAGTTTCTCGAGAGTGCAGTGCCAATCAATTTACATGTTCTTGTAGTTCAACCATGCAGAGAGAACCTTTTGACGACAATACATCTGCTCCAAAATTTCGTGATAGCATGTAGCAGGATGCCACTATTAAATTAACGTATTTAAGTATTAAATTTACGAATATTGACACGCTGACTTTCGAGTCTTCGCTTTCGGCAACCCTTTACCCAACCAGTAAGAGTGGCCTTAGCACCTCCACCTGCCCAAATATAAACATTAACATCGATCGAATAAAATTTAAGTTGCCATAAAATGACGCAACAGCCAGATTACACCCTGGGAATAATGGCATGCCGTAATGTAAGTGTCCACCATGGGGTCTAAAATTTATGACTACTTTTTTCATGACTTACATTTAGACTCCATGGCCCCGGCCTTCTGTCCCAGGCAGCGAAGGTCTTTCCTCCCCGATTAGACCCAAAAAGCACACAAGCGAGGCAAACGTTGCCATCGAGCGCCGGGTCATGCTTAACTGTCGCCGCTGCGTCAGACGAAATATGAGGGGAGGGCATTGGGAATGGAGTGAGGGAAGAAAACGCTCCTCTAACGAGAGGGGGAACTGAAAGGGTGTGAGGTATGCTTCCTTTGAAACGAAGGTCCCTTACGAGGGATATTCTTAACCTGTGTAAAATGTGCGTACACCTCAAGATCTTTTTCCCTACCCCGCCCATTGAACCGCAAAAGAACGGAATACTGAACGTAACAAGGCTAGTTTCGTCCGTCGCAATCTACCGCCTCTGAGAACGCGAGACCTTGACCCGCTGCTTGCGGTGTAGAAAGCTCGGGTCAAAAACACAGAAGGATCGCGCGGTGCAGAAGCTAATGTCGCGGACGGAGGAATGAAGAGGGAAGGTCGAGTAGAGGTGAGGCGGAAAAAAAGACAACGCGGAGAGATGGCATTGTCTTTCTCGACGAGATTCGGTCGCACCAAGGCACGAATCGGCCCAGCAAACAATAAGTGGGCGACGCCGGGGAATCGAGGACAACTCCAAGCGGTTGCAGAATCTATATCGTAGGTGTGCTCTCACCAACCAGTGTTTTTCACACTTGATTTTCCAGCCAGAATTTTTTCACCCGGAACTAATTTGTTAGTTGCGTGGTTAATTAAACAGAATCTACTCATGCTTCATTTTTCAGCACATCTTCCTTTACTCAGTGGCAGACCTAAAGGGGAAGGGGTGCTCCCTTCCTTACAGGATATTTTTTGTTTTCATAAAATTGAACACAAAATTACTTACATGCTCGACAATATTTTTGAATTCTTTCGTCCTCTTGAGTATACAATTGTCCTATTAAGGATGCATTAGGTCTCTAAATGAATGCGATTATTTTCAAGTTATCATGATTTTTTAGTATTTTGTGTTGGAAAATGGATTTAAAAATTATTTCTGTTCGTTGACGAAAATCCTCCCCCCCTCCTATCGAGGTTTTCTAGATTCACTTCTGCCTCCACCTTTATTACCCGGAGCATAATTGAAAGATGTATGAAACAGTCCAAAATTTTCAAAAACATTAAGGATCCGTATAACTGTCAACGTCATCGTAAAAACATCGCAGAATGCGATGAAAAATATGTGATAAACTAATATATGACACAGAACAATACTTTATTCAAATTAAACTATCCTTATTACACAAATAAATTTGAAAAGCAATGAGGCATTAATTTCAAACTGGTATTTGACGTACCGTCGGCATGAATGAAAAGTCCTTATGCACAATTATAAAAACACTTTCGCTAAGTAAATTAATTTCATAGTTTGTTTCTAAAGTAGAAAAAGGTATCATTAATGGCCAGGCATAATTAATTCAATTATATTATAATACTAATTAAGCATGTATTTATTAGGTAATCAACCGGTTAAGGTAGGTTTTTGGATGGACACAACTATCAAATAAACATTTTGTGACTCCCCACCTAGCAAACTAATCTATATCAGGTCCCTCTTCATCTCGGTGTACTTCTTTCCTCCCTTCATCCCGTCCAACATCCCTATCCTGTTCCTACCCTTACCTCGCTTGCCCAACATTCTCCCCTCTATTACCCTCTTCAACATTCCACTACCGCACAATACGCCTTTCATCCATTTTTCCTGCCTCCATAGGATTTCTCTCAACAAACCCCTCTCCTCACCCACCATTTCCAGTACTTCCTCATTTGTTTTCCTTTCGGTCCATTTCACCTTCTCCATTCTTCTCCACACCCACATTTCAAAAGCCTCCAATCTACGTCTATCCTCCTGCTTCAGCGACCACGTTTCCGCGTCGTACATCGCTACGCTCCATATCAGAGTTTTTACGAGTCTTGTCTTAACATCCCTACTCAACGTCCCCGTCATCAACTCCCTCCTCCTTGAGAAAGCCTCCTTGCCTAGCGCAATTCTTCTCCTTACGTCCCTACCACTTTGACCGTATTGGTCCAAAACACTTCCGAGATATGTAAACTGCTCTACCTGCTCTATTCTTTCCCCGCCTATTTTAATATTTAGCTTAGCCTTTTTCTTTCTGGAAAATCGCATAACCTTTGTTTTATTAATATTGATTCTCATCCCATATTTATCGCACTGAACCTCCAATTCACTCAACAATGCTTGCAACCCCTTGGCTGACTGAGCAACTAATGCTTGGTCATCAGCAAACCTAACCGATTTTACGAGTTCCCCTCCGACTTTCATTCCTACCTCCAGTTCTTCCCATGCCTCTTTAATCATTTCCTCTACATATACGTTGAACAGTACCGGTGACAATGGGCAACCCTGCCTTACACCTCTTCCTAACACTGCCCATCCAGACTCTCCGTTCCCCACTCGCACCTGAGCAGTCTGAGACATGTACAGGTTGCGGATCAGTCTCCTGTCCCTCCAATCCATTCCTATTTTCTGCAATACACGCATTAATTTTTCCCAATTCACTCTATCAAACGCTTTTTCGAAATCTACAAAACAGGCAAAAACGTCCTGATTGTATTCTATATTCCTCTCGACTAGTGATCTCATTACTGCAATGGCATCACGCGTACCTCTTCCTTTCCTGAACCCAAACTGATCATCCTCTAAGTAATCATTTGCCTTACTCTCTATCCTTTTGTTGATGATCCTGAGAATAACTTTAGCTGCGTGTGATATCAAACTTATTGTTCTGTAATCCTCACATGACGAAGCCTTTGCCTTTTTTGGAATAGGAACTAACACCGATCTCACAAAATCTTCCGGCCAGATTCCTTCCTCATAGATACTACGAATCAGTCCATATATGGCCTTTTTCCCACCTTTCCCTAACCATTTCAACATTTCTACAGGAATATTGTCCACCCCCACAGCCTTATTCGCTTTCATCTCCTTTAATGCCCTTTCTATTTCATCGTCGAGTATGCCTGGACCTAAGCTATCTTCTTCTACGTCATGTTCCTTTTCTATGTCTAATCTTGTCGGCCTAAGTTCTTTACCATACAGTGTTTCTATATATTCCTTCCATCTCTCTTGGATTTTTCCTGGTTCAACTATTATCTTACCCCATTTATTTTTAACTGTTAGCACAGCTCTTGCCTTTTTACTTCCCGATAATAGCTTAACCTTGCTGTATAGAGCACCAATTTCACCCTTCTTCTGTAAACTTTCCATATCCTCGCATTGCGTTTTCCACCATTCTTCTTTTGCTTTATTTGTGGCCCTTCTCAATTTATTGTTTAACTCTTTGTACTTCATTTTGCCTAACTCTGTGTTTACATTTTTCCATCTTCTTCTCTCATCCATCTTCGCAATCATCTCATCCGTTACCCATGGTTTCCTTATCCTTTTCCCGTTAACGGTTCCTATAGTGTCTTTAGCGGCTTCCAATATCCCTTTCTTGATACATTCCCATTTTTCTTCGATAGCACTCAGTTCTTTACCGTCATCCATCATTTTCTCTACAGCCTCCTGATACTCCTTCCTCGTTAATTCATTTACTGCTTCTAAATTCCATTTCATAACCCGCCGCCCTTGCCTTATCTTCTTGAAACGAACATTACATTTCATAACAACTAAATTGTGGTCAGAGTCCGCATCCGCTCCTGGGAAACTGTGCGAATTTATCACACTGTTCCTAAACCTGTGCCTAACCATAATATAATCTAACTGATACCTTTCTGAGTCACCTGGCATTTTCCATGTATACCTACGCCTTTTGTGGTGTCTAAACCATGTGTTAGTGATGACTAACCCCTGTCTCCTGCAGAATTCAATTGCTTTCTCCCCGCGTTCATTCCTCGTGCCTAACCCATAGTCCCCCACCTCACCACCATCTCTTCCTTCGCCTACCGTCGCATTCCAATCCCCCATCACTATCAAATGTTTCCCTGCAGGAACACTCGCGATGATATCCTCTAACTCATCATACATCCTATCGACTTCTTCCTCCTTGTGGTTGCTCGGTGGCATGTATACCTGAATAATGACCAAGTTCGTCGGCTCTGCTTTAATCTCTACGAGTAAAATTCTATCTGTCGCTTGCTCTATGTTGACTACGCTTCCTCCTACCCCTTTATTTAAAATTACGGCAACCCCTCGTTGGCTCTCATCCCCGCCGCTGTATATTACTCTATAATTGTCACTCCAGTAATCCCCGCTATCCTTCCATATCACCTCGCAGAGGCCTAAAACATCTATGTTACCTCTTTCCATCTCTCGCTTAATATTTTCTAATTTGCCTCTCCTCAACATTGTCCTGACGTTCCAGGTTCCTATTCTAACTACTTTCGCCTTCTTCTGAGTCTTCTGTCCTGCTGAAGTTATTTCTTCCCTGCAAGGGTTTCGTGGGATGACGACCGCGGAAGCCTTGCCTCTCCCGCTGCCGGGCACGACACACGGCCTCTTGGGCCGTGTCCCGTAGTTGCCAGGACTCATATTATCTATAGTGCCCATCATAATATTCTTGGGAATCATAATTGATGTGGTTTCCCGTTGCCTTCCTCAATAGTGTTTTTAACGTGACACCATCACTTAATGGCCGCCCCACTGGGGTCAGACGCCATTGCAGCCGCCTCACTGAGGAACAGACGCTGCGTGGACTACCTTTCGTCTGGTTCCTAACCTTCGACCTATCTGGCATGGGTGACCCTTCCAGGAGTAATTATTATTACTCCCGCCAGCACAGCTCTAGGGGTCATCGGAACACACAAGCCCTTCCACCACGACAAGGTTGTAGTCCATGGGAGGGCATGTATAATAATGTAATAATTGCCTAATTGGATCGCATGCAGCGTAAATGGGCTAGTTTGTAAAACGTTGCTATTACGTTGATAAACTTAGTAGCGTATCCCAAATACGTATTAGAGCAGCTAGACTGAGAATCACTCACGGAGCGAAGGTTAAATTACAGATTGAAGATACACATAAATTGAAGATTGGATTACAGTGATGCTGAAAATGTATTATTACCCCTATCGTACTACGGTCGGAGAGATCATGTCAGTAAAATGAGAGAGATCAAGTGTAGGACAAATAGATTTAAGATGTCATTTTTTCCACGAAAGATAGGGGATCAAAATAACACTGTTCGACTGCGGTAGGGTCATGTTCGGGTAATATTATTCTGGTGTGTATTCACCCCTAGCCACACACTATAGTGGTGGCATGCAGGGTATATATAAATAAATAATAACTCTGCTGTTTACTCAAAAGAAAAATTTCACTTATTCGGCCAGCATAATCGAATTTGGACGGATAAGTTTTAAGAAGCGCGCCAGTGATTTAAATAAGCATTTTTCTAATTTTATTTGCACCTTAGAGCATGTAAAATGAAAAAAACAAACTTATTTCCGCTCATAATGTATTCTAATTTCCTACTTTTGCAATATTTTCATTCTTGGGCGCAATATTTTTACTTGCCAATATGAAGTGGTATTTCCTTACAAACAGAAGTTAACTTAAGGATCTCAGGTTTTCCCGGCGTATGGTATTCAAGAATTTTTCTCGGGTTTCCCACCGGGTCAGGTCGATGAAGTACACCGACGTTTCGAAGGCTGACTCTGCCATCGTCTTCACTTCACCCTGAAGACAATGGCAGAGTCAGCCTTCGAAACGTCGGTGCATTTCATCAACCTGACCCGGTGGGAAACCCGAGAAAAATTCTTGAAGAAATTAACTTCATATATCGAATGCCAAATCAAAAATGAAAGTCATACATCTGTCGAATCACTCATATATGCGTGGAAATTGTTTCCAAAATCATTCAGAATTTTTTTATAAAATCTGAATTATTCGTTATTACTCAGAATAATTAAAACCTTCTCCAAAAGCACTCATTTCCTGGATTTCGCTTCCTCACTAGAACATTTGTTTTCCGTAATAGGAACCAAAAACTGGTGATAGTCCGAGATGTGTTGTTTCCCTTGCTGTTAACTGTGATATTTTGCTACTCTGGTTTATCTTTATCTCCTAGATTCGTGATCACTAAGAAATTATTTACAAGCAATAGTTATTTAGGCATTCAATGTGTTCATAGTTTGATTACTAGTGATTTACTTATGCTTGATGTTACTTGGAGAAATTTTCTTACATTTTGTTCGTTAGCATACAGTGTATGGTGCTGTACCCTTAATGAGAACTATTTTCACTTTGGTCGTCATTTTCAACGATATGCACATGTATGTTTCAAATAAATGTTAAAACATTGAAATCCTACTGGCCCCCGGCACTTTATATTAATTAATAATAATAATCTGAAATACCCTCCCATGGACTACAACCTTGTCGTGGTGGAAGGGCTTGTGTGTTCCGATGACCCCTAGAGCTGTGCTGGCGGGAGTAATAATAATTACTCCTGGAAGGGTCACCCATGCCAGATAGGTCGAAGGTTAGGAACCAGACGAAAGGTAGTCCACGCAGCGTCTGTTCCTCAGTGAGGCGGCTGCAATGGCGTCTGACCCCAGTGGGGCGGCCATTAAGTGATGGTGTCACGTTAAAAACACTATTGAGGAAGGCAACGGGAAACCACATCAATTATGATTCCCAAGAATATTATGATGGGCACTATAGATAATATGAGTCCTGGCAACTACGGGACACGGCCCAAGAGGCCGTGTGTCGTGCCCGGCAGCGGGAGAGGCAAGGCTTCCGCGGTCGTCATCCCACGAAACCCTTGCAGGGAAGAAATAACTTCAGCAGGACAGAAGACTCAGAAGAAGGCGAAAGTAGTTAGAATAGGAACCTGGAACGTCAGGACAATGTTGAGGAGAGGCAAATTAGAAAATATTAAGCGAGAGATGGAAAGAGGTAACATAGATGTTTTAGGCCTCTGCGAGGTGAGATGGAAGGATAGCGGGGATTACTGGAGTGACAATTATAGAGTAATATACAGCGGCGGGGATGAGAGCCAACGAGGGGTTGCCGTAATTTTAAATAAAGGGGTAGGAAGAAGCGTAGTCAACATAGAGCAAGCGACAGATAGAATTTTACTCGTAGAGATTAAAGCAGAGCCGACGAACTTGGTCATTATTCAGGTATACATGCCACCGAGCAACCACAAGGAGGAAGAAGTCGATAGGATGTATGATGAGTTAGAGGATATCATCGCGAGTGTTCCTGCAGGGAAACATTTGATAGTGATGGGGGATTGGAATGCGACGGTAGGCGAAGGAAGAGATGGTGGTGAGGTGGGGGACTATGGGTTAGGCACGAGGAATGAACGCGGGGAGAAAGCAATTGAATTCTGCAGGAGACAGGGGTTAGTCATCACTAACACATGGTTTAGACACCACAAAAGGCGTAGGTATACATGGAAAATGCCAGGTGACTCAGAAAGGTATCAGTTAGATTATATTATGGTTAGGCACAGGTTTAGGAACAGTGTGATAAATTCGCACAGTTTCCCAGGAGCGGATGCGGACTCTGACCACAATTTAGTTGTTATGAAATGTAATGTTCGTTTCAAGAAGATAAGGCAAGGGCGGCGGGTTAAAAAATGGAATTTAGAAGCAGTAAATGAATTAACGAGGAAGGAGTATCAGGAGGCTGTAGAGAAAATGATGGATGACGGTAAAGAACTGAGTGCTATCGAAGAAAAATGGGGATGTATCAAGAAAGGGATATTGGAAGCCGCTAAAGACACTATAGGAACCGTTAACGGGAAAAGGATAAGGAAACCATGGGTAACGGATGAGATGATTGCGAAGATGGATGAGAGAAGAAGATGGAAAAATGTAAACACAGAGTTAGGCAAAATGAAGTACAAAGAGTTAAACAATAAATTGAGAAGGGCCACAAATAAAGCAAAAGAAGAATGGTGGAAAACGCAATGCGAGGATATGGAAAGTTTACAGAAGAAGGGTGAAATTGGTGCTCTATACAGCAAGGTTAAGTTATTATCGGGAAGTAAGAAGGCAAGAGCTGTGCTAACAGTTAAAGATAAATGGGGTAAGATAATAGTTGAACCAGGAAAAATCCAAGAGAGATGGAAGGAATATATAGAAACACTGTATGGTAAAGAACTTAGGCCGACAAGTTTAGACATAGAAAAGGAACATGACGTAGAAGAAGATAGCTTAGGTCCAGGCATACTCGACGATGAAATAGAAAGGGCATTAAAGGAGATGAAAGCGAATAAGGCTGTGGGGGTGGACAATATTCCTGTAGAAATGTTGAAATGGTTAGGGAAAGGTGGGAAAAAGGCCATATATGGACTGATTCGTAGTATCTATGAGGAAGGAATCTGGCCGGAAGATTTTGTGAGATCGGTGTTAGTTCCTATTCCAAAAAAGGCAAAGGCTTCGTCATGTGAGGATTACAGAACAATAAGTTTGATATCCCACGCAGCTAAAGTTATTCTCAGGATCATCAACAAAAGGATAGAGAGTAAGGCAAATGATTACTTAGGGGATGATCAGTTTGGGTTCAGGAAAGGAAGAGGTACGCGTGATGCCATTGCAGTAATGAGATCACTAGTCGAGAGGAATATAGAATACAATCAGGACGTTTTTGCCTGTTTTGTAGATTTCGAAAAAGCGTTTGATAGAGTGAATTGGGAGAAATTAATGCGTGTATTGCAGAAAATAGGAATGGATTGGAGGGACAGGAGACTGATCCGCAACCTGTACATGTCTCAGACTGCTCAGGTGCGAGTGGGGAACGGAGAGTCTGGATGGGCAGTGTTAGGAAGAGGTGTAAGGCAGGGTTGCCCATTGTCACCGGTACTGTTCAACGTATATGTAGAGGAAATGATTAAAGAGGCATGGGAAGAACTGGAGGTAGGAATGAAAGTCGGAGGGGAACTCGTAAAATCGGTTAGGTTTGCTGATGACCAAGCATTAGTTGCTCAGTCAGCCAAGGGGTTGCAAGCATTGTTGAGTGAATTGGAGGTTCAGTGCGATAAATATGGGATGAGAATCAATATTAATAAAACAAAGGTTATGCGATTTTCCAGAAAGAAAAAGGCTAAGCTAAATATTAAAATAGGCGGGGAAAGAATAGAGCAGGTAGAGCAGTTTACATATCTCGGAAGTGTTTTGGACCAATACGGTCAAAGTGGTAGGGACGTAAGGAGAAGAATTGCGCTAGGCAAGGAGGCTTTCTCAAGGAGGAGGGAGTTGATGACGGGGACGTTGAGTAGGGATGTTAAGACAAGACTCGTAAAAACTCTGATATGGAGCGTAGCTATGTACGGCGCGGAAACGTGGTCGCTGAAGCAGGAGGATAGACGTAGATTGGAGGCTTTTGAAATGTGGGTGTGGAGAAGAATGGAGAAGGTGAAATGGACCGAAAGGAAAACAAATGAGGAAGTACTGGAAATGGTGGGTGAGGAGAGGGGTTTGTTGAGAGAAATCCTATGGAGGCAGGAAAAATGGATGAAAGGCGTATTGAGCGGTAGTGGAATGTTGAAGAGGGTAATAGAGGGGAGAATGTTGGGCAGGCGAGGTAAGGGTAGGAACAGGATAGGGATGTTGGACGGGATGAGGGGAGGAAGGAAGTACACCGAGATGAAGAGGGACCTGACATAGATTGGTTTGCTGGGTGGGGAGTCACAGAATGTTTGTTTGATAGTTGTGTCCATCCAAAAACCTACCTTAACCGGTAGATTACCTAATAATAAAAAATAATCTGAAATAAAAGAGTTGTGAAAATAGAAACTATACCAATCGACATCTTGTTAAACGGTTAAATGTGTCAAAATAAAAGCTCTAGTAGAAAAATACAAAATTTAAACGCTAATATCAGATATCAAAGAAAGAAAATAGAAACTCAATTTTAAAAGGGAGAATAAGAGAAAAACAAAGTACGGGAAAGCGTAAATAGGAGTATCGTATACCAAGAAATGAATTAAGGACATATTCAAGACTACAATGAAAAAACCTTTCGAAACGTCATAGAGCAAGGCGTCCCGGCTAAAAATTTATATACCTTCCGGATTTACATTGATTTGCGAAAGATAATAAAAATACCCAACATTGATGTAAAAAAATCATTGATCGATAGATATTATGTTACCGTCGGGAAATAATTAATATCCAAAAAATTGTCCAGTACTTATCCCCGCTTTAGTGGACCCTTCTTGGGACCCGGGAATGTTTACCACTTTTTCTTCTCGCCAATCTATGCTCGTAGTTCTGACCTTGGCCGCTAATCTTCCGCTTCCTTTAACCATAAAATCTGCGCACATTTATCCAAAAATACATAAAGGTGAACATGCAAAGAAATAAAATTTAAAGCCAACAGACTAAAAAGTAAATGATCCATGAACACCTGCCAACTGCCCCCCCACTCTTCGCCCTCCTCACCCACATGTTCCTTTCCAGACGACCCTGGAAGATTCGGTACACAGAATATCACACAGCTTGGATTGAAGTGGATATATTGAGGAATTCCCCAGACTTGAACCTAGGATGCCGCGGACGGTAGCTCAAGCCACCACTCCCTCGGCTAGCTTATCTTGCTTGAAATTACGGAATGATGCGCACATAATATAGGTATATTAAAGAGAAATCACGGTGCATTAGTAATTTTTCTAGTTTATGGTATGGATATTGAACGGTAGGTTTTAGAATTGCAACATTTTCACAGACGCTCTCACGAAGTTCACCGCATTTTCGCATTCGTTCCAAATTTCTTTTAGTTATACTGCAAGCATCGATACTTCGGAAATACATGGATCTTCGATTATCTTTAGGGTGGCCTCCCTTTCAAATTTAAAATGCGAAATAGGTCCTCCCACAGTACTAGATCTCCCCTTATTTGAGTCTATGTCGGCCGGAGGATTCTCTTCTCGATCTGACGCCATTTAGAGAATATTTAAGTGATTCCAAAAGTAGCACCATCAACAAAGATATGTAGCGTTCAGCTTGCACTTGCCGAGTATCACCTAATGTGAATTCTGGAAAGACATTCGTCTAAGTATTAGGTTTGTTCCTAACGTACAACATCTACTCCTAGAAAGAAGGTATGGAATAGTGGTATGGATTTACAGTGCGGTAGTCGTTGCTGGAGGAACGGCACGTGGCAGTCAAGCCAAGGGTATAGCTTTGGTCAACGGATCGGAGGATTAATGGTTGTTCCTTCCGACAGATCCTCCTAAAACTCAAGCTGTGACATTTCCTCGACCAGAAAATGTCGTGGGAAGTGGAACAGTGGCTTGGGAGGTCCGTCTGCTGTGAATGTGTGGATATCGCATATCTCATGGTTTTGATTCTGAGTGAACTCTTCCCTCATCCACCATGACCAACCATGGGGTAAGTTATTTTGATGGCACTGGTTTGTAGGAACCAGTAGGGTTCGGCACAAAGGCATCGTATATTTGTTTGCATTACGAATCCCGAAAAAAAATCGAACAGGAAACCAAGGTTCTCTGTTTTACCCTAATACCAGTCGACCGTCGCCATTCTCCACCGAAAACCACCTAGGCCTGCCTCTCTCTCTCTCTCTCTCTCAAGCTTCCGCTTCCCACGCTCACTCCAGAACAACCGCCTCTCCAGCCTATCTCGCCCGAGGCGTTCAAAATTATTACTCATCTCATATTTGGAATATATGAAGAAATGACCCGTTACATAAAACTTTTTCGTCTGTGGGTGCGATCGACTTCGTGGGATCCCGGTTCCAAATACGGGAATATACCCTTGACCCCAAAGGGACTTGATCTTCTGCCTCCAAAATTTTAAGGGAAATCGAAAGTGGCACAAGAAAAGTAACAGAATGAGGAAGGTTAAATCGTAACATTGGATGGAGGTTGGATCGTGACTACATGAGTTCATTTATTAATAACATGCATAAAAGAAATGAGTGGTAAAATTTTATGTGACACCTGTTTATTCGTGAATAGCAAACAGATATTTTATGAATACATACATTTTCTGATAATTCTGTGGTACTTATTTATTTTTGAAAGGTGTCCCAAAACCTAGTTTGCACTAGTTTTGAGGCGCTTATTTTTAAAAGAATGCGACTTCAGCTATATTTTCTTCATATATTAATAAAAACCTTTTAATCGAAGGCGGATAAGTGTGGTCATTTTAATACTATCCAAACTTTTACAATAATCGCGCACATGATATCAGACCATCGTGAGAACAATATGGATTTCTGCAGCATTAAACCGTATTTCTAATGTTGGCATTTCTCCACCGCCATAAGATCATGTACGAGTTTGGATTTTTTATGTAATCTTTTATGAAATCTAACACGGAAAGATGTTTTTCAGTTGTACTTCAGAGTGGAATTAACACTTCAAATTCAGAAAGTTTTATCAAAATTACGTATATCTGATGTCTCGATGTAACCTTTTTCATTTTTACACAGGTTTGCACAACACCATCCTGGAAGGACCACAAATGTAGCTTTTGTGGTTCCCAATGGGGAACCACGCTGCATTACGCCTAAAAAGGCTCTCTGCAGCTGGGGCTATCTATGAGCACCGGCGCTAAGGGCGCCGCTGGCGGAACGCCAGGGCGTGGTGCTGATGGGTCGAACTGGGTCCCTCTAAAAAAAGTGGAATAGAATCACCACATTATCCAACATCCCAGTACTTATACATATCTTCTCCTCCCACTTTTTCTGTCTTCTAATTTCGTTGAGAAACACCTTCACTTCTCTCAGCTAAATTTCGTCATTTTTCTTCTTGTTCGTCCGCTCTATTTTCTTCTGCATTCATCTTGATCGAGATTTTTACACTCTGAAATTGTTTCACTATAACGCGCGATTTAGCGGATGACTCCATTAAAGTTACTGCTGAGGCATCCCCCGTAGTTTCTTAGAATTCTCCATTCACTCTTTTCATATTATGAAATCCGAAATTGCGAACTGAACTTGAAAATGGTCACGAAACTGATTGCAGTTCAATTGTAAAGACAGAAAATTTTCAGACTTTAGCGGTAACAGCAATTCATTGACTAAACTCCCACCAACGCTGATTGAACGCTCGGAAATCCTTACTAATGCTTCGGCAGACACCAACAAATTCTGGTGAAGCATCTCTCTCCACCTCAATAAACCGAAGTCTCTGTTGAGAATGCTTTAGTAATTATATTATTTGTCTCCTCAAAATGCTGACGGAGATAGTTGACAATAGACTTGGCCAATGTGTCATTAGGAAGCAGAATCAAATAACAGCCGTGTTTAATTTCCGGTTAAAAAAAGAGAAAGCCATCCAGCCCTTCTGACGATTACGATAGTCCGACCAGCTTGAATTCCCAAAATGAAATGTCATCTATAGAAGTCATCAACCCGAAGTTGATACTTGGTTTGTTACATCTCCCTACTCCTTCTCCATCACATCCAGCCTTCTTCACACCCTACTACTTTAGACATTTTCATCCCTCATATTAGAGGGATTACGATCATTGTCTTTCTGTTTTCTCTCTTCATTGCTTCCGTTCATTATTGCCTTCAGGAGATTATTTTTCTTAGACAATATCAATTATTTTTTTATCTCAAAAAGAAAAACTTGGGAACACATTTTGTAAGCTGATAATCTGCAAATATTATGATTCCACATGATTCGAACGATAATATCAGGAAGGTCAACGAATTCATGCTTGTTAATTACTATCAGTAATAATTCGACCTGGAGCAAATTGCTCCACTCCTTAGGTATTTGCATATTTTGTATTTTCTTCTAATCTCAAAATAAATATTCTAGCTCCTCCAATAGTCATGATATCACCTTGTTTTCTCGTCTTATTTCTTAGGTATTCTGTTTTTTATACCTTGTTATAGCTTATTATGTTAGCTTATGCCACATACCCTAGCAGTGGCTCGCAGGGTACATAAAAAAATCAATAGCTTAGAATTATCTTTTCTTCTCTTACAGCTTCACCAATCTCCATTTTAATGACCATCAAGTGCTAATTTAGTCAGTGATGACGTCTTCCACCGATTATCCATTGATCGTTTAAGTTTTTAAACATAAGGAAACCTTATATTGTTACCGAATTGAGTCTACTGAGGATATTCCAATAATTGTAGCTTTTTCAATCTTTTGATTTTGGAATTCCTTTTTCATCAGAAATCCAATATACGCCGCATCAAGGTCTTATTTGGTGCAATATTTAATCAGTGTATCTTTAATTTTGCGTACACAATCCATATTTCCATACCATCTCAACCTCTCATACCATAGTATTCCAGGCCAATGGGATTATCACGCTTTCCTCTCCTTTCAGATTACTTATCGTTCTGGCTATCCCTAGACATCTGTCACATTGTCTTCATCTCACTCCAACCCGGGAAATATAAATGAGTTTGCTCCTCGGTATAGCTATTCTAATTCTCAACATTCTTAACTTAATGTACGGCAAAAAACCCCTGATCGCAAAGTATTATTCCTACACCTGCATTTCCATTCATATATCCAGAGTAAGGCAGTGTTGCCCATTGTCACCGGTGCTGTTCAACGTATATGTGGAGGAAATGATTAAAGAGGCATGGGAAGAAATGGAGGTAGGAATGAAAGTTGGAGGGGAATTCGTAAAATCCGTTAGGTTTGCTGATGACCAAGCATTAGTTGCTCAGTCAACCAAGGGGTTGCAAGCATTGCTGAGTGAATTGGAGGTTCAGTGCGATAAATATGGGATGAGAATCAATATTAATAAAACAAAGGTTATGCGATTTTGGCGGGGAAAGAATAGAGCAGGTAGAGCAGTTTACATATCTCGGAAGTGTTTTGGACCAATACGGTCAAAGTGGTAGGGACGTAAGGAGAAGAATTGCGCTAGGCAAGGAGGCTTTCTCAAGGAGGAGGGAGTTGATGACGGCAATGTTGAGCAGGGATGATAAGACAAGACTCGTAAAAACTCTGATATGGAGCGTAGCTATGTACGGCGCGGAAACGTGGTCACTGAAGCAGGAGGATAGACGTAGATTCGAGGCTTTTGAAATGTGGGTGTGGAGAAGAATGGAGAAGGTGAAATGGACCGAAAGGAAAACAAACGAGGAAGTACTAGAGATGGTGGGTGAGGAGAGGGGTTTGTTGAGAGAAATCGTATGGAGGCAGGAAAAATGGATGAAAGGCGTATTGAGCGGTAGTGGAATGTTAAAGAAGGTAATAGAGGGGAGAATGTTGGACAAGCGAGGTAAGGGCGGGAACAGGATAGGGATGTTAGACGGGATGAAGGGAGGAAAGAAGTACACCGAGATGAAGAGGGACCTGATATAGATTAGTTTGATAGGTGGGGAGTCACAAAATGTTTATTTGATAGTTGTGTCCATGCAAAAACCTACCTTAAACGGTAGATTACCTAATAATAATCCAGAGTGAATAACCTACATTTACATGATATTCTGAAATTATCAATTGGGAGCGTGGCAAGAGTTGTTAAATCACCGGCTATTCGAGAAGTTAGTAATTTTATCATAAGTTATATTGTATTTTTGAGGGATTCGAAAGGTTTTTTTGTTATTTTTTCACAAATGCTGTTACAATTTTCTCAAGGGGAAATAATTAATCATGAGAAATATACTTAGTAAATGATAGAGATTTTATTTCACGTGGCCAAATTCATTGAACAGTCGACAACTTCAGCTATATTTGGAAATCGGTATAATTTGGAAAAAGGATTCCTCAAAGCAGCCTGTTCGGCAGTCAACCTTCCGTAGCGTTTAATTGTAACCCTATCTATCGATGTAAAAATAGACCAAACTAACCTAATCTTTTAGCAAACATTTGACATTAAGCATTTAAAATTTAAGGATTTACTTCCAATCAGTGATTTAAGTCACTCAAGTAATCTTCTTGGTTCCAGTGTTCCCATCCCCAGGCTTTTCAATAATTATGAGCGCTTTCTGTTCGGTAGAGAGATTGTTGAGGCGTTTACCTGGTAGAATTCCATAATGATTAAAGGGAAGTAACACATAAGAATTTGCTACACTTTAGTGAAAATAGTCGGCAATAAAAATATATCCTCTCGAAACGCTAAGCCTAATTTGTCACTTTCCTTTCACTTTTGTTCGCCATTGACGACTTTTAACCAAACGGGCAGCTTTTACCTGCATCTTGATCATTCCAGAAATTAGATCCTCCGGCGCAGGGATTATTCAAAGCGCATTCAAGGTGAGTTTAACCATCGCGAAAGAATTGCGTTGAGGTGAGGTCAAACATGATAGTCCTTGGCTGTCTTTCAGAAATCATAGGCTCATTTCACTGTAATTATACCTAAAACGACTAGACCTACTTCTCGCATTTCCACTTTCAGGTTTTCCAGTCTCCCGAAGCCTCTCCGAATTCCAGATAAAGAGTTAACTGGTGTACACTCCCGAGTAGTCCTTGAGTATAGATCCTAAACAAGGGATACAAATAGTTGACCCTCGGAATATTCTAATAGAGGGTATTCATGTCAGTTATGAATTCAGTGCAAGAGGAAAGAAATGGTGACTCAGGATTTATCTGGATAACATTGTGGTAGTTGCTCGTTGCCTTTCACCTCAAATGATTGGAGCCGTTAAATTAATTTTTGCCTCGTTCGTATTCTAATGAGCACTACTGAATTGACCTCTTTTCATCTTAGCTCATATTAATGGAGGCTTCTGCTTCCACCACTCAGATTATTTATGCTTTTATGAGAAATAGGGAGACACCCTCAAAGTAAAGTCACCTTCATCAAGGAATTTCTCGGTATTCTTACGCCATATTTTCTACGAACAGACGGAACTTTTGAACTGGCCGCCGCATATTGCCCAAGATTATTTATTCGTCTATTGTGCTATTGTTCGGGTTTAGTTGATAGTTAACGTCTACCTTTATGTGCACACACATACCTACACATATGCGTGTGTGTCTAAAGATATAAATATAATTCATACACATATGTAGGGCATTAGCACTAGTAGACAAAGACATAAAAAAAGAGAAACTCACTACGTATCGAACTTTCGGTGGTCCAAACCACCTTTCTCAAGAGAAGGAAAGACGTAACTCCGTCTGACATTGAGTTCCGTCTTTCCTTCTCTTGAGAAAGGAGGTTTAGACCACCGAAAATTCGATGCCTAGGGACTTGCTCTTTTTTTGTGTGTTCTGTGTTTTTGTCTTTGTCTACTAGTGCTAATACCATTTCAATCATTACACTTTCACAAAAGTGAATGTATATATATATATATATAATAGAAAGTAATATATAAATATATATATATATATATAAATAATAGAAATAATTTAAAAGAAATAGGTATAAGGAAAGGGGATAGGAAAACACATAAAAGGCGAACACAGGACGTGGGGAAGGCGGTTTTTTGTGCAGATCACGAATGTAAAAATATTTCCTCAACCGGGATTTGAACACCGGACCTTCCACTTGCCGGGCGGATGTGCTACCAATTACACCACCAAGGAAACCTAATTTACACTGAGATCTGCGATGTTTTAAAACGCCCAAGTGCTCCGAATCATTTGCCAAAGGAAGGCTTTAGGGAGCTGTTCCACCCACCAAAGGAGAAATAGACAATACACACACACACACGCAGGCGCGCTTGCGTGCGTGTGAGTGCGTGTGTGTGTGTGTATATATATATATATATATATATATATATATATATATATATATATATATATATATATATATATATATATATATAACTTAGACAGTAACACACAGCACGAGAACACATAAAAAGAACACTCACAATATTATCTTGATAATTTCGACGGACTTGAGCTCCGTCTTCTTCGGAAGATAAGGTATGAGTCATACCTTATCTTCCGAAGAAGACGGAGCTCAAGTCCGTCGAAATTATCAAGATAATATTGTGAGTGTTCTTTTTATGTGTTCTCGTGCTGTGTGTTACTGTCTAAGTTTTTTATTCAACACTTCCGTGTTACTTCGAAGAAATCATATATATATATATATATACATACACATATATATATATACACACATATATATACACACACATATATATATATATATATACACACACACACATACTTGCTACGTGAATTTCCTCACTGGGTTGCAGTTGTTGAGCGTCCAAAAAAAGAGTTAACTATGAACTTGGTAAGCATAATGAAAGAATACACAATCTTGGGCAATATGCATCGCGGTGAAGGGAGGTTCAAAGGCGTTCGTGGATAAAATGGTTTAAGAATACCAAGAAATTCCTTGATGAAAGAGAATTTACTTCGAGGGAGTCTCCCATTAAGCCATCAATAAGCCATAAATAATCTGAGGGGTGGGAGAGGCTGCCTTCATTCATATGAGTTGAGTTGGAGACCAAAGAGGTCAATTCAGTAGCGCTCATTAGATTGCGAATGAGGCAAATATATTGTGATGTCTTCTCCGTCTGATGACGGTGACGTGTTCACCGAAACGTTGAGCGCATCGCCGCTTGAGTTTCCTTTTTATACGTTTAAAAATTTTTCACTGATATATAAATATATATAATACTGGTATATATATAATAATATAAATATATATGTATAATATAAATACTGGTAATAAAACTGGTATACTGGTATAATGGTAATAATACTGGTAGTATAAATATAAATATATATATATATATATATATTTTTTAGTGCCCATCATTACATTCTTGGGAATGATAATTGAGGTGGTTTCCCTATTTATTTATTTGATAGTTGTGTCCATCCAAAACCTACCTTAACCCGTAGATTACCTAATTATATATATATATATATATATATATATATATATATATATATATATATATATATAGGGGTCCCTTTGTCAGCAGAAGAATTCTAATTTAGAATTCCGGTACCCTCGCAAATTTTAGATTTATTTCAGGTTTATTTTTTGACATAGGTATTTACACAGCTACCAAGAATAAGGGTTGGAAGAAGATGATTATCAGACCCAGAGTCCGAGTAGAGGGACAGAAAGATTAATTTAAATTACTGAAAAAGTTTTACTTGCGCTTCGCACCTCCATATTCCAATTTGTCATTGTTGTCTAACGGACCTGTTAACTTCGAAACATGTAAACTACCTTTTAAGTACTATTAGCACTCAAAAATTAATGGAGACGGCAAACTACACAAGATCGAACACACTGGACTCAAACAATTTATTCATAATGTAGCCATAAAAACTCTCTCAGGATTAAAAGGAACATCAAGTTGAAGGTTTCTTTTTCACCCCCAGGTGAAGAGTACTAGCTGATTATTCGACTGATACTCGTATGTCAGAGAAAGCTAATTGCGATGGCGCAAGTCTGTGATGATCATCCACTATCCGTCTCTCCTTGGAGAATTTATTCAAATTACACGCACTATTAAGGATGAACGAACACGCAAACCATAGCACTAGTCCATCACAGGCCCCAGAAAGCTGTGGGTAGAGAATTATGGTGCAACGCCTCAAGAACACTCATACGAGAGTCCTTGGAGGGAAGGAAGCGTTTCGCAACCCCTTAATATTTCGATGCGAATTCTTTTAGTCGAGACTTTTTTCCTTTCAATATCGAAGCAAATCCACTCACAGAGTAAGAATAAATTCCTCATGTATGGGTTCGAGAAACCGCGCGAAAATTGTCAAGGTGCATACGATCAGGGATTTCACGCAAGCTCATTCTTTCGAAGAAAGTGTTGAAAAAAAATAAATAATAATTCAGAAAAACACACTAATCAACCAGCAGATTAATTCGATGAATAAGGTTAGAGACTACCACGAACAAAGCCAAGAGGCTTGCGAAACTGAAACAACAGGACATGGATGCCAATTCATTCCTCTGTGTTGTCTGTGATACATCCTTTTTAATGCACTTTTAAGTACATCTATCGTGATGAAATACGTATTCTCATCTACAATAGCCCAAGTGACTTAACCTACGGTTGATTTAATTGGCATTAACCTTACTTATTACTATCCCCTTAGGCGTGTGTGATTTCACACATCACATTCAAGATGTCGCTGGTAGATCACAAGGTTCCCAGAGATTGGAAAACGGCTAACTTAACACCAATATTTAAAAACGGAGACAAGGAGGAAGCAAGTAATTACAGAGCTATTTTCCTCACATCCATTTCGTGCAAGGTTATGGAACATATAGTTGCTAGTTCGTTCATGAGACACCTCGATAATCAGTCATTAATGAAAATTCAGCACGGTCTCCCAAATGATAGATCCTGCGAGACACAACTTGCGCTTTTTGTTCATGATATTCTTATTTCGGGAGAGAGCAATGTTCCAGTAGACGCGATTTTTCCAGATTTTAAGAAAGCCTTCGACTAAGTACCTTAGTAAAGTACTCGCAAAGCTAGAAGCACATGACTTAGATAAATATATCCGTTGTTGGATTTAAGACCTTTTTGAATGGTCGGGTATAAAGAGTAGTGACAGATGGAGTTAGCTCAAATGCAGTAGAAGTTACTTCTGGTGTTCCCCAGGGAAGTGTCATCCGACCTATTTTATTCCTACTCTACGTTAACGACATAGACGTAGAGGGGCTAGGCTGGAAATCATCCACGGAGCGAAGGTTAAATTACAGATTGGAGCCCTTGCATAAATTGGAAGGAGATCTCTTAAGCAGCGATGCTGAAAATGTATTATTACCCCCAATGTACTACGTACTACTATTTTAAATAAAATTAGAGGGATTAAGTGTAGAACAGGTAGATTTAAGATATCATTTTTCCATGAACGGTAGGGGATATTAATAACATTGTTCGACCGCGGTAGGGTCATGTTCGGGTAAATTTGTTCTGGTGTTTATTCACCCCTGTCACACACCCTGACGTTGGCTTGCAGGGTATACGAGAATAAAAAAAATATCGTATATAAATAAAAAATATCAGGGGCCCGTTGTCAAAGCTACCAATCAGTCAAACACCTTACAAAGGGATCAAATTTTATTTATATTTATAAAACTCCTTACAATTTACACACATTGGGTCTGCTTATGGTAATAACTGTTGCAGCTTTTTTTGCTTACTTGCATTACGCAGTGTGCGAATTCGAACGTTTAATATTGCATTTAATAGTGTTTCTGGAGGATTTGTATATTGTCTTGTACCTTTGAGAAATGGGTCCTTGGAGTCGAACCGAAAATAAGGAGATGGTTATCAGGGGAGTTCATCATAGAATAAGTTTACATTTGCAGATATTCGTTCAGGGATTAGTTCTCGCACTAATCACTAAAATTCTCTATCGTTAAGCATGGTTATCAGCATCGCCCCGGGTACCCCACTCAAATCACTCAACTTGGCTAAATACGACCCGATTTCACTTAGAATCGAACCCGGTCCCGAAGCCGAACCTTGGTCAGTAGTAAAAACGGTTTACCTACTGAGCTACCTCGACCTACCTGAAACAAGATGCGGTAACACAAAAAACGTCTGACCGGCGGCCCCGGCTTTCCCTCGCCTCCCACCTCCTCTCCTCTTTCTCCTCCCCGCAAGCTAACCTCCGGCACCTCCCCGTCCCAACCTCCCCTCTGCCGGGACACTGCTCCCCATCCGGCGCCGGAGGTCGACCGTCCCCCGTTTGGCTTGGAAATTAGAGCATGCCCGCGTCCATTTTAAGGAGGATGAGGGAAGACAGGAATGAGGGAGAGAGAGACAGATAAGAGCGCAGAAGCTTTGGGGAGTGATGTGTGACCCCAGAGTGACGGAAGCCCGACATTTTGAGGGTGAAGGGAGAGGGGAGAGGAAAGGACCGCCCAAAGACACCCCTTTCCCATTTTAAACTTGACCCCTACAGCTCTGCGCACTAGCGAAAAAAGGAAAGCAACGTGTTGAAATAGCAGATACACACCCACACACAAAGGCTCCCCTCTCCCCTCACCGATTCTCCCCACCATCGCCATCCATCTCTCCCTTCCCTCCGCCCCGCGCAGGCACGCCTTGTTCCAAGACGGCCCCACGAAGAGCTTTTATAAATCCCCATAGTGAGCTAAGGTGAGCGGAAGATGTCAAGTGCGATGGCAAAAGCTAGGTCGTCTGTTGCTGCTCGCCGGAGACCCGTGCCGGCTCCTAGGGCCCTCCTCTTATTTTGTGCCGTTGCCTCTGCATACCTACCCGGATCGGCGGGCGCGCACCGTGGAGGAGTCTGGGCCCCCGCCGGTGCCGTTCCGGCGGCTGTGGATCAAATAATGAAGGTGGGTGCGCACGTGTTTTTCCAGTCTCCTGTTCGCCTCACCCTTGGATACGCGTGTACAAGTGAGCGCCGCAAAAAGTGGAGGAACAAATTGTTTAACTCCATTGGTTGTAATTCACCTCGATGGTCTTCTGGTCAATTCATTTCAGTTCGAGTGCACATTAAAACGATAGTGACCCCATGTGTATCTTTGTCGTAGATGTCTACATAGTATATGGTGAACCTATGCATTTAAGTCCATTAGGGGATCGGGATGGTGCGGTGGCTAACGTACAGGCTTCCCACAGAGAGGGAAGGGTTTAAATCCTGGAGACAGCAAATATTTTTCTATGGTAAGCAGATCCCTAGTTGAGGTACTTCGTGGAGAGCACTTTGAGCGAGTACGACGTCCGTCGGATGGGACGTTGAACTGCAGGCCCCTTGGCGCCTTTCGACAAGAGTAGGCTAATGCGACGGCGGGTTTCTCTCCACCCTTCCTTTGCCATCCATCCCCATTGACGCAAATGACCTTAGCTGTCGGTCGCCTCTCATAAAAACTAAAAACTACTACTACTTAAGTCCATTCATAACTCGTGAAGTAATGATGCTTCGATTCGGAGATTAATGTTTTTGGCTTAGTCGCTGAGGCGAGAGAATAAGCGCAGATTAAAAGCTTTTGAGATGTGATAATCGATAAGAATGGAAATAATAAAATGGGCGGGAAGAAAAGCCAACGATGAAGTTCTAGACATTGTAAGGTAGGAGAGACGGCCTTAGGCAGAAATTTGGTAGGAATTCGAAGAAGGCAGCGAAGTTGATGCAAGAGACTGAAAGGCGATGAGATATTGAGAACAGTAATAAATGGAGGAATAAGTTGGGAATGCGAGGGAGAGGGAAGAAAAAAATAGACATTTAGGTTAAAATTTAGTGATGTAGAAAGTACACGTATGCAGCGTTCAAGAGTTCAGGTTTCAGCATATTTTGGGTCATGTTGGTTAGGGCTCAGGACTACAGCAGTGTGTAGTGTCAGGGTTCATCTAAAACCTAACCTATACTGTTACAATGTTAGTAATAATAATGGCTCTACCACCTGCGTGCCTGTGGAACCAATGCATACTAAATCCATTAGGACAACTGGGTAGCAGTAGCTATTTGGTTCTGTCAGTGCTCTCTCTCTGACCGCTGGAGGTCATACCTAATTGCAATTCATTTCTGCCAAAAAAGTTAAGTGGAAATCTTACAACCATAAAAAGAAAAGCTTCGGAATCGCGATGTTCGATTAAGCAAGCAATCAACGGTTGAGTCATTACTAAATATAAAACATCGACTTAAATTGTTGAATCTGAATTAAACATCACCATCAGTTTCTAAACCGAAGGTTGTAAAAGAATTTTAAAATTTATTTTAGTACCCTGCGAGCCACCGCTATGGTGTGTGGCATGGGGTGAATACACAACAGACTAATTAAACCCGAATATAACCCTACCCCGGTCGGACAATGTTATTGTGATCCCTTATCGTTCGTGGAGAAAATGACATCTTAAATCTATCTGTTCTATTTATTTAACAAAGCAGCCAAAAACGGCACAAAGGCTTAAACATTGGCTACATACTAGCACCATTACTAATACCAATAATGAAAAGTTAAAATAAATGTCAAGAACTTCTACACTTCTACGTTTCACTTCTACACTTGATCTCTCTAATTTCACTGACATGATCTCTCCTACCGTAGGACAATGGGGATAATAATACATTTTCAACTTCACTGCTAAAGAGGCTCCCTTCCAATGTATGCAAGAGCTTCAACCTGTAATTTAACCTTCCCTCCGTGAGTGATTTCCAGTCTAGCTCTTCTAATATTTTGGACACGCTACTAAGTTTATCATAACAACGTTTTATAAATCTAGCTCCTCTACGCTGCACGCGATCCAATTCGGCAATTAATCCAACTTCGTGAGGATCCCATGTACTTGCAACATGCTCGTATTCTAAGTGTTTGACCCAGGAGAGGTCGTGAGTGAGGATAACGCCTAGGTATTTAATTAAGTCTACACATTCCATTTGGTGTTTCCGATGCAGTAGGCGTTCGGGAGGGAATTGCTCTTTTTCCAAAAATGTATCACTACGCCCTTTTTTAAGTTTAATTCTAATTGCCAAGGGTCGCACCAGCCTTGTATAGCAATAAGGTCATTTGATAAAGCTGCTGTGTCCTCAGGATCACGGAAATCTTGGTAAACCACTGCATCGTCGGCAAATAAACGTATCTTACTAGTGACTACGGAGTCAATGCCGTTAACGTAAAGTAGGAATGAAAGAGGTCCGATTACACTTCCCCCAAGAAGTTAACTGAAAAAGGCACACCAAAAATGAGAATAAGTCTCCTAGACGAAGTTAGGAATTGTTTAAATATTTTTAGAAGACCGTGCCAATGGTAGCGACTGCTTTAAAAATGCAATTGCACACTTCCTTTGTCTCATTGCTGCCATCTCAATACTCTGTTTGCCGAATCTATTAGCCTACCATCACACTGTTGGGCAAAGGGAGGGGGTTCACTTCGTGTCCGGAAAGGGCAAAATAAAAAATTTGTCCCGGAAAAGGGGCTAGGGATTAGTGGAAAATCATCATCATGAATTTAGTTAATGGATTAACATTAATAGGCCGACAGTAGCTCCTCCTACTCTCAGCCATTAATGATATCTTCTCATTCTCTCCATTTCTTCGTTTTTCCTCGCGCTGACGACTTCCATCAGCTGCTACTCGTAGTGTACGGATAAATAAACCTATGGAATCATCTCAACGGTGGAGACGTTCTGACTGGTGCGGTGTTAAGTAAAGCAAAGAAAAAGTTGACTGAACCGTTGTCTTCTGACTCCGAGGGAAAACTCATTCAAAAAACGGGTATTATAATATTATTATAATTATATAAACAATAACTATATATCGCCATGACCATATCAATATTATAAAAAATTGCGGACGTAGAAAATTGAACTAATTATCTTATTATCGTTTGTTGCATCGTACATGCGCTTCCTTCGATGCTTATATGGAAGTCCAACTTCAATTATTTGGTTTAGCGGTAGAGTACACTCGCCGATTTGTTCCAGTGAGTTTGAGCAACGTGCGGTGAGTATTGTGGTCTTTCTTACGTTTAAACGTTGATATAATTTCTTATCCTATATTGCTGTTTGTCCACCTTTTCTAAAAAGCAGATTAAAATCGAATAGTTTTACCTGACTTCCTATATTTATCACACTCTGCCCTAAATGACAAATTTAAACTTTAAAATGTAAATAATTAACCAAAGATAAATTTGAAATGTATTAGAGCATCAAAAATAATATGAACGGCGAATGTTTCGCCTCGAAAAAATCTAGGTAACAGATATCAATCGTTGGGCTGAGAAAGAATTAAAAACTATCCAAATACCTAGTTCTCTAGATTGATAGATTACTTTAACATAACACTTGGACCCATAGCAGTATTAAAAAACCGTTGGGAGTTCTCATTTATCATCTAATTTGAGAATCCTTGTCTTTATACATAGTTTTAAATGATGCAGAAAGATACAATTCGACCCGAGACTAAGAAAACCATCACCTTGACCGAGACACGATACTTGAATTTCGTTACACAGGAGTAGTCGGCCTCGCAATCAAGGTTCACTTTCTCCGCGATCTCAAAACAGGCTAGGAAAATGTGATATAATTCGCAGATTTCCATGAAAATATTAGATGAAATATGACAAGGCCGTATTACGTGTTAGCAAAATTTTGCTCCATAGTAAGTAGGTAAGCGTAATCTATTAGAAGACTATAATCTTTTCGCAAGAAATTATTAAAATCTCGTGTCAAGGACGTTGCCATAAATGATAGTTGTCATGACACCTTTTGTTTTGCAAATGTGAGTAATTGCATCGAAAAACAAGAAAGTACTTTTATGCGGTAGTATTTCTCAAGCTTAACCTACTTTAATCAAATGTTATTTGATAAATAATTAAAGTGTTCATCGTCTAAAATGGTCGAGTTAATTCGTACAGTTTTTCTGCAGATTTCTTTTTTTTTCTTTACCATTTCCCGCCTTTATTTGATTATTTACAAATTACTTTTCGGGCAATATTAAAGAGAATAAAACTTCCTCCGTCTATGTCATTTCCAAAGTAGCGTTTATTTAACTTGTTCATCAAAATTTTGTGTTCACACGTGTGGTAATTCATACCCATTTTTTGCGTGTTTGAACTAATTTATACATTGGCCTCCATTGCAGAACTCATTACGACTCGAAAGAGGAGGAAAGGCCAAATGAGACGGGTGTGATACTGGAGATTATGAATATCAATGAGCCAATTGGCGAGAGTTCGGTGAGACAGTCGTAAATTTAAAAAAAAAACACTTTTTAGGTTGACGTGATATCGCAGAACTGAATGGAAAATTCATCATCCTGTGAAGTTCATGCAAACTACTGTAATTTCAGAATACTGATCTATTAATACTCTCGTGAATTTTGCGTGAATACAGCCTATGAGACACCTGATATTTAGTTTTATGATTTCCGAATGTAATTTTGCGATGGAAACAATTTTTCTGTTGCATTTCACTTGGCGTGGGCGTCCCGTAACTGGGAACTGCAATGCTTAAAGTTAAGTGCAAGAAAATACTCCTTCGAAGAGAACCCAATCAATGAATCCTGACTTAAAATAAAGCCTCAGTCTAAATAATATTGTCTCCTCAGGCGAATACACTATATTTTCATTAAATATTGATCGATCTAGTTACTTGCCGAGTCTCGTAATAAACGAGCATACATTCATGAAGGAAACTTGAACAGCGACAACACCGATTACATAATAAATACTCTAATATAACATGCATACAGATAAAAAAGGACACTTGCAGGGATATTTTACGGCCATGAAACAATTTTTGGACACATAATTCTATTAATTAATCATAATTATTAAACATAATATAACTGATATTATGCAACTTTATATATCATCATGTGATTAAGTAATTATCATTATCATACAATGTAAAAATATACATAATTGTAATAAATATCTATAAATATTTGTGACGGTTGTGCATGGTATCGCCCTTTGTCTTGTTAAGTGAGGATTAAAAATATACTAGTGGTTAGTCGGCATGTTGTCCAAAGCCTACTTAAAATGGTGGAATACATTAATCAAAATATCTATCACAAGATACGACCAGAGCTGGGACACGATCATTGACTCAGGTTTGAGGCTAATTCTTCGACATACAGGTTATTCCGGTAGGATTGAAAGTACTACCAGGGCTATTCTGATGGTCGCAGACCCTTTACGGCCGAGGTGGAAATTGTTGACGTGTCCCTCATCCCTATTTTCACAGGACGTTCAGTCGATTACGTATCCTCCCGATGCCTACTGGAAAAGCGTGCAAGCGACGGTACCAGAAGCAGAGCCGTTCCCATGCGAGGAAGGGAGAGGGCGAGTGCCCTGGCGCTCGCCGTCGCCCCCGGAGAGCGTGCACCAGCTGCGGCCGGGGGACATCGACGTCGTGGGAGCCATGGGCGATTCGTTGGTGTGCGGCAACGGCGCGAGGGAGTACAGCCCACTCGGGATGCCCATCCAGGACAGAGGAGTGTCCTATTCCGGAGGTTCGACTCTGTGCCCACCGGGGCGCAATCACACCCCGAAATTATAACGATCCGAAATGTGACCCCAAAGCATCTCCCGTGTGTTCTCCGCGTTAGCCATGAAACAAACACCTTGCATGTATCAATGTTCACAACTTGACTCATTTGCGTGACATAAGGATAATATGAGAAAAAGAAATTTGCACTTTTCCATAGGTTCCAAATTTGTGGAGAAGTGCAAATTTGTTTTTCTCATAACGATTAAGGTCCACTACATTTAGCATGAATCTGTTGAATATAGAGATAATAGTTAAAATGCTACACTCGCCAATGGTTTAATTGCAATGTGAGTGTTACGCTATGACAGCAATACGCTCGAGCGCCTTGCAAAAATATCAAGCCGTTATCACGTGAAATGTAAATAATGGCAATATTGGAAATGCTTAATTTCCCACAAGCCTGCTCACTGTCTTTCTAATCCAGTAATCATAAACACGTCTTGTGCATTGTCGTGTATACATACATAATTACCAACTAATTAAGTTAGTACATACTACACAACACAATAACATAATAAACCTACTAATTAAGTTTTAAAATCATAAAAGGTAGAAACAGCATGATCACATCATGTAGAGATATGTTATAACATTATAAAACAATATCACAGAGATCGACACTGTAGTTTGGCACAATCCCAAATAGTTGAGACAATAGCTCGATTTAACCAGTAAAGGTCAACGCTGGATAGAGAAACATTATGTGTTCCACTGGAGAAAATCAAATAGCATTCCGTGCTAACATATTCGCGTTAATCGCAAAATATTTCTTTCAAACCTACCATGTGGATAAAAAGAGACGTTTCAGGCGTGATGTGGTGGAATATCATGACTACTTAAAATTGGCAATTTTCCACAAAATAAAATTTTAATTTATAAAAAAAATAGAAAAAAATTTAGAAAAATAAAAGTTTCGATGTAACTACATCATCTTCTGGCAACAGTCATAACTCAGTGTCTAGCATATATGCTGAAAAGCAAGTAAGGGGAGGGTAGTGGAAAATGGGGGGAAGAGGGAGGGGAGGGATGACCAAAATTACTGATAATAATCATACACAAGCACATATATATGTGTGTATATTTATATATATCCAAATCCAGCGTCCAAATCTACGCCTATCATCTTGCTTCATTGACCATGTTTCCGCGCCATACAAAACAAAACCAGAAATTTAACAAAAATGTATTGTGACTAAAAATTAAAATAGAGTTAATTTTTAATATCGCAATATTGCGTAATCGCACACACCCTATCGGTAGCGGGCAATCACCATGTGGATAGATAGAAGTTGACAGAGCCCAGTGGCGTCACAAAGATCCGAACCCAGACCCTCTGGTCAGTAGCTCAGAGATCTATCAACCTACTACGTCCGGGAATTTAAAACTTATCTCGAAAATAGTTATTGCATATATTGAGTCTTAAAAATATCGAAAACTTTATACTGCAATTATCCAACAGGTTATGGAATCGTAGCCACCAAAAAATTTGAACTCACTGGATTGATGAAGAAAATAAATTATTTTAAATTAAAAACAAACTCGAACCCGGGGACAGACCCTCGATAGTCTTTAAGCTTCAAAAGCATATACACAGATGGTGTTACTGAATATTAAAGTTTTGGAAATTCTTGGAACCATTCAGACAATACTAATATTTAATTTTTTATGTCCATTTATTTGTTATCACCACATAACTTGCATTATTCTGGCACAAGATTAAACTTAAAATGTTCTTCTTCGCTGGAATATAACGTATCGTAAGGTCGTTTATAGTAGAACAAATGTGTTTTGAGGAATAGGAGATAGATATATACAGTCTAGTATATGACAAACTCGAATGAACTACGATCTTGACGTGGGGACGGTCCTGTGCGTTCTCATAACCCCTGGAGGTCTAAGCTCCAACTTAAGCACTGGGGAACATTATCTGAGTTATTTTACAAAGCTGTATTGTAACTAAAAGTTAAGAAAAATTTAATTTTCTTTTGGTTGTATTAGTTGTATGTACCATAATCATCTCCTGCCAGACACCCAAGAGGTGGCATGTGGGTACCAGGTAGATAGAAGAGAAATTTTGCTAGGCACGATGAACACTAAATTCGACAAAACGAATCGATGTACTTAAAAATTTAACTTAAAGAAATAATTTTACACCATTGGATTTAGCAGAAGCGATTTACCGAAAAAAATCACACTTTTAAAGTTAATTTTTTTTTAAGTCCAAGAATCTCGAATTTTGCTACAGCTCTTAGCAACATACGAAACGCCTTCTCAGCCCTCAGCAAATATCATAATTTACTTGGCAAATGATATAATTGCTAGATAAAGGATGCAGCAGTTTAATTGTCACCCCTTACTGCAGTAAATTAATTGAAATCTGGATTCTGAGTGAAACATTTTATGCCAATTGTGCGTGAAAAAACAAATTTGTTTCAAAAAATACTTAATTTTCGTCCTTCAAAATCCTAATCGGACCTACCCTATTGTGATTTTTTACCCTATTTATACAAAAAAATTAGAAGCCCTTACTTCGAACAGTCTTGGCGTGATTTTTCCCCAAATAAACAAATTAATTTGCAGATCTATATACTATTAGTATGTACAGGGTGCGGCAACATAACTTCCTTTTTTGAAATGCGCCCCAATCAGGTTGCAGAGGTTGTAGCTAAGGTAAGAGTGGTTTCATTTGACAGCCGGGGTTCTAAAGTTTTTTCTCCACTCCGGTCAGTCGCCATTATGCATTGGAACAGTGAGGAGCGTGCGTTTGCCGTCGAGGCCTACTTTTCAAACGGATGTTCTGTGATTGCAACCCAGCGAGCCTTCCGAAATAGCTTCTAACTAGCCCCGTCGGGCCCTGTCCCGGACCGAAAATCAATTGTTACATGGGTCACTAAGTTCAGACAAACCATTAGTGCGATAAGACGAAGAACTGAAGTCCCTAGGCCCATCAGAACGCCTAAGTACATTGAAGCAATGAGACGCGCCATACTGCAATCGGCCCATGCGTGTATATTTCGAAGAGATTAGACCTTCTTGGCATTTATCAACTTTCGATGTGCACGCATAAATAATTATACATTATATATATATATATATATATATATATATATATATATATCGCGGGTCGAGGTGGTCTTGTGGGTAGAGCGCTGGACTACTGACCGGAGGGTCCCGGATTCGATTCCCGGGCAAGGCACTCTGGGCACCTGCAGCTCCAACCAACCTAGTTGATTTTTCGGGTACCAGATCTTCCTGGGAAACCATAGCCGGCACAGGGAAAGGAACTGGCCCCCCTACCCTGATGTATGAATATTCACACGCCGTTGGGCTTGGTACATGGGTGAGCTCTACCATCACCTACTAAACCGACCTTCGGGTTGATTACCTTGTTTATGGGTTTTTATATTTATACATTATAAATATATATATACATTTATATTTTTTTTGATAATAGTGTAAAAAATAATTTTTAAAAAAGAATGATGAAAATTAACAGAACTCACTTTGATATCTTGGTGGTCCCAACCCTTAGATCAGAGTACGAGGAGTTCCTGACTGTCCTGGCAGAATACCGTTTCCAGGCTAAGATCTGAAACATATAAATGGCTAAATTGATAAGTTGAATTAAGTTCAATGCTAATCATCAACCATTAATCGTACTTCCTAACAAAAATAAACTTGCGTTATCTCGTTTAAAAACAGAAACTGTCTTCCGAAATGGCTTGTATGACTTTTGAGGTAAAATGAACAAATACGTTTAGATTCTATTGAAAAAATTAGCTTGCCAAGGTTTCCCCTACTCCCTTCGTATTACTTAGCATTACAAAATAACGTCTTTCTCAACGTTAAGTTTTAATTGGCATAGTTTCGACACCTTATCGAATCTAATATTTTTTCTTTGCGTTGTGTTTCTTTTTGCCCAAGAGATCATCCGAATTTCTATCATTTGTCAGCTCCTCATTAATCAAAGCGTCTGTTAATTAAGTTCGTAATGGAAAACATAAGTTTCCCATCCTTGCCGTACGTGGTCGAGACCCGCTAGATGATTGGGTGGCGATGGACGTGAATGCAATGCTCCTGTGGCTCCAAAAATCTCATTACCACTCGCAGGTGGAATCTCCACTTGGAGGCAGATCGTCACGCTGCCGAACATCTTGAAGGTCTTCAATCCGAACTTGGTGGGATACTCCAAGGGCCGCGGGGATTTTCTGTCCTACAACGCCCAGCTGAACGTAGCCATCCCGGCGGCCATCGACGATGACTCCCTCGACCAGGCCAAATTGTTCGTGTACAAAATGCAGAGGGACCCTGCGGTTAACTTCACGCACGACTGGAAGGTAAGTCGGCCTCTCCGATACGTTGCTTTATCAATCAGCACGAATTGATGTTACTCAAGCACCGAAAATGAAAGAATCATATCATACCGGAGATGTACCTGAGCTATGGGGATTCTCAGAATCTTTGAATTCCGGCCCGCGAAAGGCTGTCAGGGTTATACTTACTATATAGCTGGAGTCATATTATTCCAGGAGCTAGTATGTTGTTTTTCATGAGACAAAATAATTGCTTGGTTCGCTTTATTTCCACAAAAAAGAATAGGATAAATTGGTTGCATTAAATACACGGTATGACTCCGAAACTAGGTCGTTGATGCAAGTGAATTAACATACGTAGATTGCCGAGGCTTTCGACATGTGGGTGTGAGGAAGAATAGAAAGGCAAAGTTGATGGAAATGAAAAAAGGTAAAATTGCAAGACATAGCTAGAAATGAAATAAGGTCGTTGGGAGAAAATCAAATAAGAACGTAAGGTCGGATGGAAGAAACGGAGCGAGGCAATGAGAGAAATATTTAAGACTGTGATGGTGGGGCGAATGTGGAGTAAATGAGGAATAAGGAGGAAAATTTAGGCATGTCGGATAGAATCTCAGAAAGATAGAACTTATCCATGTGCACTTTCATAGATTTACATTGTAATATGGAGTTCAATAGATATTTAGTGTCGTGTTAAGCGAAGTTCAGGCAGGAGAGATTTAAGACATGCCTAATCCCCTAGGCTATCTATCAAAGACAACTGCCGGTTTTAATAGAAAACCTACCGAAACCAGCAGATTACAGCTAATTTAATTCATGTTTGGTGGATTCACAAAAGGTGTTAAATGATTTATTATTTAAATATGCGTTGATGCCCTGGTTCCACCAAACATTCTACCTGAAAATGCCAATGTGGCTCTAAGAACAAAAAGCTTAGAACCGCAGTCACTCACTGCCTCAGAACGAGAACATAGATACGGGAGTGAACCTCACAAAAAATTAATACTGATTTTTTCATATCTACAGCGTGGTTTGCCCTTCACTCAAAACTTAAAATTTTAGGGTTAATCTTTTCCCGGCGAAATACCATATTCCCATAGATATCTACATTTTCATACTCTGCAAGTCACCAAGTGGTGTGTGGCATTAGAGCGTCGTCATTACAAGTATTTGAATTCTGATGAATATATCGAGCTTATAACAAGAGACCCCTCCCATGGAGTACAACCTTGTCGTGGTGGAAGGGCTTGTGCGTTCCGATGACCCCTAGACCTGTGCTGGCGGGAGTAATAATAATTGCTCCTGGTAGGGTCATCCTTGCCAGATAGGTCGAAAGTTAGGAGCCAGACGAAAGGTAGTCCACGCAGCGTCTGTTCCTCAGTAAGGCGGCTGCAAAGGCGTCTGACCCCAGTGGGGTCACACACTATTGAGGAAGGCAAGGGCCCACCTCAATTATTATTCCCAAGAAAATAATGATGGACAACATAGAAAGACTCGTAAAAACTCTGATTTGGAGCGTAGCTATGTACGACGCGGAAACGTGGTCACTGAAGCAGGAGGATAGACGTAGATTGGAGGCTTTTGAAATGTGGTTGTGGAGAGGAATGGAGAAGGTGAAATGGACCGAAAGGAAAACAAATGAGGAAGTACTGGAGATAGTGGGTGACGAGAGGGGTTTGTTGAGAGAAATCCTATGGAGGCAGGAAAAATGGATGAAAGGCGTATTGAGCGGTAGTGGAATGTTGAAGAAGGTGATAGAGGGGAGAATGTTGGGCAAGCGCGGAAAGGGCAGGAACAGGATAGGGATGTTGGACGGGATGAAGGGAGGAAAGAAGTACACAGAGATGAAGAGGGACCTGATGTAGATTAGGTTGCTGGATTGGGTTTAGTTTGGAGTTACAAAATGTTTATTTGATTGTTGTGTCCATCCAAAAACCTAACTTAACCGGTAGATTACCTAATAAAAATAACAAGAGTGTTACATTACAATTAGATTCTTCGATCATAGCTACTGCGGAAATTAACCTTGATTTGATATAGAATTGTGTGAGGTAAGAAGTATTAAAATTAGCCCGTTACTCAGCCTATTTACCCTAATTTACCTTTTTTACCCTGAAATAATTCAAAATAACAAGTTTTCCCGGAAGAAACATTCACTATCACTTACTTCACGGTGATCAAAGGGAGCTTCCTTAGGAAATTTCTAAATGCATTCATGTTTGAATACGCACGAGTGTTTTGCATATTGGCTAATCTATATTCAAATAAATGAATATACTAACATTTTCGTAAATGTGTTTTGTGCCCTACCATCTCCCGCCACACGCCCTTGAGGCGGTTTGCATTATATTGTGTTTATGTGCTTGTATAAATTAGAAAACAAAGTGTTATTCTTTAAAATTTACACCTCGTCCATTTGCTCTATTATGATACACCCAAAGATAAATACGATATATTCCTTCTCAAGAATCTCTATCAGTTAAAGCGTCGTCTCCGGGAAGTAAATACGTTTTATCCCATTGTAAAGACAAACCATTCCTCGTTTCATTCCTGTTTGTTCGCAGGGAAATCTTAGGTAAGCCGTTGAATAACTGGAAGGGAAAGACACCCAGAGCACACCTCAAAAAGGATGTTTTCCATACCATTAGACCCCACACGTTCACAAAATAATATATTTCGTTCTGGTCCATCATACTTCACTTTTATCGGATCGTCAAAGGTGGGAGGATAACTTCCGTACCTACCTTTCTAGTTATTTTGACAGATTGTTTCGGAAAATATAGTGAAACGAATTGCCTGTTATGCCTCCATGAATTACTCAATTGGAGAGATAATGGTTCAATACTTTACCTTTATGCCTGTATATTCCATTTCACTCAATTACCACTAACTTTATCAAATTACGAGTATATAGGGAAATAAAAAAATATCTTGAAATATACAATTTTCCAATCAGGTCATTGCTCAGTTTTCATCCCCATTTAGAACAGATGTTCCTGATAATGCTCCCATCCTAATCCGTATTATTTACCAAATTATATTTTTAATGCCAAAAAAGAAATAGCGACGAGTTAGCGACAGTATCCTCACATTTGAGGTTGTCATAAAATCATTTATGGTTATAATCGGGGTTGGTCAGATGTCAATAAAAGCTAGACATTTCAGTTGCCAAGTTAACAATGTAGCAACTGCTGCATAGTTTTATTATTATTAAGTTATCTACCGGTTAAGGTACGTTTTGGATGCACACAGCTACCAAAAAATGTAACGTTTCTCCTAAAAAAAAAACACCCAACATCTTACTCAACAAGTCCCACTTGATCTCTGTGTACTTCTTTCTCCCTTCATTCCGTCCAACATCCCTATCCTGTTCCTGCCCTTTCTTCGTTTGCCTAACGTTCTTCAACATTCTACTCCCGATCAATACGGCCTTCATCCATTTTTCCTGTTCCTCATGATTTCTCCCAAGAACCCCCTCTCCTCACCCACTATACTTAGCATTTTCTCATTTGTTTTCCTTTCCGCCCACATCGCCTTTTCCATCCTTCTCCACACCCACATTTCAAAAGCCTCCATTTTAATGTAACAATTTCAGAATGTAAAAATCATTCGCCTTGACTGAGATCCGAACCCAGACCCTCGATCCGGGTTCGAATCCCGGTGAGGAGGAATGATTTTTACATTTTGAAATTGTTGCAATGAAATGCATTTTCGCAGATGATTCCGTAAAAAGTTACTGTAGCGGCACTACCATACAATGAGGAAGGTTGTCCGTGAAATGTTACATTAGAAAAAAATGTTTATCACTGAAAAACGGAGCACTCACGTGCTCTTAGTGAAATTTCGGAGTTTTAAGATTTTAAATTTCATTAAAAACTTCCATTTGAAACAACATCTTTCAAATTATTTAATAGTATGATCATAGAAATCATTTCTCGTATGCAACTTTAAATATTATCCATTGTATGCAATCTGTATAGGCAATTCAAATTTTGAGAATAATCCAATGGCAAACCCATGTTTCCCAGAATTAAGAAGGAAAAGAAAATAGAAACGGATGATTCCTCTCTCTCTCTCTCTCTCTAGAGCTACCTTTTTCCTCCGCAACCAAAAAGCGAAACCATTCACCTTCGAGTTATCTGTACAATGATATCCCCGAGGCTAAGTTTCCAAGAACATCACTTGTGGTTTACTATCTCAAGTTAAGTATACAACCCTCTTTCATGGAGAAGGTCATTGCTTATCACGTCTTCACGAGAAACACGAAAAGATTTAGGAGTGAGGAGCGATGTGCGGAAGAAAGGGAGGGCGGGACAGGTGGAAGGCTTTTAGATGTAGAACATTTGGGAAAGAGTAAAAGATTTCTTTGAGAATATACGTCCCAAAGGAAGTCAGAAGTACTAAAATTTATTGCTTAATCAAGGAGGAAGAGATAGCTTACCTATATCGATTTCAATCTCTCCGTGCGTACAAGTTCTATCCGTTAGGTAAGCTCTTAATTGAAAATGGGTAAAATACCACGAAATAAGTTGTGAAAGTAGCAACAAGCTAGGGAATACATGCAGCCCCAGGAATAAAAGCACCAATTAAAAATTTAGCTAAAGATTATAACTGAAGCTATATCTTTGTAGCTAAATTACAGATACAAAAGCACAGTAACAGCTATTGTAGCCTGACACGTGTTCGTTCGCCTAACCAGACCGATGACGCCATGCGAAAGAGGGAATATGTATCGTACGTGTTTGTGTGCCAGAGATCTTAAAGCTATACGTCACACGCATGGACTAATTTTGATTCAGGCATGCAGATGACTGTCACTGTCTAGATGGAAAGGAGTCGCAGCAACATATGTTTCAACAAGTTTGCCAACTTAAGTGGAGGAGAGAAAATGGCATCTTTCCGCTCCTCATTGCATATCTCGAATGCCACCCCTCCAAGTTAAAATAATTCTCCCATCCGAGATGGACTAAACCCCTCTCCGCAGTAGAATACTGTGTGCCCGACAGGTTATCGCGAACGGATTGTACTTAATATTTTTATGAATGTATCCAGTCCTCGTTTTAACCCGTCGAGAGGGAAGTAAAAGTGTATTTATTATTCCCTCAGTCCGCATATACACGAGAAATAAAGTTCCCCCTTTCACTGAAAATATGTACAAGGCCCGTTTAATATGACCGTTCCACTTTACCCAAAAACTGTCTTCTTTTCATGCAATGATTAATAGAGTAATTAATGTTCCCATGTCTTCGTGTAATATTGTGAAAGAACTGTCTATTATTGAACAGATAGCGCACAGCAATGGTTACACGCCCCAATTAATTGACCGGTTATACCAGAGTAAAAGGAAAAAACTAAGCACGCAGTTAATATATAGTTTCAATCATAATGATTTATCAGAAGCCAAGTGGCGCAGGCTTCCCTTCCTAGGACAGTTGTCTCTCTCGGTCCCTAAAGTGTTACCAAAAAAACGGATCAAGCCAGCCTTTTACAATAGACGCAACTTGCGAAACATCCTCGCAAATAATAAAGACCAAATCCCAAAATCTGAAAGGAGCGGAGTGTATAAGTTAACTTGTGAATGCTCCGCCGTCTACGTAGGCCAGACGGGAAGGAAGTTCCGAGAACGAGTGAAGGAGCACCAGGCCTGCCTGAAGAACGGGAATGAAAAATATAAATTTGCCAAGCATTAAATTGACCAGAACCATAAAAATGATTTTAGCGTGGAGTTTCTACATTTCGAAAGAAAAGGCCCCCGGTTGGACATTCTGGAACATATGGAGATATCGGAAAGAGCAAATTCTAACTGTAATATAGTGAACGAAGTGCTATGCAACTCCCGGTCACCTCTCCTCAACCTTAAACTCCCAAACTCATTGTCCTATCTCCACTAACCCAAGGCGGACCCGCGCCAGGCAACCATTTCCCTACCATGCTTCCTTAACCTTTCCCCCCTTCCCCCCCCCCGGAGGCTCCGAGGAAAGATGACCTAACCTTGACTCCTCCTTCACAGTAATACCCCAATCCCCGCTCTTTTCCCTCCCCCACCATCTCCTCTTCCTTTCTTACATCCATACACCCACCCCACCTCCCCATTTCTTCTAGTATATAAGGAAAGATTTTGGCCTGTAATTCACCTGATGATGACGCTGAGCGTCGAAACCTAGGTAGTGATTAAAACATTTTATGTGGAAAAACCAAGTGTTTCTTTTGCACATATGTATCGTTTCCACAAAGTGACGCCTGAAGTTATCTCCTTTACAAAAGTTAGCCACCAATTAAATGGTGCACTACATATTTTTATATTTCCGAAAACATTACCTCATAATTTTTATGAGGAGTATTTTCCAAGTTCGCTGGCAGATCGCTGTAAAATAGTAAGAGATTTGGAAATAGCATTTGAAAATTGAAGTGTTCTATTAGAATTTTTTCCTATTTTAATTCCTGAAGTCTACTATGCATAAGTTATAAATAATGAATTACAAATGCTTCTTGTCACCCTAGAACATTTCTGCAAACAAAAGCACCTTAAAAAACATCTTAACTATTCGAAGGAGAAGAAAGTAAATCGATACTTAGAAAACGATGGCCCAATGATTAGACGCCAATTTGACGAAATGACTTTCAAAAATCCTTACTATTTAAAATGAAATTTTGAACTGAATATGCCAAAAATATATTCGATAGTTATAAGTATTTCCCATAGAGAGAACTTTGTCAAATAAAGTAAATGATATACAGCGTAATGGGAGGATAGGCGCTCTATTCGATGCATAAACACTAACCAGAAAGTTCAAGCATGAGAAGAGTAAGGCAAGTCCTAATGAGTAGTGACAGTTGAAGGAGCAATAAAAGCTTTCCACATATCTCTTGAACTTTTTCCTTTATGCTGAGGGAAAGATAGAATAAAACTAGAAAGAAATTGGTTCTTCATGTCGAGTTGATGTCCGTGGCATTTGAATGTGAGATGGGAGAAGATATAAGCGAGAAGTTATTTTAGATGCACACAGTTTCTTGAATTTTCTCAAAAGTCTCCAACCTCTAGGTCACCTCTAGTGTTTATAGTTGAATTTAAACTCGTGGACTGTGGCGTATGATTCACAATGCATATTATATTGAATTTAAATGCATATTAGCGGATGGCTCCGTTAAAAATGAGTGTCGCGGCATCTCCCGCAGTTAAATGGAATTTATTTTATATAAGTTTGGCCACCTTACGAATCCGCGGAAACGATTTGGAAGGCATCAGAAAATAGATAAAATGAGGAATCGGGAAAATTCCAAATAGTACCAACAAAATTTGTGAAAAAAAAAGAACTTTGGGTAACTCAACGTGAACAGAAGATCAACTTTTGAAGACTTTAATATGAAAAGTTGTTCTACTTTGAAAACTAAGGTCAACAAAAAAATAAACTTTATGCTTAATGCAGAATATAAACAAGTGTTTGCAGATTTAAACAAGACTTATGCAGAATATAAACAAGTCATCAATCAAACATTTTCATTCTTTTCATTTATTGAACCAATTAAAAAATTACTTTATCAAAGAGAGAAAGTACATATTTGCAGTCCATATTTTCTTATATGGCGGTCAGAATAATGAAGTAATAGCACTAAAAAGTTTCAGATACTGACATTTGTAAAATTCATTCGCAAATCTGATACTGACACTAGCGACTAGCCTCCCTTAACTTTCTGAATAGCTGTAGCCGTAAATGTCTATTCAGTTGGCTGCCTGACACCCTTGGACATAATATTTTTTAACATCCCCTATAAAGTATGAGAATTATGTCCCAACTATAACTCTTCTTCTTCTTTCCAGTTATTATCCATCTCCATCGGCCACAATGACTTATGCTCCTACCAGTGTTTTTTCAAGAAGCAGAACACACCAGAGGCGCATAAACTGCAGATACAGAAGGCACTTGATTATTTGTATAAGAAAGTACCAAGACTATTCGTGAGCGTGGTGTCTATGCTAGGTAAGAACACAAACCTTTTTCATTTGTTTAGGTTTTTAAAACAAGGAAAATAGGCAAAATTCATAATGTTGTTCGCCAAGAGCAAATCTGTTGCCGCGAATGTTAAAATACAAAAACACAATGGAACCACGGAATATTTTCCAACCAAACGACTAGATCACAATAGATTAGACGTGAATCAATTATGTTTCAGCTCAAAAAATCAATTTCTGATGGTGAAAATCACTTTGATCAAATCTTAGGCTAGAGAATAAAACTTGGATCTCAATTTATCCTGGAAGATAAATTCGAGGATCGTATGAGTGTAAAACTTAAGATTCTATCGGAATCGCTTTACCAGCGATATAAAAGTACGAACAAAGTTAGAAGGGGAAATTTATCACATTAAATATTATACCACGTTGCTAAAATAGAAAATGTATTGATAACTTGAACGCACGTTATGCATTGAAAATGCATCAACGCAAACCTTAGAATAAGGACAAATCTGAAAATAAACTGATACAACACATTCTCCGACAAGAAATGTGTTCCGAGAAACTGAGGGAGATGCCGCAACAGCAACTTGTAACGGAGCCATCCGCTAATATTCATTTAAATTCAACAATTTCAGAGTGTAAAAATCATTCGCCTTGACCGGGATTCGAACCCGGATAAATCGATGTCCGGCCGAGTGCTTCAGCCAGTTAAACTATCGAGGCATCCTCTTTAATTCCGAAATTTTTGGGGCTTTAAAGGAACACGATGTTGTTACGAAATACCGTACATACAATGTCACAGGCATTCGTAGTCGTGTGCGACGCGCCACAGTCCACGAGGTTAAAGCCAATTTAAACTTAACTGTCTTAAGTCTTAACTTGATAGCTTAACTGGCTAAAGCACTCGGCCGGACATCGAGGGATCCGGGTTCGAATCTTAATCAAGGCGAATGATTTTTGCACCTGAAATTGTTGCATTGAAAGAAATGTGTGGCCAATTTTCCTCGACTGTGGTCCCACAAAAATTAATGTGGGGTACATCACACATTTTTCAAGACAATAGGCAAAAACCGTTGTTGTGAAAATGAAAATCAAGAGGATTTTAAAAAATATGAAATAAAATACCCGAGGTACATATAGGATTTCCAACAATTCTACAAACGCCACACTTTGATGTAACAGTTAATATTTTTATGAAGTAAAAAATATGGGTGCTTTTAAAGCGAGTCACTAAAAGCTATTTTTCCAAAAACGCCTTTCATCCCATTTTCATGCACTCTAAAGCCATGAATTTCTGAAAAAATCTCGAAAAATCTGAGAACCAATAGCTTCCGGTTTTAAAACGTAAATGTAAAAACATTTTTTTTAGATGTTGTAATTCTGAATTTTAATGGAATAAACATAATGAAATGGGAGAATATCCAAATTTTTACCAGGATCACTGAATAACAAACTTAGTATTTTTTCACACAAAAAAATTATTGTACTACTACCAGTTTCGACGCATAAGCATCATCAGGTATGTCGCCTATCACCTATCGGTCTAAACCGTTAGTACTATAAAATAGTTTTTTGCAGAAAAAAACTAAGCTTTTATATTCAGTGATCATGAATTTTCACAAAAATGAGCCTAAAACCATAAAATTCTTTTTACCAGAATTTAATGCCCTGAAATACCATCACCTGAATAATAAAATTTGCAAATACTGATAGTACCTATTGTGTAGAGACACACAAAACTTAGTTTTGGTATTTCCTCACTATCATAATCACAAGTATCATTCAGAAACACATGCTGAAAGTTAAAATTGAAAACCTACTGGTAAAAAAAAGTAGGCGTCAATAATATCCTTCATTAGATGTGGAAGTGGGGAAATCGCAACCGAAGATTTTGGCTTCAACTGGTAATCCCTCCTAGGAGTTGTACTGAGTTACGTTTTATGCTTTAAATTTAAGCCAAGATGAATGGATTTTGTGTACAGTTTAAAGGATTTATTGCTAAGTTTACATAATTTTAGCCTTTATAAAATCTGAAAGACGGCTTCCTGACAATGGAAAGTGGAAATTCCGAAGTTATCACAAATTTATTGATTCGCAAATTTTACCTAATTCAATAAAGCTATCAAAAAATCTATGCATATGAATTGTAAATTTGAAACCGAGTTTAAATTTTAATCTGAATCAAACATTGCTTACAGACACAACTATGACTGCAAGGATGCCCCGAAGCAATTTCTGTCAATTATTCAACAGAATAGCCTGCCCTTGCGTATTTCAAGAGGCCACTTTAGAGAAGGGTATATTGGAAATGACGCACGTAGTGCAGAAATATCAGCAGAAGGAGCTGGAATTGGTAAGCTATCTTAATTTGGCACACTTTCCTTTATTGCTACATTTTTTGGAAAGCTTTTATGACAAAAAATGGCAGACCATGAGGTAATGAATAGTAATTTTCCATTAAATGAATCGAGTCTAAAGAACGATGACGGTACTAAAAGCATCCAGAAGGTCCTATGTTCATAAATCAGCATTATTAATAAAATTTAAAGATTCGTACCATTACTTTTTTACTTGCTGTGGAAGACTCCAGAAGATCTTTCGTGCTGATTCCATATAAAAATTTAGTACCAGCGTAGACCGTTTCTTAATTTTGCAAATCAATCCACAAAAGCCATCAAAAAACATTTTGAAAAGTATTAGAAAACATTTTGGTCTGTATTTCGTGGAATGTATGCAAGCAAACATATTTTCCGCATCCAATGTGTTAATTAGAATCCGTCAGCCTAAACTGCAAACTTCTAATAGTTTGAAACTGTCATTTACAAATGGATTTGCGCGTGCACCTTTGAAAAACTGACCTCGGAATATAATTCCTTCACTTCTTCAGGATGATTTCTGAGACCGATTATTTTTTTTAATTGGGTACATTCTTACGTACCTATTTAGAAAATTGTCATCAAGATCTAATTGATTCGAAATGATAAAAATATTTTGTTATAATCTTCATTTTTAATGGTTTTGAAGTCTACATCTGCCCACAATGTGAGCTGTTTTGTGGAGTTGATAATGAGTTGATTTTTAAGTTGCTTCCCACGATTAGTACAAATACCTTCGTTGATTTAATAAATCTTTCAGGCATTAAGTCGACGATACATGGGGCGGAAGGACTTCACTGTAGAATGGCAGCCATTTTTGCAGTCCACAAATCTATATAAATACTCCAAGGAAATGGAAGACGATAATACCTTGTTTAACATGTTCGCAAGAACGCCTATAATGACGCCGGACTGTGTACATTTCAACCAAAGAGGAATGGCTATTCGTGAGTATCAATCACCAAAATTGGAGTATTCAGAGAAGAAACTGAAAACCTATGTCACCTACTCAATATTCCCGGATATTTCCAAAATTGAATATGAACTTATATTTTCATTGGAAACTAAGGCTACCAAGAGCATCTTGCTTTACGGGTTCAGGGGACGAATATTGGGAGTAAAAGATAGCTTAGATATATCGTATTCGACGATGGGACAGAAACGGCATTAAGGGAGATTAACCCAAATAACGTCGTGGGGGTGGAAAACATTCCTACGGAATTACGTAAAGGTTAAGAAAAATGTAAAATGAAGATTCTATATGAATTTATTCATAGCCTGTCTGAGGAGGGAATCTGGCCGGAAGGTTATTTCCTATGCCGAAAAAGGTAAAGGCTACATCATGTGAGGATTACAGAAAAATGAGTTTGATTTCCCATGCAGCAAAAGCGATTCTCAGGATCGTCAACAAAATGATAGAGAGCAAGGCTAATGATAGCTTAGGGGATGATCAGTTTAAATTTAGGAAGGGAAGATGTACGCGTGATGCCATTGCAGTAATGAGATCACTAATCGAGAGGAATATAGAATTAAATCAGGACGTATTTGCCTGTAGACTTCGAAAAAGCGTTTGATAGAGTGAATGGGGAAAACAAATGAGTACATTGCAGAAAATAGGAATGGATTGGAGGGACATGGGACTGATCCGCAACCTGTACATGTCTCAGACTGCTCAGGTGCGAGTGGGGAACGGAGAGTCCGGATGGGCAGTGTTAGGAAGAGGGGTAAGGCAGGGTTGCCGATTGTCACCGGTACTGTTCAAGGTATATGTGGAGGAAATGATTAAAGAGGCATGGGAATAATTGGAGGTGGGAATGAAAGTCGGAGGGGAATTCGTAAAATCGGTTAGGTTCACTGGTCCCAAGCATTAGTTGCTCAATCAGCCAAGGGGTTGCAAGCATTGCTGAGTGAATTGCAGGTTCGGTGCGATAGATATGGGATGAGAATCAATATTAATAAAACAAAGGAAATGCGATTTTCCAGAAAGAAAAAGGCTAAGCTAAACAGTAAAATAGGAGGGGAAAAATAGAGTAGGTAGAACAGTTTACGTATCTCGGAAGTGTTTTGGATCAAAATGGTCAAATTAGCAGGGACGTGAAGAAAAAAATTACCTAAACAAAGAGGCTTTCATATGGAGAAGGGAATTGATGATAGGGACGTTGAGTAAGGATGTTAAGAAAAAACTCGTTAAAACTTTGATATGGAACGTAGTTGCGTGCGGCGCGGAAACATGGCCATTGAAGCTGGATGATAGAAGTAGATTGGAAGCTTTTGAAATGTGGGTGTGGAAAATGATAGAGAAAATTACGTGGGCAGAAAGTAAAACAAACAAGGAGGTGCTAGGTATGGTAGGGGAGGAGAGAGGATTGCTGGAAGAAATCCTAACGTGACAGAAAAAAATGGATGCATAGCATATTGATTGGCAATTGGATGTTGAAGACGGTACTAATGGGGAGAATGGTATCAAAACGTGGAAGGGCAGAAGTAGGATAGGGACGATGGACGGAATGAAAGTTCCCAGCACCTCCTCCTACACATTTTCAAGTTGGCTGGCAGAATATGTCACACCATAGATGTTACTTGTGGGTGCTTCAGCCAAGACCGTGGAATATCTCCAACTGATACTTACTCACATTGATTGACAAAATCTTGAAAGAGAAATGCGATAGGGCATGGTAGTGGGAGATGAAATAATGAGCACTTCCACCATGTTAGGTAATACCGGTGTTACGAATGGCTGATCTTGGCATCGCCCTCATGGTTACTCAACATGAGGGATATTGCATTGTCAATCACCGAAATGCCGGCAGCTGATTACCTGATCCGGTGGAAGACCCGTTATGACTTCACTCGCATCATACACGCCATAAAAGCACCAATTTTTTCCGCCATGGGGAAATGCTTATTATGCTGCAGAGGGTAAGTTGGAAGAGAGGCGTGCGAGATGAAGTTTTGGATAAGAGAAAGGGACGATAATACTCAAACTTAGTAATTCCCAACGTTAATTAGGGGAAAACAAAAGGAATTAAGTTGAACTGTTACGAGTAAAGTGATCTTTTAGCAGTCTCACTGAAAAATTAAGACGCGAGCATTAGAGCATTAATATCCGTATCCTAAGAGCTGAGCCACGGTAGCAAGCGTATCGACGTGCATGCTTCTTGAAACATTTTCCAGCGTATGACATAGTTTATAAGCAGCCATGGAAATTTATTATGAAAGAAAGACAAGGAATATTTTAGAGCTTGGCACCTTTTGGCTGTTGCTCTCATGATCGTCAGAAGAAAATAGTCCATGTATTTTGCTTTTCACATATTTTTCTAGCATCACAGTTTTGTCCGTAACGCAATAGTAGACTGGAAATTTGATGTGGCCTCATTAAAACTGAGGAAATATCAACATATACGAAGTATTATGAACTCTGTAAAGACTCGTATACCCATTAAAAATGTTTTCAATCATTAAATATTTAGCTGTTTAAAAAATATTGGATGCCTAATAATTGTCACATTTACGTGCATTGATTCTTAATTACAGCCATCCATTCTAACCATAAATCCTAAAAAATACAATGGTATAATATCAAGAACTGATGGATAGGAATGTATAAATCTTTTGGAATGAAACTTATCCAAGTGCAGGGGTTTAGCATACAATACTTGTTTCATATGATAGGGTTTTTAATGTCAGACTCCAACGTATACATTTTAATTTTTTTAAATGAAGACTTTTCAACTTTCTCCATAATATTAAAGATGGGTATGGTAATCCAATGAGTAGAAATCTGAGCTACTGACTGAAGAACCTGAGTTCAATTCCCGGTGATTCTACTGGGCACCCTCAGCTTCAGTCAGGCTATGTAATTTCTTGGGTACTAATTCTCAGGTAACCCACTTGAAGCACAATGAAAAGAACTGATCCCCTGCCCCGATGTGTGGTTCAACACGCCGTTGGGTTTAGTACTAGGTGAACTCCACTACCCTTATCTACCAATCCAACCTTCGGTTCGACTACTGAGGTTATAATATTAAAAGATTTAGTAGGAATAAATTTGCTCAACTGTAGCATTTTTCTTAGTCACAATTGACAAAATATTGGCCTCTTCGATCAATAGTCTGTAACTTAATGTTCTTATTTTTAATTAAAATATTTTCACCACCATCTCGACTCCGAAAAGTTTCTCGAAGGAATTTATCCGAAAATATTTTCTTCTTACATTCCAACTACGGCTTACGTCTTTATTTCCAGATTGGCAATTGGCAGATCCGCTGTTCGATTGCTGTTCAAATCAAATTGTTTTAATTCTGAATCTTTATACCTAATTGTAAATGTATTCACGAACACCCGCGCTTGAGAAAGTATTGGAAATAGCAAAAAACTAAATGCTGAACGTTTAGAGATATTGAAACTTGTAACTTGAGTAAAGAGAACTTGCATTTACTAAGTATCCAGTGTTTGTGATTGTTGTAGGCGATAAGCTAAGGAAAGCATATTTTAAATCATAGGAAATGTACGCGGATAGGTATAATGGGGAAAACAGAGTAAACTTATATATTTATATAATATCCAGACGCTAATTTACCACTGTTCTTATAAACGCTATTAGTAGATAAAATTAATACGGCTTCTTCAAGAGTTCTTATATAGTGCCGCATTTAAGTTCTTACCACTTTCTTAGAATCTTCACAGCTGAACAACTTTTAATTCATCATTCCTTTATATCACAAGCAAGATCCGCTCAAACACTAACGATTAATCTTTTTTTTACTGGAGTTACCTGAAACGTTAAAAAGGGTGGAGTACAGGTGATCTGTATGATAAAACAAAATGCCGTCTGGAAAATTCAGCCGGGCTGTTATTCAAGGGATCGATCTCGTGCTGGTCCCCTTAGTAGACATGAACGTTCTTTTGTCAATGAATTTTACTTCAGAGCTTTGTGGATTATTTTGATAATCCGTGCCCCTATCCTGATACTTTTTCACTAAGTCATGTTTCCCACAGGCAGAACTACTGGGGCACTGTAATGAAGTTTTCTTATGTCAAAAAATTACTTGTCTTACATTGACTTAGGGAAATATTGCACCGTCGAAATATATTGAGTTCTGCAAAATACTTCATCTTCTGCCAGTTTAAACAATTGGAGGATCTTGTGCGCATTGCTTTTTGGAGGAAACTTTACACCAATATAAAATAAACTTGACACCAATAAAAATAAACTTTAAACACTTTCTCTCCACAATGGAAGAAAACTGTTAGAGAACTTTTCCACAAACTAAAATATTTCAGTACAAGACGCGCGGGTGGACGCAAGAGTTTCCGACTTTAAGTACAAGATGGCTCTGCGAGTCGAGCGAGCGCCGTGCATTAAAGCTTAAATCTTGCTTCCCATAATTTTTCAGAATGTAACCGACAATATTTTAAGGAAATAATCCGGAATGAAAACGCATTCCGTTGTAAAAAATTTATTCTTTTAGCCGTTGCAGTTCAATGAAGTGTGCTGTTTCAGTCAGACAGTGTTAGAAATTATTTTAACCGAATAATTATTCCCGAATGTTTACATACAAAGCACAAATGAATGGTTAAGACAATTATGAAATTAGAAGATAATTGCTCAAAAATACACTCAAAACGCTGAAAGTACGAAATATACTATATTTTAATTAATAAAAATATTGTCAAATAATTTATAGCGCTAGGTCTTCTTACATCCTTTGCTGTAATTCACCCATTTTCGTCTATTCCCCCCAGGAAACTTCCGCTTATAAAATGGAATTTTTCGCGATTGCAGCGCTTGTCTCGCATAAAAATAGCCAATGAAATTTCCAAGGGGAATTTTACATACATTTAAGGGAGAAATACTAGCTATGAGGAAATAGAAGCGCAAGATGCTTAATTTTCCTGAACTGGACTCTGAATTTGAAATTCACATGAAAAATGTCGTCCATTTAGAAGTAGAAAAATGTTAAAACATAATGAGGGAGAATTTGCGGAATGAGTCGGATCCTACAAACGAATGAGGTGAAAAATCGGACTACCAACTGCTGTTGCATTCACATTCACCTTAACTTGGTTGATTAAGGTCTTCAACTGTTCCGTCTACAGATATTTTCCAAGGCTCTTCCTGTCTACCTATGGACTATCTTCTTCTTGGCTTACACTCGATTCTTTATTTCGGTAGTCAGGATTCGTATATCTCTTTCAAAAGGTTCAAAGAAACGGTTTGCTGCGATGCACGGATAAATAAACTTGACCACTTAACCGTTGATTCCTCCTCATTTAGGATTCTCAGGTACCATGCTAGATAAGACGTATAGTATGCCTCCGTACAAGTAAAATTCTATGCCATTGAAAAACTATCCATTTAGAGGATACGCATCATCATGACCGATAAACAAATATACATTAAAAGATATAAGTGTATCACTTGGTGATAATTCCTCATAAATGGGATGAATATTAATGACATGGACTTATAAAAACATCATAGCAAATATACATCTTTCAATAATTGATAAAATTGACCTGTGCAGATGTAAACAAATCCATGCAATACCTCAATAAAAGAACATGAATCAATATGGAGGCAAAAATGAATTATATTTGTAATTTTCTCCACGATTATATACGCCGATTGCGGTTTCAGCGGTCACAAGTCATTTTCAAGATACTTTTGGTCTTGAAAATGGCGTGTAAGCTTTGAAACTTTAAGCTACAATGTATATTTGTGGGAAAAATTACCAAGTATATTCTATTAAGAACTAAGGTGTTCCACAAAGTTAAGTATGAACACAAAACGGAGTGGCCTTAGAAAAAATCTCTTAAAGCTCGACTAATCTCTTCTATACTAAAACAGTTTCTGGCGTCATTTGGTGGAAAATCTTCATACTGACTTTTAATAATCAAACCACTTTACTTTTCCACATAAACTTTTGATCCACATAAACCTGATGATGCTATGCTATCACGAAACCTGGGTTGTAAAAATTAAAAAGTTTATGTGGAAAAGTAAAGTTGTTTGATTATTAAAAGTCAACTCTTCTATACTACTATTACATAGTATTATAAAAGATTACATTTTTCATTTCAGTCAGCACTCTGCTATGGAGGAACATGCTGGAGCCCGTGGGGAACAAAACCAGGAGGTTCCTTTTAGCGACGCACAGAGACATCAAATGTCCAACAAAGGAAGCACCCTATCTTTTTACCAAAAAAAATAGTGAAAATTACTATAAGTTTGGTCATCAGTAAATTTTAGCGTCAAATTATCTGATTAACATGCAGATTAGGAAATGCAATTGCGGAGAATATGACGCAAGAATTTACTTTTCTGTGCTTAACCTACGGCCTAGTCTTTTTATACGCCTGTTTTTCATGTGCTAGTAGGATCTCATTAATTGTATAGACACTGATGTATGCAGTAACCTAAGGGTTAGAGTAGTTCAAAAGATAGGCGATATAAACGCACATGCTTTCCACAAAATGAACTATATTTTAGACGTTACCTAATATATTACAGTGAAAATATCTTTTTCACTCGCTAGTAAACCAAAATGCAAGGTTGAGATAGTTTTACGTAATTCTCTAAGTTATAAGCATGAGACCAAGCGGTATTGAGAAAGAAAGAGAACATAATTAATCATCAATGATACCTCTATCAGTATCTTCTCTTGCGAATGCACTGATTCTATCACTGTAGTAGTATAACCAAGTGTAATGTAAATGCAAGTTTCGTTATTACATAAAACGGTTCAAGGTGAGCTGGGAATCTATAACCACTGGCCAAACAACGAAGGCCCATGAAGGTCTTTCCAGTGGCAATGGAACCTGCATTCATCAGTAATTTTCACCACCGTGGACATTTTTATAATTTCTATACGTGAAACTCATCTGGACTTATTCTTTTGATGCCAGTGTCTCCGATAAATTGCATAAATTGTGAATATGCAATCGGTTTTATTCGGGGATATGAACATCAAACTCGCCAAATTACCACACTTTGTGGAATTGGGCGAGTGGAGCATTACGCGGAGAATTGAAGCCTAAGGTCTTTGATAAAATTGAAATGGTTCAGTTTTACCGGCTCAATTATCGTATTTCCTATGACATATATATGTATGCGCGCGCGACCGCCCGGAGTGGAAAGGTAAAGAGAGTGCTTAGTCCTTGGACCCAACGTGCCACTGGCGGGTCATTTGCCATTAATTCTGTCATAAAGTACTGGTGTAAAGTTATATGCTGTTTTCAATGTTAAATTTATGTTTACCCCACTCCCTGTCCTTCATCTTTCCCCCCTTTCGTGCGAAACGCAATTCAATGTGGCACAAGATCGAAGGTATGGGGCAAATGGCTGTTATTCGACCGAAGGAAGAGTACGAGTACTCACTACCTGCACTATTCTTAATCAGTCGTGAAAGGAACGGATGGATTCCTTGGTAGAACTTTTACACCGAGAGCAATTGAAATGACTCCTAAATGACCGACGTCAGTGAATTAAAGTCATGTGTGAGGCATTACTCCAAAGGGAAAGCCTACTACTGGATTCAACAACCAGGTGGGAGGTGACAGTCACAAGACACTTGAGTTTCCTGTGCTTTTATGTTTTCGGGTGCGTGAACGAATGTACTTGTGTATCAATATTTGCTGTGATGAATGTTGTAAGAATGTTGAACATTGTAATAAGCGTATTCTTATTCGATCGGTCAAAATCTTTCCGTGTTTCTCATCTCCAAAACTACCCAAACCTGGTCTCCTGTAAGTATTTTTTTACAACTATTTTTCTAAGTTGTTCACCATTATGTTCGTATTGGTCTTTATCAGTCATCATGAAATAAATCAATCTGTCAATTAAGCGTCTGAATATCTACTTCTGTACATCCTCAAAAAAATCACGTTGGAATGATTTTTAAACCATAATATCAACAACGAGTCATTAAAATCACGACTTCTATTACTCTAATTTCAAGTAATTGCCTTTTCATGGAGGAACTTAAGGTATTACTCACAGTTAAATGAAGCTACTGATTCAATCAAATGAATTGTATCCTTCAGGCTACCTTACCTAATCTGATACCTGTATCTGGTATATGTTTAACATCCCTCCTCTTCCTAACTGCAAACGGTCTAAGAGGTCAGAATAGACCTCATCCTGGACTAGACCTTTAAGTGTATGGAATTGACAAATTAATAACCAGTTAGTTCCTTTCGCTGCGGCATTATTCCATTTCTAATAAAATTCCAGGAACCAGAAAATCTCACCACAGATATTTTAGATGGAGGTATCCAAAGGCATTACCTGAAATTTATGCCTGGAACCCTCCGATCCATAACCGAACGCCCCGCCCATTAGACTATGAGGCCTCATTCAACTAATTTATACGCATACATTCATATGTAAAGAGGAGGGCATCAACTAGAACAGAGGCAGCAGTGTAACTATCTTGGAAGTCAATACAACAATTTCAGAATTTCAAAATCACTCGCCTTGACGGGGATCCCAAGCGAATGATTTTTACACTCTGAAATTGTTGCATTGAAATGCATATTACCGGATGACTCCGTTAAAAGTTACTGTTAAGGTATCTCCCGCAGCTTCTTGTAAATTATCTTGGAAGTGTTTTGGACCAAGATGGGTAAAGTAGTAGGTACACGGTACAGCAGAATAATTCGATGATTTGATTTCAAATTCCCTTCAAATCAGCAAGTGATACTACCGAACCCTGTATTTAAAAAGAAGAATTGTGTTACGCAAAGAAGCTTTCCCAAAGACGAGAAAATTAATGGCATGGGCGTAAAGTAAGTACATTTAAATATTAGTAAAAACTTTGATGTGGGGCGTGATCTGGTACGGCTCTGAAACTTGGTCAATGAATAAAGATAATAGGAGAAGATTTTGGAAACTTTTGAGCTGTGCGTGTAGAGAAGTATGAAAATGGTAAAATGGACGAAAAAGAAGCCAAACGAAATACTTTGCTTAGCGGCAGAGGAGAGAATATGGTCTGAAGGCATCCAGAGGAGGCAGGAGAGGTGGATACAGAGCATTTTTTGGCGATGAAATGCTGAATACTGTGACAAGAAAGGTGGAGGGAGGTAAAGTATGGACGGTGGAGGGAGGAATTAAGTATGCGGAATTGCTGAACAGTTTATTATAGTCTGGATGTTAGGTTGTGTCTTGTTAGGAGAGGTTAAGAAATGTGTACGTGTTCAGGCCATCCAAAAGCTACCTTAAACAGCTGACTACCAAATGACAATAATTCAAATTTATATAAAATAATTCAATAATAAAACTTAAAATTCAAAAACATAAATAATTCATTAACAATTTAAACTTTTGGAGGGTAAGAAGACACCTCAGTAGCTTAACTGGCTAAAGCACTAGGCCGGACATTGAGGAACCCGGGTTCTAATCCCTTTCAATGTGAATTACTTTTAACCTTTGAAATGTCTACTCGATAATTCATTTGTGACATATGAAATCAAATCACAACAAGGCTGCAGGAAAAGTGTCACTTAAAGGAGGTTATTAAGAATGCCGAGAAATATACAGTAAATGGCAATCCCAGAAGATCGGCATAATTTTCGATCCAGTAATTCCCAAATTCGAGATTCTGATGTACAAGCGTTTATTAATGGTTTTGAAAACGAGAAAATGAGCATTAACAAGGTTCTATGGACATATAATATCAGGAGAATACCAAAGAACTAATTTCAGGGTGTAAGAAAAGGTGGATATTAATTCCCATTTTAAGAAAGGGAAAGACGAAAATAGGCGAGGGCTAAAGAACCAAAATGCACGCAATCAATGTAGTATTTAGGATTATCACAAAATAATATGAAATGGAGAGAGGAGTGATACCATGGCACTAATAAGGCCACTATAACCAGAATATATTGATTTACGTGAATTTCCAAAAGGCGTTTGATACAGTAAATTGGGCACAATTAATGAATATATTGAATGAGTAGATTAGGGTATAGGCGAATTCTCTGCAACCTGTACATGATTCAGACTACTCTGGGGCATATGGCGGATGGAGTGTTGGGATGCCCAGTGTTAGACAGCGAGGTTCGGAGGGCTGCCCATTATTTTCAATGTATGCAAGGAGAAAACGGCAAAGAAGCCATGGACAAAACCGTTGATAAAAATGAAGTGGGTAGGGCATCCATCAGGTCGGTTAGATTTTCTGAAGATCGAGCTTTTGTGAGTCAGTCAATCAAAGGATCATACTCATTACTGAACGACACTACATAACCGGTAAAATAGACAAAGGTCAATGGTAGCAAAACCAAAGTAATGAGTTCGTCGAGAAATAGGAAGGTTAAATGAAATATATAAATTAGAGGGCAGGAACTGGAATAGGAAGACAGTCTTTGAGATGAAAATGGGCAACATAATGAGGACATGAAAAGAAGAATGGCTTGGCAAAAGAAACATTTAAAAGTATTTGACGACAAAAAGCTTATGTAAAGGAAATATTTGTTAATATTTAGAAATGGAGTATAGTTTTGTGAGGCTCGGAAACTAGGTGATTGAGACTAGAGGAGAGGCGTAAAACTGTGGATTTTGAGATGCGGGCTTACAGAAATCCGAAAATAAGTCATTTGACGGAAAGGGGAATAAAGAAATTCTGGGTATACCTGTAGATGGGGAAGGAAGAAGGATTTTGAGAGGTATTCAAATAAGCATGAATGTAGGATATTGGGTAAACGAGGTGGAGGGAGGAAACGATTTCTGAATAGGTACACTACTTCATACGATAACAGCGGGTTTTGAGTTGTGAGCTTGAAAATGTTTTTTGAAACTATTTGGATAGAGAGGTGACACGTTAGTCAACAACTACGTTCAAACAATTTTTATTGGGTATGGTAGAGAGGACTTAGCAAGCTAAAATTAATTAGAAATATATTCACTAAAGGAGATATTTGAGGTAGCGTATTAAAATATAAGAAGGGGTATATAGCAGTACGAGAAAATATATTTGCATTAATTAAGTTTATAGAAATTAGAGTCAAACAAGGTTCAAAATTGATATTCGGATGGAGAAAAAAAGTATATCAGAAACAATATGTTGAAAACATTTGACACAACAAAAAATGGGGTGTAAAGTAAAAATTGCAACCATTTCAGAGTGTGATAATCATTCGCCTTGACCGGGATTCGAACCCGGGTCAGGATTCCAGGTTCACTAGGAAATTGATGCATTTTAAGCACATTTAGTGAATGACTCCGTTAAAAATGACTGTCGCGGCAGCTGGCACAGTTTCTTGAAATTTGAAAGTAATGAAATTTTAAATGATTTGAAAAGGCATTAAATTTAAAGAAACGCATTGGAAATTATGCTCCGAACAAACTCGCAAAAATTATGAAAAATAAGAATTACAAAATAATTAGCAATAGGAGAAAAAGTTGTGGAAAGTCTTAAGACTCTGATGTAGGAAATGAGCTCCAGAGCTATGGATAAACTAAATTATTATTAGGTAATCTACCGGTTAAGGTAGGTTTTTGGATGGACACAACTATCAATTAAACATTTTGTGACTGCCCACCTAGCAAACTAATCTATATCAGGTCCCTCTTCATCTCGGTGTACTTCTTTCCTCCCTTCATCCCGTCCAACATCCCTATCCTGTTCCTACCCTTACCTCGCTTGCCCAACATTCTCCCCTCTATTACCTTCTTCAACATTCCACTACCGCTCAATACGCCTTTCATACATTTTTCCTGCCTCCATAGGATTTCTCTCAACAAACCCCTCTCCTCACCCACCATCTCTAGTACTTCCACATTTGTTTTCCTTTCGGTCCATTTCACCTTCTCCATTCTTCTCCACACCCACATTTCAAAAGCCTCCAATCTACGTCTATCCTCCTGCTTCAGTGACCACGTTTCCGCGCCGAACATAGCTATGCTCCATATCAGAGTTTTTACGAGTCTTGTCTTAACCTCCCTACTCAACATCGCCGTCATCAACTCCCTCCTCCTTGAGAAAGCCTCCTTGCCTAGCGCAATTCTTCTCCTTACGTTCGTACTTCTTTGACCGTGTTGCTCCAAAACACTTCCGAGTTATGTAAACTGTTCTACAAGCTCTAGTTTTTGCCCTCCTATTTTAGTGTTTAGCTTAACCTTTTCCTTTCTGGAAAATCGCATAACCTTTGTTTTATTTATATTGATTCTCATCCCACATTTATCGCACTGAACCTCCAATTCACTCAGCAGTGCTTGCACTCCTTGGCTGACTGACACACTAAAGCTTGGTCATCAGCAAACCTAACTGATTTTACGAATTCCCCGCCGAATTTCTTTCCTACCTCCATTTCTTCCCATGCCTCTTAAATTATTTCCTCCACATACACGTTGAACATCACCGGTATAATGGGCAACCCTGCCTTACACCTCTTCCTAACACTGCCGATCCGGACTCTCCGTTCCCCACTCGCACCTGAGCAGTCTGAGACATGTACAGGTTGTCGATCAGTCACCTGTCCCTCCAATCCATTCCTATTTTCTGCAATACACGCATTAATTTTTCCCAATTCACTCTATCAAACGCTTTTTCGAAATCTACAAAACAGGCAAAAACGTCCTGATTGTATTCTATATTCCTCTCAATTAGTGATCTCATTACTGCAATGGTACGCGTACCTCTTCCCTTCTTAAACCCAAACTGATCATCCCCTAAGTAATCATTTGCCTTACTCTCTATCCTTTTGTTGGTGATCCTGAGAATAACTTTAGCTGCGTGGGATATCAAACTTATTGGTAATCCTCACATGATATAGCCTTTGCCTTTTTTGGAATAGGAACTAACACCGATCTCACAAAATCTTCCGGCCAGATTCCTTCTTCATAGATACTACGAATCAGTCCATATAGGGTCTTCTTCCCGCATTTGCCGAAACATTTCAACAGTTCTACAGGTATGTTGTCCACCCCCACGGCCTTATTTGCTTTCATCTCCTTTAATGCCCTTTCTATTTCATCGTCCAGTATGCCTGGACCTAAGCTATTTCCTTCTACGTCATGTTCCTTTTCCGTGTCTAACCTTGTCGGCCTAAGTTCTTTACCATACAGTGTTTCTATATATTCCTTCCATCTCTCTTGGATTTTTCCTGGTTCAACTATTATATTACCCCACTTATCTTTCACTGTTAGTACAGATCTTGCCTTCTTACTTCCCGATAATAACTTAACCTTGCTGTATAGAGCACCAATTTCACCCTTCTTCTGTAAGCTTTTCATATCCTTGCATTGCGTTTTCCACCATTCTTCCTTTGCTTTATTTGTGGCCCTTCTCAATTTATTGTTTAGCTCTTTGTACTTCATTTTGCCTAACTCTGTGCTTACATTCTTCCATCTTCTTCTCTCATCCATCTTTGCAATCATCTCATCCGTTACCTATGGTTTCCTTATTCTTTTCCCGTTAACGGTTCCTATAGTGTCTTTTGCTGCTTCCGATATCCCTTGCTTGATGCATTCCCAATTTTCTTCGATTGTACTCAGTTCTTTACCGTCATCCATCATTTTCTCTACAGCCTGCTGATACTCCTTCTTCGTTAATCCATTTAATGCTTTTAAATTACATTTCTTAACCCGCCGCCCTTGTCTTATCTTCTTGAAACGGACGTTACATTTCATAACAACTAAATTGTGGTCAGAGTCCGCATCCGCTCCTGGGAAACTGTGCGAATTTATCACACTGTTCCTAAACCTGTGCCTAACCATAATATAATCTAACTGATACCTTTCTGAGTCACCTGGCATTTGGATAAACTAAATAGAGAAGCTAAAAAGAGAATGGAAAATTTTAAGATAGACGCGAGGAAAAAGGGAAATTGCAAAAATAGAAAATTTTCGCTAAAACACGTATGGGGTCAGAGAATTGAAAGGATGGATGAGAATAACAATAATAATAAAATACACGAAAGTGGCGACTTGTGAGCCCAAAAGATATTCGGGTGGAAACAATTAGTGGATTAAACCAGAACAGAGAAGATTAATGCATTATTTAAACAAGCATAGTTTGAGCTCAAAATCACTCGGCAATGAGTCAAAGAAAGCAGTAAAGGTAGCTACGGTGAACAAGGGCATAAAAATCGATAATATTACCTTAGAATTTCTCAAGTGCTAATGAAGTTGAAGGGCGAGGTCACGGTTTTTGTTAAGAATTTATAAGGAGTTTGTCCTAAGGTTACACAAGATTGGTTTGTGTTCCACGCCATAAAATAAATATTAGGTTTATTATGATAACGTATGAACTCGGTTGAAGTTATAATACGGAAAATGATGACTTGCAGAGGAATGAACAAAAAACGAAAGGGTACTTAGCAGAAGGCCAGCTTGGGTTTTTAGAAGGGGAAGGGAAAGTGATGCAAACTCGGTGATGAGAATACAAATAAAAACATGACCAAGAAGCTCATAAAAAGTGTGTTTTGTGGATTTAAAGAAAGCCTTTCAATTAGTTTTTATATCAAGTTGTAAATATTTAATCGCCTCATTAATGGTTCTTCAAACAGCATGAAACCTAATATTTTTCCTGAAAATTATTTTTTTATCTGGTGGCCTAACTTCAATTTACATTGTCTGGTGTTTTTTTTAATATAATTAATCGACGATAATAATGATTTTAAACTCAACTTCAACGGAAAAATAACTGCGATTAATTGTAAGACTGAAGTGGGTCAGTATTTAGCTTACGAAAGTCAATTTTACCATTTTAGATGAACTTGGATAAAAGAGGCCTCTTTTCTGTGTTTTACCGATCACAATCGACGCACAAATATTGTCAATTAAATGTCTTCTTTTTTCTAATACCGGTAATAGATTAATTTATGGAGCCATTGGTAAGAGGACAGTAGGGAGTTAAAAAAACATGGCATGCCAAATGTTGAACGTTGCGATATTAGGCGATCAAATTCCCCTAATGATGTGTTTCCGTGAATTACTCCGGAGGATCCGCGATAAATAACACATTTAACATTATCAAAGATAAAATTCAAACGGAAGACCGTCAATGTGTAATTGAAATGATATTTGAGAACGAAATGATTTGCGCTAGAATACAAGATCTATCCAAAAAGTAGTAGGATGGAGTCGTTTAAAAAAACTGCATTGCCAGAATTGATACATTCACCCAAAAGTCTTCGAATTAGCACCCTTGTGCGTCCACACACCACTGTCAGCGGGTTTTCCACACTTCGTACGCCTTCTGGAAGGCGGCGACCAGAATGCTGCTAAGCATACGCGTGTGGTGATGTACTTTCAACAGGAATTTGAGGCGGTAGAATAAGAAGTCTGGTGGGGCAATGTCAGGGCTGTAGGGTGGCTGAGACACGTAGAGAAGCTATTGGCAGATCCGCGTGCGAGTTTCCTTTCGTTCGTCCAAAAACACTCGCGGCACCAATTTTGCACACATCTTTTTCATGCCCATGTTTTCGGTCACTGCTGAAATGTTTAGAAAAATGTGGGAAGAAGGCCATATATGGACTGATTCGTAGTATCTATGAGGAAGGAATCTGACGGAAGATTTTGTGAGATCAGTGTTAGTTCCTATTCCGAAAAAGGTAAACGCTACATCATGTGAGGATTACAGAACAATAAGTTTGATATCCCACGAACCTAAAGTTATTCTCAGGATCATCAACAAAAGGATAGAGAGTAAGGCAAATGATTACTTAAGGGATGATCAGTTTGGGTTCAGGAAGGGGTAGGTACGCGTGATGCCATTGCAGTAATGAGATCACTTATCGAGAGGAATATAGAATACAATCAAGACGTTTTTGCCTGTTTCGTAGATTTCGAAACAGCGTCTGATAGAGTGAATTGGGAAAAATTAATGCGTGTATTGAAGAAAATAGGAATGGATTGGAGGGACAGGAGACTGATCCGCAACCTGTACATGTCTCAGACTGCTCAGGTGCTAGTGGGGAACGGAGAGTCCGGATGGGCAGTGTTAGGAAGAGGTGTAAGGCAGGGTTGCCCATTATACCGGTGATGTTCAACGTATATGTGGAGGAAATAATTTAAGAGGCATGGGAAGAAATGGAGGTAGGAAAGAAATTCGGCGGGGAATTCGTAAAATCAGTTAGGTTTGCTGATGACCAAGCTTTAGTGTGTCAATCAGCCAAGGAGTGCAAGCATGGCTGAGTGAATTGTAAATTCAGTGTGACAGATATGGGATGAGAATCAATATAAATAAAACAAAGGTTATGCGATTTTCCAGAAAGAAAAAGGTTAAGCTAAACACTAAAATAGGAGGGCAAAAACTAGAGCTTGTAGAACAGTTTATATAACTCGGAAGTGTTTTGGAGCAACACGGTCAAAGAAATAGGAACGTAAGGAAAAGAGTTGTGATAGACAAAAGGAGGGAATTAATGACAGGGACGTAGAGTAAGGACGTAAAGAAAAAACTCATTAAAAATTTGATATGGAGCGTAGTGGTCACAGAAGCAAGGGGTAACACGTAAATTGGAGGCTTTTGAAATGTGGGTGTGGAGAAGAATTGAGAAGATGAAATGGAACGAAATGAAAACATACTATATGAGGAAGTACTAGGGATGGTGGGCGAGGAGAGGGGTTTGTTGGGAGAAATCCTATGGAGGCAGGAAAAATGGATGGAAGGCGTATTGAGCGGCAGTGGTGTGTTGAAGACGGTAATAGAGGGGAGAATGTTAGGCAAGCGAGGAAAAGGCAGGAACAGGATAGGGATGTTGGACGGGATGAAGGGAGGAAAGAAGTACACAGAGATGAAGAGGAACCTCATGTAAAGTAGGTTGCTGGATTGTGTATTGTTAGGAGGCACAAAATATTTATTTGGTAACTGTGTCCATCCAAAAAAAACCTACCTTAGCGGTATATTACCTTACAAGTATTAAAATCTTGATGAAAGGCTGTCATCAAGAACATAATTCTAGGATCACGAGATTAAAAGTGTGAGGATTTTTACTTATCTGTGTTTCTTGTGATAAACCAAAAAGGGGTGGCGAAAATATTACACAATAACACAATGGGCGTTTAGACCCCTTCCTTATTCTTTCGAAAACCCTCCAATGCGTGCACTAATTTCTAGTTCTGTTACCTTGTCAATCCCAAAAAAATCGCTTTCTCATAAAAATAATATAGAAATTTCTGTACCCAAATTACTTCTCGAAAAATACATTCAGAATAAAGAGTAGGAGATTTTTTTATGCGTACATGTTCCACCTGATATCCTTCGAGTAGTCTACAAAAAATGAATTATTCATGCAGTCGGAGTTTTTAACCCTTTTGCTTCCTGTGTGAACCCTAAGATTCATAACAGAAAATTGAACCGGCCGTTCCTGTTGGACCACCATTTCAAAAGGAAAAATAAGGAACCATCTAGGATAAGCGGATTGATCTGAAGGGTAGGGGTTGAGTAAAAACTGATAACATCGGACGACGACGATCCCGAACAGAAAGACGAAACGTTCGTGTCTGGGACGCAGGGCACACATGCGTGCCTATGTACACGACCAGGTTTCAACTAATCTACCGGGGTTGGAGAAAATGTGAGATCGGAACGACCCGCCAAGGAGAAGGCACGCGAGCACCTGCGCAGAAGTAGGCGCGCAATAGGTGCCCTCCACAACTTTCACGTCTCCTTTCGGTCTGGGATCGAGTGAACGAGTCGGAAAGACGGTGAGGCGGCGGCTAGAGGTGGAACCAAGCGGAAGGGGGGTCAGGAGACGTTTTCCCGTCGATGAATGTCCCACCGTGTCTTAATCGCACAGTCATGCAGTGTCCGGTGACAATTGGAGTCTCGCTCCTCTTCCTCTCCTGGTCCGCCGCCATTGGGGAGCGGGACCGGCCCGTCGACGACCTCCTTCGGAGGGCATACCAGAGAACGATGGATGTGGACGCCATCGTGAAGGTAAGTAGCCAATGGATTGGAAAACATATTAGCTATTTAGTGTCTTCCGCGGCCCACGTGAAATATCTTCACGAGCTTCCCTCGCACCTCACCCAGAAAATTCATTGGTCTATTCCACCACCGGTGAAGGTAAAAAAAAAACGTACGATACGGGACATGATGTGACACTGAAACACGTATGGAAGCATGACACGGATTTGCCTTCCGAGCAATAGGTCGTAAGTGTAGATCTAGTTAATGCGGTGGTCACTGCCATAGCTGTCCGGGCATGATGGATTGAAAATCAGGAGGAAATTCCAGCGGATTTTGCAGTGATAGTCCAATCTCCTCCAATAGGTTCCGCATAGAGGATGCTTACAGAAAATTATTCCGTCCAAAAGAAGGAATGTCAACAGTGGTGTTTCCTTCTATACTTCCTTCGTTCCCTACACATCCTTTGCTATCCCGTACTATCCTTGGCTGTATTAATCGCCTCTCTGGGTGTCTTGTAACTGCTACTTCTTATTTACCGAAGTAAAATGATATTTTGTCAGGCCTTACCATTATCGTAGCCTTTAGTATGCTACTAAGCTTATGGAACACTTCTAATATTTTATTCATTTCAAACAGAATATTTATAATGGCGGTGTTATTAATTATGAATCAGTATTTGTGTGGTAAAAACATCAACACCAAGAAATAGCGTCGACTATGCGATGCTTACTACATGTTCATTAAAGTGTTCAAATTTTTAAAAAGTCAAATAACTAAATCTTCCTAATTTGTGTTTCTAAGTTTCGCATTTCCATCTAATGAATATTTAACTTAAGGGGTGGTTGTTTGAATAACAATTACAGTGATCAGCGTTGATAGACCCTTAGGAAATTTGTTTTGAAAAAATATGATTCAGTTATGTAACTTCATCCACTATACACTAAGGAGGCCCGGGTATGAGTTCAGGTCATTTCAAATAATTTTCGTGAGAAAAATCACTAAAACTGTGAAATTATATGGAAACAACAAAATTTCGCTGAAGATAGTTCAACAGAGATTTTCATAATCCGATTTTTCCAACCACGTGCTACTTATTTTCATTTATAAAAATCTCCGATTATTGCAATTTTTAAATTTAAATAATAAATATGGAATAAAAATAATGCCTCATCTCCTCATAAATTACTTCGTAACTCTCTCTTCATTATTACCCTGTCTTTCTATCCCAATTCACACAAATTTTGACGTAGGTGTCTAAAGTTCTTTTATCCTATTCTTAGTTGATATATTTTAACTACCCCGTCCCCGAAAATCATCAAAATATTCAATGTAGCCAACGTAGAAATTAAAATCCTGCACTGTCCCCTTTGCTGTTGCGGTTACCCCGGATGACGAGCGCGGAGAATGTCTCCCTCGCTACCAGGCATGAAACCCGCCACAGCGAGCTAAGTCACTTAGTTTTCAGGATCAAAAACGTAAATTATCTGTGTCATCATAGTTTTATTATAAGATAGTCAAAGTGGTTCACCGTTGCCCTTCTTAGTGTTTTTATGGAGTCCTCCATCGCTTAAACAACCGCTCCACTGGTATATAGTATGGGGAGTCAGACGACTTAGTAGTCGCCTCACTGGGAAACAGACACTGCATGGACTACCTTTCGTCTGGCCTTTTCCTTTCGATCTCTGAGGTATTATAATCGCTTCCTCCCATTCCGTTTAACGTGTCATCGGAAGGCGAAAGCCCTTGATACACGCAAAGTTTGCATTCTAAAGTTAGAGCTTAGAGCGGCCAAATATAATATATCAGACCATAACTAATAAAAACTGATGAAACTGACGAGTTACTCCAAAATTGATAATATATGGCCCACACGTCCACTATCTAGAAAATAGGTAATGTAGTTATTGAAGGAAAATGCTACTTCTTTTTGGTTTTCCATTATCAATAATTGCCCATCTACTCATTCCCTGGAGCGTAAAAAAAAGAAAAATGTTTCCCTATAAGTTCCTTTCTCGACTATTGCGACAGTTAAGGTCACTCGAAAATGTTTCCCTCACAAAAGTTGAGAGTATTACTGTCGGCAGAAGAAATCCACCGTATTTATTTTATTTCACTTTTCTCGATTTTTGATGCTTCAAATTACTGGGTTAATTCAATTCTGACCTTGACAGTCAATAACATAACGCAATAAGCACACGTGAGATTCTAGTTTCACCGATCCTTGAAAAGGATGTTTTTGTTTTTTACTCATAATGGTGGAGATTTCATGACACGCAATGAGAAACTGGCTTGATTCAACGTCCGGCGAAGAAAATCCATTTCTTGTGCTTCACGGAAAACCTAATTAAGCCCTTGGCCCGTCGTCGCCAGAAGATGACCAAGTAATGGTTGAATTCAATGAAGAAAATAACGCCAGCCAAGGCAGTACTTTTCAATGGATTCTTATTCCTATATGTGAAAATGGTCTCATTAATAATAAAAATATTGAAAACCCGACAACATGACAATTTATTTGGGAATAAAGAAACTCCGGATGGGATGAGCCATTCATAAGGTTACATGTACGAGTATATCTCGTATATCCGGTAATGTCAGCCTTGTAAAAGTGGCAACATTTTTTAAAGTTTTCGATCTTATATTTTCTATTAAATTGCTTTCAGTTAGATTCTTACGGATCTGATTTAGATCTCAGTAAATAATGACGCACGGACGCTAGAAGAAAATGAACACTTTCAAAATCAACCCGACGAGTCAGATATCTATCCTGAACTGTACTTTCGCATAAATAATGGGGTAATAAAGTTAAGAAGATAAGGAGAATGTAAGTACATCGGCCAACGTAGGACGAAATGATTTAATTAGTTAAGGTGTCGCAATATATATTACATGCGAAATCTATCCAGCGACGCGGTTGCGGAAACTATTGATCGTCACCGATATTTCGCTTCCAGATGAAAATGATTATTGTATAAATGCTACAAAGAGACGCAGGAAGTTGTTTGAGGGAAAAGTTTCAAACTTCAAAATATTTGGGACTTAGAAACAAAGACAGAAAGAGACCAATTATAGATAGCTTTTGCCTTGCCTTTGCTCGTTGTTCTATGTCAAAAAAATCTTGTTAAATAAACATTACTCATGATAGGAAAACCTAAATGAAAGGTATTTTGTCTCAAAAGTATTTTTTAAATTTTAAAATTAATATTTATTTTAATTTTGTAAAAAGAATGTGTTTTTTGCTCCAAGGATGTAAATAACGAGCATCGAAAGGATTTTGGAAATCACAGTTTGAATGCCCGTGAGATTATAGTTATACTGGGATGTTGTAGCTTACGCTTCATGGAATAGAATGGTTTTCCGATCCTAGCATAATGACTTCCTCGAAAATAATTCTTACGAGGTGAACAGCCAGTCCCGGATATGAAACTGGACGGTGGCACACACCTATAATCACACGCAGTCCGACTGCTAGTACGTTTTGATAGCGCTCGCCCTCTTGTGTTTGAGGCAATGCTATCTATCTCTTCACGCTAAATTTTACGCTAAGATGAATGATGAAAATCCCATCAAATTGCTACCGTACTTTCCCCCTATCGTAAAAGGAAAACTTCTTTTTTTTTCGAGGGCATTCTTCCGTTTTTACCGTACGGTAAGGGAGAAAGGAAAGATACTTAAAAAAAATATTTTCTCGAAAGAGACAAAATTTGCACAAATATTACATCAAATGGAAGTATCTGTTAATATTAAAAACCTAATAAACTCAGTTGTGATAGATATAGGATGAGAATAAATGTAAACAAAATAACGGTTTTTTTGTCTCAGGCGTAACTTTATGGAATTTGCATAACATATTGAAATGAAATAGTTTACTTTGTAATTCCACACACTTTATTTAAAAAACACGACCCAGGTTTCGTTTCAACGTCGAAACCAGGGTCATGTTTTTTTAAATAAAGTGTCTGGAATCACAAAGTAAACTATTTCATTGCAAAAAAAGGTTATGAGGTTTTCGATAAAGAGAAAACCTAAGTTAAATATTAAAATAGGAGCTCATTGACTTGGGCAGGTGGTGCAGTTTATCTATCTCGGAAGTGTTTTCGACCAAAATGATCGAAGTAATACAGACATAAGAAGAATAATCGCGTTGGGCAAAGAAGCTCTCACAAATAGGAGGGAAAATATGACAGGGGCGTTGAGCAAGAATACAAAGAAAAGGCTCGTCAAAACTTCGATATGACACTTAGTTTTGTACTGGGAAATTCTTCCCCAGGCCCACATTCTTAAATGGGATGGGAGAAATCCAAAGAAGGCAGGAAAGATGGATTCTAGGTGTTATCATTGGGTATGGGATGTTGAAGATTGTGATAGAGAGGAGAATGTTGGGTAAGCAAGGAACTATGCGGAAGGAAGTATGCGGAATTGAAAAGAGGTTAATGGTGATGTTGAATTTCAGGTTGTGTTTTGTAAGGAGAGACAAGTAAACGCTGTTTCCGTCCAAAAACTACCTTAAACGGTAGAATACCAAGAATAAATAACAATTAAGAAATTAACAACATCGAAACTATCGTCGATTTTCAAATGTGTTTTCTTTTATTCGAAATGTTTTGAAATTGTTTTAAAAAGAATAATTTTTGGATGATGGTTCAGGGCTAGGTGGATACTTTAACGATTGAAGTGAGGCTTGGTGTTAGCAATACTCAAGGTATTTAGTAAGACGTCCCGTGCGACGGACGGAATACTGCACTTGCGTTAAGATCTCTTCGCACACACCATTGAAAAATCTACTAACGCCGGGATTTGAACCTGGGCCCTCGATGCATATGCACTTCCCGCCCGACTGTTAGCTTGGGTGATCGATCTGAGTGATGCTTATACACGCTTATACGAAGGTGGCACGAAATCAACCGCAAGTTTAAAATTAAAACGACTGAAGACGGCACCTGGAAATCGAAGCGATTGCCCAAGTTCGCCCGTGACCTTTCAGGGTCGACGGTGAAGTCGACTCCGTCTCCGCTCCCGACACGACCACCCCACTCCAACTCGAAGACCTGGATGCATATGCCTTTTCATAGATTTCATCCTCCCCAACTCTCTACAGAACATCCAAATATTTCCCCTCCCACTATCTGGCCCCACTTCCCAGTCCGTTTGCCCCACTCCCCTTCAAACGCTTTCCCCTCCCGACCTTCCTTCCCCCTGGCCTTCCTCACCAACCTCTTCTCCCCCCTCCTGTCCTTCGCCATCACTCCCCCTCACCTAACCCATTCCTTTTTTCCTATTCTCGCGCCAAGGGAGGCGGTTGTCCCACCAAAATGTGACTGACGAAGAAGATTGTGCCTGTTCCTTTCTCTCCGTTTCTGTTTCCATGTTTTGGGTTCAACTTGTTGCCACTGTTTTTATGCACTTGTTCCCGATTTTTTCGTCAGCACATGACACGCGACTACGTCTTTGTGCGCATTTGGGAATGCGTAATGCACGCAGGGAGTTGATGTGTGGTTGTGAACTCGTAGTATCAATAAGACAAAGAAACAGTTTATCTTCACAGTCAATACCAATTTACAATTGATTTCACTGATCACTGTGATAGGTAAGCCGAGGGTATCAATTTTCAGCAATTCCAAAAAAAGGTTTTTTGAAAATAGTCATGTGTTGAAATTTAGGAAAATAAGAATATTTATAAAACAGTCATCCGGTTTTCTACCCACAATTATTTACTCAGCAAAATGAATGACTTAGGTATTAAATATAACGCCTTAGCATTAGCCAATACATACACGTGCATTACTGTTCTAGTTACTTTTTCGAAAAGTTGGTTGAGTTATTAGCAAGACACAAATTTTTAAAATTTGAATATACCAGGCCATTCTAGCAACAGCTTATAAAATGAAATTTGGTAAGTTGTTTGAACGCCCCTCTTGTTATTTCATTCAAAAGATAAACTTGATGCATTCCCAAAAGTTGTGTACGTGTAAATTTCAATGACAGTTGTAATAAGGGAAGTAAGTATGTGAGGAGTATTTTGACAATTTATGCAACCAATGAACCGTAGGATCTGAATAAGCTCTAAGGTTTTTCTAGGGACTGAACCACTAGGGTTTACGTGATACCCAAGTTTCAGGAGATACAATTGATTTAAAACAGGGATTATTACGCTCAGTTTTGCATAATCCTTCCAAGAAGTTGAAATCTTGTATAAACTGTTAATGATCGTTAATTATCATACAAAAAATGCTTATTTGAGTAAGTGACATATTCCAAAATTTTAGAAAAACTGATTATTTAATCACTAGATATTTTACGATCATATGAGTACAAAAAATTAATCAACTGGCTATGGTCTCCTAGATATTACAATTTGTAGTAATGAAGTTTCAACTCATTCGTCATCACCTAAAAATTGCACCATATTTTACATAACTAGCAGCACAACTCAATTCATCGCTTCCGACAAAAACATACTTTTGAGATATTCGTGGTAGTAAATTAAACGATCAATATATTCTCCATTTAAAAAAATTGAATATATTTTAATGCCTCGTGTATATTCATAATTGTATTTTCCACAGAATAATCTTACGAAAAATCGAAATTTTATAAAATTAACGAATTTCGTGAAATTGATCGCGATTACGGCCTACGATAATTACTTCAAATTTCTTTTGTATGACCTAGAAAGAAAGCATATTACACACCGGGGTAGGGGTTAATTTAATTTCCTCAACTGTCTGTGTTATCCTATGAAGAAATTTGATACTTGGAAAATTACACATATTAACCAGATTAGTGCTTAGAATCGTCGCCCGGAACCGAACCCGGGTTACTGGACTACCACGTCCCTTTATCTAGAGATAAGAGATATTCTAAATCTACCTTTTTTTGGTGGACCACCAAATGTTTCATTTACTCCAGAATGAAAAAATCCAGAGCAGCTAAAGGAGTTTTTTCAACTGTCTTTTAATCCATATTCTTTCGCCAAATGGAGTTCAGACTTTCGTTTAGTTAAGTAGACTACCGATGCTGGAGTTTTTTTTTCAACTACACACAACTGGAATTCCACCTGTCCCGTGCGGCCCACTTTTCCTTGATGCCACAGATGAACTCAGCGACGAGCATCCCCTAAAAGACTCCTTACATTTTTATTACAATTTATACATGCAAGCAGAGAAAACTACGAAGCAGTCACCGGATATTCCGTAGATATTTTACGCAGACACTTTTTGGAACCTATGCATCATAAAATTTATCAATTACGAAAAGGAGAGAGTTTATGACTGCTAAGAGAATAGGCGTACAGAAAATATTAGGGCAGAATGAGAACTTAAATTGATGAGTAAAATCCGGAGACTTTCGGAAGAAGTGAAATGCTGAAGATTGGGGAGAACGCCAGGTAAGAAGTCATGATGAAAAGAAATGCAATCTGGAATTTTTGTATCGGGATGTTAAATAAGAAGAACCAAATAACGTAATGACATGTAAACCAATATTGACACAGTTTAAAATAATCCCAGAAACAACACGATGCAAGGAGATGCATCGATTTTTGGTCACCATCCAAAACCTGCTTCCACAAGTGGACGATCTGTAATTATAATATCCAGAATGCAAATCTCATGATCTGGTTTAGTGTTACGCAGGAAGGGAAAGACGCATTTGAGGCCTCCATCTTTCTTTCGAAAAACCAGGTTAAAATATCCCCACCCTTTGGCCTAATTGCGTGTGTGAGTGCATACCATGCAACAACACTGTGGCACGATCGTGTTCTTTTATTAACCGAGTACCTGACATAGTCGGATTAAGTGTCTTCCACGCCGAATCCTGAAGACGTCAGTAGACGACTGCGATGAACTGGAATATTTACTACCAAAGGGAGTCCATTAGCGTGGAAAATATTTCCTTATTCTTGGTCGAGCACTGGCCTCGAAGTTGGGCGTGCTGAAACGTCATTCATACATGCGGACGTCCCGAGATGCTCAACCTCCACCATAAAGAGTGGTGGTGTACGTGACTAAATGGATTACGAGTAAGAAATTCCATTATTTATTCTTCCAAATTTTCTCCCTTTGTCAAAAAACCGAATATGAAGACTAAATGAGGATAGCAGGGTTGCGACGAAGAAAAATAAATATTTCATAACCAATGCTTACCACATTTTCACTTAATATTCAAGGTAAGTTTTTTAAATGATTATGTTAAACATTACCCAGTGGCATCTGCAGCAATAAGAATATGAAAACAGTCATGTTATAAACTCCATAAGTAATTCTATACGTGCACTTAGTATTTCAATAGTCATTCTAAATACGCGTGCAAGTGTAATACGAACTACATTTGTAAGTGTTGTGGCCTGCTAACGCAGGTATTACATTAGTTATAAAAATATGCGAAATATATGAATATGGAAATATTAATGGTATAAACACATACGAAAACCTACTTAAACGTAATTATCGAATAGTATTTATTTGAATATTTCATCGTAATAGGGACCCAGTAATATAGGAATTTATGAGCATTTAATTAACGTAAACAAATTTGAAAATATATTCTATTTATCATTGGATTTTTGCTTCTATAAAAAATGTTATTCATGAATCATGACCTTACTTTGCGCATTTACTTAATTGCTCGTCAGCATCGTATTCTCTTAGCCACTACCAATGAAGAGTGGGGCTTTGACATCATGTCTTGCCACATCATTGTAGGGAAATTTTAGTTGTTTTATGATATATTCGAAAAATGCAGGGCAGGCAAAACGTTCTTTGCATAAACAATATTCTAATTATAATTTTTTGCCTTGATCACGAGTATACCTGAGGAAAAAACAAGCACTGAAATCTATTAGCTAGAGAATCATACATTATAAATCAGAATTTTATATTTTCAAGGACTGCATTCCTCATTCAACTTCTTTTCCTTTAATTCGTACGCCATTCCATCTAAACACCTGCATTAGCCATATTATTCGTTCGTAAAAAGGTATAGCAAAAAGCAAGTCAATTAGTCATTTGCTATAAAAATAAATACTTGGTCTGAGTGTGAAAACGATTGCGTAACACTTTTACTATCGTTTCCCAGCTCATAGTCGATTTTATATTAAACAGATGAGCATATATATAACCTAAAATACGTATATTTCATAACAAATTCATAAAATTAGCTAAGTTTGCTGATAACTAAGCTCTAGTTTTTCAGTCAGCCAAGAGGTTGCAAGCATTGGTGAGTGAACTGGAAATTCAGTGCGATAGATATAGCATGATAATCAATAGAAATAAAACAGAGGTTATGCGATTTTCTAGAGAGAAAAGGCTAAACTTAACATGAAAATAGTCGGGCAAAAACTAGAGCAGTTAGAACAGTTTACGTATATTGGAAGTGTTGGAGTGCACAAAAAGCTCCCGTGCACAAAAGCGCCATTGAAATTGCAGCCGGTTCACTATTCATAACATTAACTAATTAAACGAGGTGAGAAACGATCATGTTTGCGATCCTTGCTAAATGTTGGCCTTTCAGTCGCGATTAAGTAAAATAATGATATTATAGTAAAGAAACTGTCATGAATGTCACGTCTTTTTTCATTTACAAAGCGACGACGTAGTATTACTTGTCTGTTTCCTGTCACAATCATGCGACATTATAGAATCTGTAAAGCATCTACTGGGTGAGAATGATTATTTTTATCTTCAAAGTTTATTGGAACTTTGATCGTTCTCTCAAAATCTGGTTCGTAATGAGCGGACACAGATTAACATACAGGCAGTACTGATTAAGTATACGTCTGATAAAACCGAGCGAGAGAAGTAGGGATTCAATTTTGATCAATGCATCGCATTTTCAATAAACATTGCTTGAAAATGATACCGCAGTGATCACAGCCTTCTAGATACTTCAAAACATAAACTAAAGGAATCACTCCAACTGCCACAAAGCAAAAAGTACTTCTATGCAATCTGCTGATGCATTTTTAAGTTTCAAACATCCTTTCAATGCAGTATAACTGAGTAATTTCTTTCACTGCAACAAAAATGTGTTTGCCTCTGAGAAAAATTACCAAAGAATTTATCCTTTAACGAAAAAATGCTGACACTTTTACCATCTAGGCAGTGTTGTTAGATTCCATTTTATGAATCATAATACTATATGTCAGTCCAGGCGACCGTAATAATTTTCCATAGAATGTCGTTTCGGGACGTGGAAAATCTAATTGCTCCCAAAATGGAGTCCGGCTGTGCTCTATTTGGAAGTAGGTTTACTCGCGAGATGAAATCGCTCATTCATCCACCTTTCTCCTCTCAGATGTCACGGCCAAAGAACTCAAAACACACAACATTCCCTCGGTTTACGCACGCGCTGCCACGCGACATGAATTGTCTCTCGTCCGCGACGCGAATGAATTACGCATTTAGGAATCCCCATGTCGTAACCGCCTTGTTTTATTTCCGCCTATCAATCCACAAAAGATGACTCCCATGGAATAAAATTTAAGCGTGAAAAGGCTGCGCCTACTTTTTCGGTGCCGCTTGACGATAGCGTGCAGTGGAATTGGGGGGTGTATAACAATTTGAGAACTCCAAGGACTAGACGTCGCTGAAGGAAGTTATAGACGGAGTCTTGATATCTTCAATTCGTGGAAGTGAGGCGTTAAATTATTTTTAATGGTGTCCTGCCGATTAAGGTAGGATCTGGATGGACAAACAAACCAATCCCCGCTTCATTTTTAAGACTCATTTAACACGAAACATTGTAACACTCTGCGCTACAATAAACTCTTCTTCAATTCTGCCTTCTTCTTATCACTTTCATTACGTTCAAACACGCCTATCCTTTTCGTTCCTCTTCCTCGCTTGCCAAACTTTCTGCCCTCTGTCACCGTCTACAACATTCCATCGTCAATCATAATGCTCTAAATCCACTTTTCCTGCCACCTTTGGATTTCTTCCATCAACGCACCCTCCTCCCCTATCATGTCCAGTATTTCATGGTTTGATTACCTTTCCGTCCATTTGTACTATCTCCAATTCTCTCCGTACCCACATCTCAAATGCCTTCAGTCTATGGCTGTCATCTTCCTGAACGACCAAGTTCCCCTTAAGACCTTAGGGCGATAAAAAAAGAACTTTTTCGATGAGCAGGCAAGCCACGGCCCTTCCACTCCATCAAGTAGTTGCCAAATGACCTAAAAACACGAGTGACAAAATATTGGACGCGTAAGACCATTTCCGGCCGTGCCCCGGCCTCTTGTATCATAAACATAACATGCTTGGGAAGTAGGCAAGCGTTCTCCTGGTCGGCTAGATGACCTGTGCGTGCTCAGATTCACTGAATTCTGGAGTAGAAGGAAAGGAGAAGCGAATTTAAGTCACCATTTGTAGAGAATTATTAAAAAAAAACAGAATGACTCCCACAAACCAAAGGACGGAGAGCATATCTAGGGACTAATTAAGAATCTCAACTTTTCGTGACGCCTCTTCTTATTAATTAATTCAAATCACGTTTTACCCCAAAAAGAGGTCATTGTTCGTCATATTCTAAATATCAGTGATGTAATCTCCCGGTACATCCGAAGTAGTCTTATTCCTAAAGTTAAACAGAGTATTTCGTAAAACTCAATTATTTGATTAAGACTGCTTATTACGTCTAGAGAAACTGTCTAAATAAACTTTCATAGCATATGTTATCCTCTCATCTCTATCAGTCCCTCATCGGTTCTCTCCTCTTTGCAAAAGCTTCTTTGCCTATCTTCTTACGCCGCAAAAACTAAACAATCCCTCATACTTAAAACTTTAGCTTGGTCTTCCCCTTTACCGAAAACCTCATACTCTTTGCAACCGTTTCACTAAGAAACAGACGCTATGCAGAACACTTTTCGTCTGACTCCTATCATTCGATATATCTACTGTGGGTGACCCTACCATGAGTAATTATCAATTCTCCGCCATTACATATCTTGGGATCATCAGAACGCCCAAGCATTTCCACAACACCAAAATTGTAATGGGAGCGGTGATCCGTATGACATATGATACGTATAATACTTCCTTCCAGTCTCTAATTCTTAAGACTTTCAATCTTTATTATTTAAAATTTGATAAAAATAAATTCAAATGTTGAAGTCATAAATCGAAATTTCCCATCTAATCTCTTTTCTCGCGGACACAAAACAGATTTATTGAAAAAGTCATTTCTTCCTTTAAATAAGAAGGTAATTCTAAGCGGAACTGAACAATTTATCTTTTGCGAACGGGTGACGGGAGTATTTTACGAGTAGTATTGGCGTTTTCATAGAATGCGCGAATTCCGACTGTAGCCCAGACTAGTGCGAGCCACACAACTGGTGAGACATAACTCCCTTAAGTTAAAGAGGTTAAAACCGAAAAATGGGAATTGAAGTGATGACAGACTTAGACAGTTCCATAAACTTGTCGGTGACTATAGTTGGCAAGCATTTTATAACTTTATTAATAATCCTTTTCTTAAATCCACCGTAAAATTCATAATTACCTTCTTAGTGGACAGTAGTTCACGGTATGTCTTTGATGGCTGTATCCTGAACCACTGCCGTTGTCGGTGTTTTTTTATGTTTAAATTATTCGTTTCTTTCTTGAAAATACAACGTTTTGTTGGATACTTAAATATAATATACATTTATTAACCCAAGCTATGTGACTTTTTGGGTACCAGATCTTCCTGGGAAACGATAACCGGCACAGGGAAAGGAACTGGCCCCCCTACAATGATGTGTGAATTTCAAACGCCGTCGGGATTAGTACTGGATGAACTCTATCATTACCTACCAAACCGACCTTGGTCGTGAAGTTGATTACTGTGTTTATGGTTTTTGTATTTATTAAATGTATATTTTAACTATGATTTCTACAAACGTTTTACATAGGAAATCGATTATTACTGAACACGTCCCCTTTGATGTAGAAAACAATTTCAATCGAGTATAATCTTAAAAATGAAACAGTTTATTTCGACGTATTGGATTTCCAGCCGTAGAAACGACACTTTTGTTTTACTCCGGACGGCTCAGTAAACTGGGCGAAGAGAAAGGGGGCATGGAAAGGGGAGGGGGAGTTTTGAACGAATTAAGTGAAAGCGGGGAGAGGGAGCGAGAGGAAGGGGAGTTTTTATCAACTCCCGTCTGAAGAGTTTCTGTGTGGAAAAGGGTTTCAGAATTGGCCAAAAGGTATAGTTCTGAATTAAAAAATAAAATTGGATATACGCATAGTTTAAGTTTATTTATAGTTTCCTAAGGAAATGTTAAATTCATAAAAATTTATCGGAAATATTTTCCTCTGGTAACAACATTACATACGTTTTTCATTTAAATATCACAAAGAAACGAAGTAATCTCTGAAATAGTTTCATTTTAATTTTAAGTCGAATATCCAAACGCTTTTATACCACCTCCAATCATATCCTATGTTAATGAAATGACATAGCTGACTGTAGCCACACCGTCTACGGCATTATTAAGGCATAGATGTTTTACGGAGTTCCTGGCAGACTGAATCATTTATATGCGTTTCTGCACTAGTGCGAGCAGACCGGTTTCTCTAACGCTGGGAAAAAGTCCCCCAGGCCAATTACTTCTGGCTGCGATTCCGCGCGTGCTGAGGATTAAAAGACGCTCACGCCCAGAAGGGTTCTTCGCTGATTGAGGTTTTTACACGACTCAATGTTTGGTAACAAAAAGTGCATGGGAAAATTTCTAAAGAAAAGTACCTCTACGTTTCTTAGAGACCTAAAGTATGAAGTGTACACTGGTAAAAAAGACAGGAAAGAGAAGAGTGTAATGAGTGAAATTGTACTATTCATTAATTACAATGAAAATCATATAAGCGGAATGATTAGCTGAGGAAATGTTCAGTTAAGGGACCACTGATAATCAAGAAAATATCCGCAATACCAGGAAGTAATGAGATGAACTGGTTGTGGGCATTGAGAGGCAAAAAAAGTGAAAGGAAGAATGTCAAAACATCAATGAATGAAGTTAAAAAAACTGAAATATTCGATTGTTTAAGCATAATGGAAGCAGTGTAAGTAGATGAATATAGTAAGGGGCTATGGGATAAAAAACTTATAATTATTTGGACGATAATTATAAACTGACGCCATTTCCTGTTTGATTTCCTTTCTTATTCGTCTCATCCGCAGACCTTCGGGAGAATCAAGAGAGATTTATTCCTTGACGTGAAGACAGTGTCGGTTTTCAAAGTAGAGTCACAATGCTGATATTGGGTTTATTCTGTTATATTCAATGATTAACGCAAACATATGAATAATTCGTCGAAATTTTGCAAGCGTGAACATTTGGCACCAAATGGTGGGCATACCGGTGTAAATTTCAACACGCCCGTTTCATTTCTGCTAACCCAACTTTTCAGTCAGAACGAGGCCGATCATCACTATCATTATGCAAAGCTGCGAAATCCGGCGAAGGTTGCACAGAAGGTCTAGTATATTTCTTCAAAACTGCATGGAGAGGTTAAACGAGTGACATGCTGTTAAAATTGTATCAAGTGCTTGCAAACCCGCAAACATTGTTTCGAGTAATACGTTCGTCTCCGTTGTTTCAGACTCTCGGCGTACAGCGGGGCTTTTCTTAGATAAAAATCTATGGAGCTCTGTACGAGAGATTACACAGAAATTCTGTCGCAGTGCTGTGCAATAATATTCTCTAATATCTGACATAAATTTTTGGAGGAATTGTCGAAAATGTGATGACAGATCGAGATGACTACAATGAACTACGGCTTACGCCGACTAATATCGGCTGCATTTGGTATAACGAGCGATATTGGTCACATCGGATATTAGTAATATCAAAAATTAGCCCAAGTAATCAATACTAATGTACTGATGCTCTGTTTGTGTCCATCCAAAATCTACCTTAAACGGTATTCCACCATCTTCTGTCGACAATGTGACCATATACAAAAGAGAGAGCATCTCCACTATCGTAGTAAGAAAGGTAAAATTTTCCTCTATACATGCATCCAAATTATCTAGGTAGTTCATGTCATCAACATTTCAAATCGAAAATCGACTCTATCGTCCATAACATCATATCGGTTATATCGCTGACATCGTCGAAAGTGCTAGGCTTTCCATTTGGATAACTACTAGCGACTCACGAGCTGCTTAGTGGCAACTCGTGTTGCCTTTCAACACCTAATCTTTCGCCATGTCCTACGAGTAGCAACACAAAATAACTGGAAAACAGAAAATTCTCTTAGAATGGGCTTTCGTTGACTAAGTTCTGTGATGAGAAAGCATACGTAATATTCATATTGACGATAATTATCGATCTCATATATATCGTTTCCTTCCAATTATTCAAATAGACCACTTCGATGTGAAAAATGTAAACTAAATGCTATCTACATCACAGCCCTAGCTCCAAAAGGATATTTCTTCCTCCGTTTGAGTCCGGTGGGAGAATAAAGTAAGTTTTAGAGGTGGGAATGTAATGAGTTATATTGCTAAGTAACAGAATATAAATCGTAATCAAATAAAAGGGATTAAATAAATAAGGTCCCTAGAAGTTTCCGAGATATTCCTCCGAATGTAGCACCTAGGAACCAACACTCGTGAGAAACGACAGAAAAACCATGGTTCTGATTCAGATCTGAAAGAAGATTGTTTTACGCGAGAACAAAAAAACACTAAAGCTTTCTTTCATCTACATCTACTTAATACCCCGCAAGCTGTCGCAATGGCGTGTGGCGGGGGGTGTTAAGGCACCACCCGTATTAATTAATTCCTTACGCCGACCTGGTGAATGAAACAGTCAAAATAAAGACCTAAGAAACTAAAAATTGTAAAACAGAGAGGATGGTTAAAAAGAGACATTTCAGGTGTGATATGGTGGAATATCATGATTAATTAAAATTGGCAATTTTCCACAAAAATATTTTTGTGGGAAATTGCCAATTTTAATTAAAGAGAGAATGGTATTAAGGATTTGAAATATTTGTTGTTAAGGATGCGAAATAAACCGTTAAAACTGAAAAAAAGATCTCAAACATACAGACAGTTGATTTTGTTGTGTCTTCTATTTTCTTACACTGCGTCTTATGACTGCAACGTTCCTCTGATTGATGCTAATCATCTGATTCAAGCCGAGAAAGAATCCGATTATCGTGATTTGTTCAAAGTTGCAACTAGATAAAACAAGCGCGGCGTTTCCAGAAAATAACACAAAACAAGAAAAGTCTTTTTCATTGATACATTAATTCGACAATAAAAACGTCTCTAGAGAAGCATTCAACAAAACAACTCTTTTTAAATTTAATCTTAAAACATTTTTTAATGCGTTTCAATATGAATATACCTATGTATATTTCCTCTACGAAGAGGTGGAACAATTCGTTTCCCTAGCCAAAAATATTGAATATAACATTGTAGTAATTTACATTGCTGTTTTCTCAAATAAGCTGTTGTAATCCCGAATAAGCTGAGGCCAGTGATGGAGTTCATTTATTTGAAATGCGCATCATTCATTTTGATCGCTAGGAGAACAATAAACTAAAATATGAAGGAAACCTGAGGATCTATCCTAAATTTTTTTCACCATGTGGGCAATATGATCAAAATACCAAAAATTCGTATGCAGAAACATTAATCTGTGGCTCGGCTATAAATAGACCAAAGTCAACATTTAATCTGAGTCACCTTAGTATGAGCTTGTAAAGCTGTAATAGGAAACAGATTCTTGTTTGTCAAACTCTTTAAACTGTTGAACGTTCCAGAAATACTATCAGTAAATGCTAAAACGTACGAAAAAGTTTACGTTCAAATCAATACAGCAAAGGCTATCGCGTATGACACTGACCTTCTGAGAACTTAACTAGAATTTTAATTGCACTTATATAATGGTATTGCTGGTCTCGCAGAGACCCTACTGCCTACTCTCTCAAAGTAGCGATAACTACATCTTTATGACTTAAATGGCCATGCGTAACCTTGTGGTATTGCATCATATACAATAGAATATACTCCAAATAGCTTTTAGTCTCTGGTTAATCTTACAGTTCTTTTTGACCCTTTTGAGGAATTCCAGTTTATTTTTTGAGCAATGGAATAAATCGTTTGGGTTGCAAATGGAGTCACGTCCAGTATCCCGATGGCTGAACGCTTTACGCATTTACGCCTTTGGGCATAAGCCTATCGCGACATTAGGATTCTCCGTCGGGCGTGGATGCTTTATTGTTTTTCAGTGGCGTTTCTGAAGTCGACTTTGAAGTGTAAAATAACCTGTCGTAAAAGCATCTAAAAAGTGGCTATAACTATTACATGGCTATGGTATTACGAAATTCTATTTCGACATAATATTGACGCAATTCCACCCTCATTTTTGAGTCCAAACGATATCGTCACCTCAAACTGCCCGTAATAACTGAATGACATAATTATGGATAAGTGCGTCATTTTATACGTAAGATGACATCACTCCAAATCAAAGATAAACGAGAACTTGAAACTGTTAAGTATAAAATTTAGGAAGAAATACATAATAAAATATTTCGGAATAGAAATAATAACAGGAAAGACAAGAGGGTAATCAAAATCCTATTTGTGGGTCACCTGGGATTCCAAGCCTGTAAAGGCTAGATTGGTTTGGAAGTGCGCTGCAAGAGAAAGGTTATGGGGAAATGAGGGTCGAGGAATGTGTTCAGTTTTCTGGGCGTACCTAAGAACCTACAGAACTTGACAGATATATTTCTCGATTCGTTACCGTAAATCTGTGCCTATGAAGTGCCACGCAAATATTTGAAGAGGAATGTTCACTCGACATCGCAGCGCGGTGTAGAATTTCTAATCAATGTACTGCAGCAAGATTAGAATCTCAATTTGCGATGTTAGTCTAGATTGTGTAAATTATCCATTTTAAATTTTGAAAGCAAAAATATATTAACGGGTATACATCGGCATCAATGTCAATCATACCCTAAATGGCGTTATTTGGGCCAATTATGGCTCGGTTGATGTCCACATTTAGACACTTTTGCGTCATTCAAATACACGTCACACAACCGTAATCAATCGACTCCAAAACTCGAAAAATTAAGGAGAGATTGATGGCCAAATTGATACTAGCGAGTTCTTCTTTATGCTGAGGAATCCACCCCATGAAGAAATTCAGGAACGCCGGACTAACATATGCATCCGAAGCAAAAGTATCAACATTCAAATGGCAAGTCGGAGCGAATCTGTGCCAAGGTCTGGCCCCATGGGGGTGCCCTCTCTCCCCCTCCCCCCTCCTAGTAATGTTGGCAAACACTTAGAGTAATCGCTAAGGAATGCACTAACCTTTTCGCCGGTGGTCGTTCTCGGACAGCAGAACAATAGGCAGAAGGCGGCCTGGATCGCCGAATGACGGGCGGTCCAATTTCCCATGTTTTTTTTCAAAAAGCAAAACAAAGTGAAGCTCGTATAATTACAAGCCGTAAAAAAATAATAATCTTTTTCAAGCATTCAATGTGGGCGAAGGAGAGGAATATTCGACCAAAACACATTGTGTAAGCGTGAGGCTTCATTAACTTTCCGAATGGAGTCATGCGCGAGATTACGACAAGACCTTTAATGTAACATGACAAAAAAAATCCTGCAGCAGTAATCTTTGAAGGGGTGGAAGGATTTTTGAATGAAAGGAAAAATGCGATGCAAATGTCGCCAATGGATGAGTACAAAAAAGCAAAAACAGGCGGTGGTAAAGAAAAGCCGTCGAGATTGCCAATTGTCACGTAATGTCAGAAGTAAATGTAATGTAATGTCAATTTATTCCTAGTTAGCATGTTTATGTATCTTTTGAAATCCTCATCTCCTCGCCGACAAAATTAATACCCAATGCATAATTGCACAATAATGAGCTGAGCAGTTCCCTACGTTAGCTCCTCGAGTTATACAATACCAGAGATCCATACAACCTAGGCAACAGTATGAAATCACCCAGTCTATTTAAACATAAAAGAACAGTAAGCCTTTTTAATCAACAATAATTGTTTCCATGTTTCGCACGTTTACTGTGCACTTACTTCAACTACCATTCCGTATCACTTTCTCGGACTGTACGCCCAATTCAGTTCACGCACTATATTCCTTTATGTGGACGGAGTGTAAATACTTAGGGACAACAAAATAAAATGTTGTGAATAATATGTACAAGGAATATGAATGCATGATTAAAATATTCAATCCCACAAACAGGAATGTCATAATAATTCGACTTCATAATAAAATATAGTATGCATAACGTTGTTTATATATATATAACATATTACATTTGCTCAAAGAATTACAATGCTGTTTTGCAGGCATATGCTACGCTAACTGTGGAATAGGATGGCAGAGATGGTATATGATGAAAACACAAATGGCACGCATATTTATAACATCCTCTCCTACATTTAGCCAATCATGTGTTGCAAAAGACCATAAAAATACGTTGAACAAATATTTGACTTTTAACGTTAGCTGAAGAAGGTAGTAGATAGATAGAGGTATTTATTTGGGCGAAATTGAGACCAAGTGGTTGCTTCTTCCATTTGACCCATAAGAGAGAGAGAGTGAAGCGGAAACCACAGAGTATGGAAAATATTCTCGCGGACTGTCAACTGGAAATCATCCCAAAGAGAATAAAAAAGACTGAAGAATTTATGTTTCTCTTAAGTTTTTTTTCGCAGCCGACCTGCCACCTTTCATACGCGTCGTTCGATTTGGCAAGCTCTCGTAGGGAAAAAACACTTCTCTCCTTGTCGGTCTCTTCCACTCCATTAGATAACATCAACAGGCAATCGATGAATATGCTAAGGCACTGAATGAACAAGCATTACAAAGAAGAACAAAATCGACTTCTTCCAACTTCACCTTGTGGAAGAATTGAAAATTCTTACATATACTGCACTTTTCCGCATAATTGTTCCCTAGACGAATGTACGCGTATTAAACATGAATGGTGCTGAAGAGGGGTAAAAGACCTTCATGATTATTACTCTGAATGCCTTGTATTTTTTTCAGGTAGTAGGCGACCTTAACTTTGAATGAAATGCCAAACTAAGTAAGCATTACCCCATAGGACATTTTCTTGGACATTAAACTGAAGGTTTCTTCCTTGTTTTTCGTCCTTAACTTCCGCCCTTCCTATATTTACCTACTCATTCCGATGGTGAATACCAACTCAACAACCATTTGCACTTGACCAGGTGCGTGGAATCTTTTACCAAGCGGAGGCCAAAATTTTCAGGAGATTTAGATTAGCCTAAAGACCTTCATCGGATGGGACCACGTAATGGTATTTGCAATAGGGGAGAGACAAAACAGTTTGTATGCGAATAAGACACTGCTTCTGGCTTTACCTGGTGGAAGAAATTCATATTTTTTCTAAGTTGCGTGCGAGACTCCCATAAAATCTTTCCCGTTCATATAACAAACAGCATTTTAAATTGTATTTTGGAGGAATTAAAATACAGAATTTACATTTGCTGCCCTAAAAAATTAAATGTGTACAACTACGGTGATAACACTAATTGTTAAATTTAAAATCAATTCATTACTTAGGTAAATCAGACCACAAAGATAAAATAAGGGAGATAGAGTCCAGATAGATTCAAATACTCATTCTTTCCCAGTACAATCAGAAATCATAATAGGAAGAAACCAAAGTCACTTTAGAAATATTAAAAACATTACACTACAAGTCAGAACAAAATCAAACATTGCAAAGATATTAGGCATATTTGTAGGTGCATATGCATGTTAGTAGGTAGTTTGTGTTTTTGCATGTATGTGGGGCGCAAGGGTTCTTGCATGAATGAATACCATGTTTCGTTCGTGGACTGTATAAATTTGCGGCTTTTGCATGCGTTTTTTTCTTAATTATGGGTAGTGCCCTAACACCCGCCGCCACACGCCCTTGCGGCGGTTTGCGGGGCATTAAGTAGATGTAATTATTCACGCATCATTCGCAGGTTCCTACAAAGCATTCGCAGGTCCTCAACGTTGCTGTTGTCGGAAGACAGAGAAAACATAACGAAGCATTCTCAGGCATTACGAAAAAGTAAAAAAATCTTCGAATGATCAAGTTGTATATTCCACCTTTTCTGAAAACTACATACAATTAATCGCGCCCTTACTGAAAATTCTCCGCAACTCATTCGGAACCCTTCTTCAAGTCAGGTTAACACATTTAAGTACATGTGGCCATTGTAGTCACTTTTAAGTAAGATATTACATCGTCCATTCAATCTATAAATCAAGTAGCAAGTAGTATACGCTCTATTCACAAAAAAATCTTACTACTGATATTGGAATTCGTCATGAAACTAGAATTTATTAATAAATATGGCACTATTTTGTCTAAAGTCTCATATAAAAGTAAACATTTACCATTTACAACTGTTCAGAAAGTAACCGTTTCATTCACTCTTAATACATGGGATTTTTAACAAGTTTTCAGACTATCCTCAAAATGTTATTGCATAAGATGACACTAACTCTTACCTTGCGCAATATCTTTCAATTTTCCATGAACATTCCAGCGCAATAATTTTGATATTATCAAAGTAAAAAAAGTGTGAGGCATTCTGGACGGCATGAGAAGAGGTAATGAACTGAAACTTTATTAATCGGACATGTGGAACATATAGAAATTAAAAAATTATTAATCCGACTGGGGTCTGTTAGGATATGCAGTTTTAAGCAGAGCTTAGATCAGTAGTGCTTTGTTCCTATAACACAACGACAATTTTTAGTATTTTTTCTGAAACCATCGGAAACCCACCCCAAACCGCTAGAATACCTTCGAAAAAATCAGTAGCGAAGGCACTAGTAGATATGCTACTCTATAATCCTCCAGCAGCGACTGCCAAGTACGTTACTGCCTGGTTTTCTCGTGCGTTGCTGGAAAACACCAATAAGGTTTACCGACACACACACTCTCCTTCATCTTTTCCCTCCTTTGCGATGCATGCCAGTTGGTCAGGTGGGGCCGGCCAGTGAGGCTGGTCAGTTTCTGCACGCCTCCACGCGCGGGAAGGAATTCTGAACACCTTACGTCACCACGTTTCAAATTAGCCAGGGTTAGATTTCAATTTACCTCCCACCGACATTCCTTCGTGAGTGGATTTTTGTGTGAGGGCCACTCCATCATATCACCGACACGAAGCACGATAAGTGCACGCTCGGTTCAGTGACACCTATTATTCAGAGAAATTTTACCGGGAGAACACCGACCGGAAGACGACCACAGATGTCCCATGACCCGACTTCAGCCATAAGTGTCGAATGCATCGCGCAATCTTTTCCTGGCCAGATCGGACTTGAGACACGGGGCCTAAAAGAGAGAGCCAAGTCAGAATGAAAAATTCGATAAGCATCTTCTCCGAAAGTCCTACAATAATTGTTCTCCTCTCTCTCTCTTTTCCCTCTTTTGAGTTACGAAACCAGATGCGCAGAAGCGTTTCTCAAATTACGAGATCAAATTAATGGGCCATTTGGGCAATGATATTTGGCATTTTATGTGGGTCAAGTTTGAGCTCGAGCCAAAATGGAAGTCGATAACATTTCTAAGATAGTATAAACGTCAACCACATCTAAATCCCAATTAAGACGCAAAGAAGACGGCTAAATCTTATTTACGACAGAAAAGTAAAAAATTCGACACCACCTCACAAAATTTAAAAAATCTTATGATGTTATGTACGGGAAATACCTGTAAAACTGAGAATTTGGGGACCGAATCCTTCCATACACTTCGCTTCATCCACTTAATTTCACATTGAAGGCACTGAGATGAAGAAATGAATCGCCAGTTTTTAAGTTTGCATACGAATCATTTTAGAACGAAGTAAAATACCTTTCGAAACATAAACGTGTGCAGATATCTTTTAGTTGGTTACGCCCAGTTTTTACAACATTTTTACTTATGAATTCTCCTTACTCTTCTCCTCTTAATGCGGCTCCTAACGAATATTATCGGGGGTTACACAACACATGCATATCCGAAGGAGTCGAAATTTCACACATTTCAATTATTATCAATAAAAGTTATCCAAGAGTGTAAAAAAAGAAGTTTATTCTTTGTTGAAAGAATTCTTCGTGGAAAAAGAAGTTAGTTACAAACTGTCTCAGGCGTTACTTGGTGGAAGTCTTTCATACTAGGTAATGAGTACATCATCAGGTGATGATGTTGCCTTGCAACGAAAGCATGGTTATGAAAAATAAAAATTCTAGTGGAATCTGCCAAGTTAATTTCCCTTCATTTTGGCCTAGAATGAAGTTAGTTATAAAAAGGTATCTTTTAGAAACCAATTTCTGGTTTCCACAGGTTTACAAAAAAGTGAACATCATAATCCGAATTTACTTTTGCAGGAATGGGAGTCAAGTGTTTCCCTAAAAAGGCTCCTTTATTTTGATTCCCTGCTCCTGATTTTAGGTTTTGCTGTCCTTATCCTATAACTATAATATAGAACATCTGCTCTGTAGTATCAACACGAACGAAGCACTTGGTTCGAAAGAAATAACCGCTAGATTATTAAATGAATTAGCTGAAGACATTTCCCCGTTTTTAGAAATTGTTTTTCTAAAATCGATAGAAGAAGGCTCAGTACCTCGCGATTGGAAGTTAGCCCATATAACTCCCATCTATGAAGGCCGCAGGCATAGGGTTAAACGAAATTAAGTAGCTGCCGGTGTTTTTCAAGAAGGGTTCAAGGCTTCACACGAAAGCAAAACCACTTACGAAGAAGTCTTGATTAAAAGTCAAAAGACGATTAGGCTGAAATACTCTGCCATTGCTCCAATTACATATCGTATTAAGAATGAAACTCTTGACCACTGAATGAATAAACTGGCGTTTAAATCTCCATTGTAATTAATTTCCTTGAACAATCCATCTCTTCGACAGGATGCAGAGAAGTTGAGGTTCCCGATCGACAGCTACTGGCAGCATTTTCAGGACAGAATACCCGAATCCGTTCCCTTTCCTTGTGAGCAAGGTGACGGAAAAGGACCGGCATGGCGGTCAGAAAAAAGGCCCTCAAGTGTCCATCGCCTACGGCCTGGAGATATCGACGTGGTGGGGGCCATTGGTGACTCCATAACCGTGGCGACTGCTGCAAGAGAGTACATAATTTCACTCACTCAAGACAGAGGAGTTTCTTTCACCGGAGGTGAGAAGGATATCATTTAAATGGCCCCCATCCATCCTGCCCGACAATCCAATGAACGTAGTCCAATTTTTAGCGTAAGCGAAAATAATTGTTTATGAATTGGCAGTGCATGTGTATCTCCACGATTCTTTTCCTGTACTTTGACGTAATATTAGTATGTGAAGAGGTTTATCTAACAAAGCGATGATCTATACTGGAAAGTCCACACGATGGAAAACAATGAATCCACATCTCTTTTTTTAAAATATGTGTTAAAATTGATTAAACATAGTAATATACGTCCAGTAAAATGATATCTCTCTTTTCCCCATTAGTGAATCGTCCTTATTGATAGGGATCAGCTTGTTGAATGTGCCCATGATATTTGACTCTAGCACAGACAATATTTGCGCAATTTTATTCACAGTGATGCCAGTTCCCCTTTCCCGCCGGAGAAGGCCCGGTTCACGTATATTGTCCAATAGTGCAAAAAAATCACTATTACAGTCAAGCGGCAAAATATAGAGTTAACTAATAAAGCGGAATCGAAAATATTTTTCCGAAATCTATTTCAATACACACCCAAATTTTACCATCGGGTCTCGTTTTTACTCTCAAAGCCGCAACTTTCGAGTAAGGTGGAATTTTGAATCTTAAGAAATTCTTCGATCCACTCCATTGACCATACGTTTGTTCCATGCAATGAATTTCGAAGTCTACTCTGTTTGTCCAATTTCCCGAAATCTTTGCGGCCAGTGACGCCCACTGCTGTCCTTGCACTCATTGTCGCACCTACGTATTGCGTGTACATTAAGTGCGGGCATGGTCGCGTACTACCGAATTTTTTGGCACTATGATCCTGGATAGCTCTAAAAGATGCAAATATTTGGAAATCCATACAAAGGCGCAAGACCCATGGTTTCTCACGGAAAATGTATTAGTATCCAAGGACACTTCCAGAGTGTTCGATGGAATTCCAAGGAGTCTTGAGTGGCTTTCCAAGAGGATGGCGGATTTCGAAAATAATGGCTTCCTATCCCTTCATCTAGGACCAATGGAAAATTACGCAAAAAGGAAAATCTGCATCCTGGGTGGCGTATAATTCAGATTTCATTTTATGGAAAGCAATCAAACTGAGAAAACAAATCTCCAGTGTTCATACGTACTGAACACTTTGATATGAAGTTGCGGAGTTTCCAACCGGGCTACGTATACTTGTAGGCATATCATTCTTCATGCTGGTAAAAACATTCAAATTAAAGCAAGGAAATCCATTGGCCATCTTTATACGTAAATTGGTGAACATTTTACATGCAGAATAGTTAGGCCATATTTAGGATATGCTGCTAGTGCATATTGTATATGGGATCCTCCAGATTCGGCACGATTGGCGAACTAAAACTTGGGCAACAAAGATGAGCTAGATTTATGAAACGTTAATATAAAAACGTGTCTAAATAATTATAGGAACTAGGTTGTGATTCACTAGCGTAGCGAAGGTCAAATTACAGATGAAATCTCTTGCATAAATTGGAAGTTCTCTCCCGCGATGATCTTGAAAATGCTCCCTTAGCTTGCTTATGCTGAAAATGCTTAGCCCTCTCGTACTACGGGAGGGAGAAATCATGAAATAAGATTAGAGAGATCAAATCTAGAACCGAATCATTTAAGATATCATTTTGCCTGCAATCGATACGGGATCAGAATAGCAACAATCGACCACGCTAGGGGGAAAATATTTCTTTCAAATCTAAGTAACTTCTAATTTGTAATTCTCGTTTCTAACCTTTATATGATTACTTTTCGTGTTTCTATATGTTCGTATCGCGTGTTTAGGGAAGTACTTTGTCCTTAGAAGCCTTAGTATATGTAACTGTAGTTAAAATTCTTTCTATTATAATAAATATTTTGCATTTGTGTTGAGAATAAGCATTGTGGCAAAATTCAATCCTGATGTTGCATTCCTAGTGTTGAATCACCACTTGCCATACACCCTAGCGGAGGCATGAGTAGTTTCTAATGATTCCGAAACATTGGACTTCGAAGAAAAATACACGGAGGTCAGTGCAGATGGAAGGATTAGGAGATGTGAGTGGAGTTTAGAGAAGAATGGAGAAAATAACTGAACGTAAAGTAAAACAAACAACGAAATGTTCACTATGTTTTCGCTGGTAGAGATAGGGAGGTATTTGAGAGTAATTCTAAGGAGGCAGAATAAGTGGACGAAGGAGACATTGAGGTAGTGAGGTGCTGAAAGACAGTGATAGATGGAAGAGTCTTACGAAAGGGGAAATTTCATTTTCCTTCCGCCAGGGAAATTTCATTTTCCTTCCGCCAGGAAGGAAAATGAAATTATTCCTTGAATCGTCATGTTTAATAATATTACACCGCTGAATTGAACACTAAAGGAGTAAACCACAATCATCAACCCGAAGTTTGGTTTGATGGATAGATGAGATTATTAAAGTACATGTAGCTACCCTTGTACTGAGGCCAACGGGTTGAGAAATTTACATCGGTGTAGGGGAGTTCTTGAGTAGTCTGACTTTTCCCAGAAGACCTGTTATCGGAAAAATCACACAGCTTTGGTGAAGCTTCGGGTGCTCAGAGGCGTCGCCCGGAGTCGGAATCGAACCCTTTAGTAAGAGGCTCAGCGCTCAACCCGCTGGACTAACACGTCTCCCTATTAACAGGTACAAAACCTATGTAAATGTACAATGAACGTAGATACGGTCGTGAATCAATAAAAACAAGAAAGCCGAGACGGTAAAGTTTACGGTCTCGTACAAAACATAATTTGTTTCTGATTGCATTTTCTTCAACCAGGTGGAATTGGAACTTGGCGCTCAATTACTACAATGCCGAACATATTGAAAGTGTTCAATCCGAAGTTAGTGGGCTACGCAGTGGGCAGTGGGGACTTCCTGTCCTACAACGCTCAGCTCAACGTCGCAATAACATCGTCAATCGACGACGACGCATTGAACCAAGTTAAACTCTTCGTGAAGAAAATGAGGCTGGATCGTCGCATCGACTTCGCTGCCGACTGGAAGGTAAAACATTAGTGTAGTCCATCTCGAGAACAATTTTTTTCATGTCATAACCCACTGAAATTATCCGTTTCCTCCACACAAAAATATACGAGTAGTGTGTGCCATTAGGTGTTCACAAGAGCATCTTCCAGATAACGCATGAACTGAAATCATTCTCTTCCCGCTTATTTCGTAACGTTAACCTGAGTCCGTTCAAATCTCTAGAGGACACTGTATAATAACTAAAAAATCATAAGATAAAAAAAATAATATTCACGTTTTTACGCTTAGTTTAGGTTGAGTTTCGATGTTAAACATGAATAAATGAATCTTTTCCATAATTTGCATTACATTTTTATATTTGCAAACCCCTAAGAGGAAGTTTCCTATAACGGCGATCCCGGGTTATGCGTTTGTATAGTTTATGTGACCTCATTCCTAAATAATCAAATAAAAAAAGCAGCGGACTAAATACCTTTACAACTAAACTGGACTGCCCATTAATGACTTACGAACATTGGACATTGATGACGAAATTAATCCGTGCAAAACGATCTAGTCCATTAAGAATTTTACCCCAATGAAAACTAAAGCAACAATCCATCCATCCTTGATAAAGTTAGATATGCCATTTTTCCCGATCATTCCTTTTCCTTCGACCAACTCACCAGTAGAAAACTCCCTCAGTTTTATTTCCACCCAGAGCCGGATTAATACGCAACACGAAAGCCCACTGAGACAAACATGCCCAAACATAAACTAACACTTCACACGCCCTAATAAACAAAATCCGCCAAAAAACACGCAATGGCCCTAAATCATCAAACCTATTACAACCAAAACGTTACATTTGTACCCAAATTAAAATGCCACCCTAAGGAGTTCACCCATTACGGAATGCTGAAGAGGGTAATTGAATGGAGAAGCAAAGGTTAGTCGAACGACGTACAACAGCGGCCTCAAAATGCGAATATTAAAATCGAAGTATTTTCTCAAATTTGTTCAGTTTCCGATTCTTTTGCTTTCCTCCACAATTGGGAACTGTTTAGATAATTGAAGATTCCTAAGGGCATTACTATTTTTTAAAAACTCTGTGGATGCACCCTGCAACTTTTCATTTGCAAGTACTCACGGTTTACCTGCGGTAAACACGGCATTTGTGATTCATTGGTAGACTGTGATAATTCAGTGGAACCTGCTCTAACATTAGAAGCACATAATAAACCAGTAAGACTTTCATGCACCACGTTCTACTGTCCTCTACGCCCATGACCTTCGAGCGTTAAAATAAATGGAGACGCTTCAACCCTTTCACTTTACCGTCTACTCGAGACGATTATCGCACTCGTGAAATTTTAGCATGAAAATATTATAGGCCACAGAACAAATAATTTGGAATGTTTCAATGCCTTGCAAATAAATTAGAAATAAGCGAGAAAAGATGGAAATGTGGAATTACAGAAAAATGATGAAAACATAATTGATTGACAACATAAAGAGTGAAGTACTTCAAAAAGCTCATACGTAGAGATGCCTCAGCCCAACCTAAAGATGAGTTCACTGCTAACGCTAGGTACTTCTATCAAGAGTATTTTAGGTTAATATAAAATAACAGTTACGTTTTCATGCATCCTGTTTTGTTTACCGTTTTCGCGTCTTCCTTCCTTCTTCATTCCTGAGGCGACGGTGGCAGGAAGCAGAAGACATCGATGACCCTTGCACTGTGTTTTGATGAGAGATGACAGACTGCGAGCGTCGGTTTGCGCTCGCCGCCCAAACCTACGGCGACAGTCTGCGCCCAGATTGGTTGTAGTGTCTGCGGCGCCTCAACACAGAATGCATGAAAATGCGTACGATGCTAGTAGTAAAAAATCATATAAAACCAATTATTTCATTTTCAATTACTTCAAATCAGAATTTGATCCGAATGGAAAACCGGATTTTGTATGGATTATTTATTTGTATGGCCATGGAGGTGAGCGACGAGTCCCATTGACGTCACCAATTTGCTTTGGCGCTCCTGATGTGCTGGCCCCCAAAGTTGGCTCGGGGGCACTCCCGTTGGGTTAATGATCGAAGGCACTCAGCATGCGTCAAACTGATCCCAACTTTCCTTCACGTCTTGTCCTTCCTCTGAGTACACCTTTACTCATCACTTAGCCCATGCATTCAGTTTGCCATTCACTTAGCTCATCACGATCTCATTCGATCGAGTGTCACAGAGAAAAAGAGCAAGCGTCTTTTGATTTTTGCATCAGGGGGATGCTTCCATTTGGGACTGTGCATCCATGACCCTCGCACCCGTTGTCATCTTCTACTTCTTATAGAAACCTTAAGTCATATTAAATATAGCTCGCAATTAATCGATAAGGAGCTAATAGTTTTATTTTTGAGAAACCATTAAAGGAATGTGCGGGTCGCGGTGGTCTAGCGGGTAGAGCGTTGGACTGCGGAGGGTCCCGGGTTCGATTCCCGGGCAAGGCACTTTGGGCACCTGCAGTTCCACCCAAGCTAGTTGATTTTTCGGGTACCGGGGATCGGGTCAGATCTTCCTGGGAAACCATAACCGGCACAGGGAAAGGAACTGGCCCCCCTACCCTGATGTGTGAATATTCACACGCCGTATAGGGTGAGCTCTACCATCACCTACTAAACCGACCTTCGGGTTTATTACTGTGTTTTTTTTTATTAAAGGAATATTCAGAGATCGGATAATCAAAACAAACAGGTCCATAGAATATCAGTAAAAGAGGAATGTGGGAGATAACGCGACAGTTACTTCAACAGAGTCAGCCGCTTATGTGCATTAAAATGCCGAAATTGTTCATGGCAAAATCATTCGCCTTGATCGGCAATCGAACCAGATCCCTTGATATCCGTGTGGGTACTTAAACCAATCAAACCTCCCAAGTTTTCCTATTACACTGTAAATTACCGGTGACTTTAAAGGAACAAGATTATATGACGAAAATACCATACATAATTGACAAGTATTCGTAGTCGTGTAACATTGAGCCATAGTCCACTGGGTTAAACGCCTTATATCTTGGCTTAGAATTCTGAAAAAGGCGAAATAATTTTACACCCTGAAATTCCTGTATGTTGTAAAGCAGTAAGTCAGGCAGAAGTTCCTGGCCCAACTTACCATTTTTATTTCTTCTATAACTTCCACTAAGCTAAGAGTGTATGAAAAAATGTCTGCGAATAATCAATACAACTCAATTTTGAGCCTTTGCAAGAAAATTAAATAATAAAAACAGAGATAAACAGGATTGTGTTTTGTGTGTTGCAGATGGTTTATCTATTTTTGGATAGCGTCTATCCTGTGCCCAAATAATCTTTTCGTTTCTTCGGTATTCCTTGTATTGACGTCCTCCAATTCTGGTTCTCGTAATTCATCCTTGGTCTGTCTCTATCCAACCAAACTTTTTTCAAGCCAATGCCAATTGATCACTGTTCTTTTTCTTCGTCTGCAATTCTTCCCCTCAATGCATCCTTCTAGCATGGTCTTCAGCATACGGGAGGTATGTATTGCACTTGCATGTATAATCGTGTTTCAAGATATTCAATCAGTTTCCTTCTTCTTTTTGTTCTCACCAAAATACCTCTTTTCGTTCACTCCTCATTTATTACTCTATCAATCCATTTTGATTTCATCATTCTACCGTAGCACCACATTGCCATCTTTTTCAAACGATTCTCTACATAATTTCTATTTTTTCTAACCTTGATTTTTTCTCTAGGTTTGGCTCTACAACCATCATATTTTTTCTAACTATTGATATTTTCATTGTAAAATTTTTCGATACTTGTCATGAGCACACAATTAAAACTGAAAGGTACATTTTCTAGACTCATTGTGGGATCGGGTGCTTAAAATGGCAACCTTTCCGTCGAAAAATCGACCGTAGTGAGATTTGGCTTATTTTGACTTTAAAATCAATTATAAAAAAGATTGATTTTAAAAGATGGAGTCGAAAAATTACTATATACAAATTAAAACCGACAATAAATTGTACAAAAGCACAATTTATGTCTCTTCTAACGATTTTAACGTTGAGCAGTCGATAAAAATATTCTTTCATATATAAAGCATAAATGAAAAATAATTACACCACAAGTTAAAAGACGAAGGTCTTCTAAAGAAAGATTACGGTCTTGTTTTTTCATACTAATCGATTTAAGAACAATAGAAAATGATAGTGATCCATAATTCCATTGGGATCGCCGAGTTTTTTATGGGGAAATACGAGTGTAACAAGGAGAGATTCCGTTGGGAGAATGCATTTTAATGATTTGAAAGATGTTATTCGTAACATTGCGCTTTTGAATTCTCTGAATACATTACGAAAGTGCCCTGGACACTAACACAAGTTCAAGTAAATTATTACCGTTTGCTTTTGCGTGCAATAAGCAAATCATAAATATCCTGACGCTTTACGGCAGTGGCTTTTTAAGTGAACCATACATATGCCGAAGAAACACCCAGTCTCCATCTATCATATCCACAACGGAACTTCATCGCGAGAAAACTCAAAGACCCCGATGGAAATTCATGCAGGCATTTTCTGATAAGTGTTTCCGAAAATGAAAATTTTACCCCCTAAACTCTTCAACGAAGTTTCTTTTATGTGGGTTTGATAGATTAAACATTATATTTAATTTCAGTTGCTAATCCTACGCTGTCCGTGAAAATCGCATAATTCACCCTGCTCATCCAGCTTTTCCTCCCCTTAATCCTATGATATCACCAACTTAACGCAATAATTTTCAATACCTTCATCGGCCGGGTACGGGAGACACTAAACTTACATTTGCTAACGATTTTGAGTGCAAAAAAAACATTAAAAGACTGAGCTTTCTCAGTATAGGCGGGAGAGTTTAATTGTGCATGTTGTAAATAATTGTACATGTTCCTGTGTTATTTCCAAATACTGAGTCCAATGCTGAGTCAAAATCATCAACATTTGGTAATGTAAGACGATTCAGAGTCAAAGTACCAATCCATATCTAAAAAAAGATTAATGACCAATTCTATTTTTTACATTGAGTAAGAATACATGAAGTCAATATCTGACTCTTTCCTGAACAAGAAACACAAATCACACGTTCATTACCGGGTAGCTTAACAATGAACTTCCTCTTTTATTTATTAATAATAAACAGAAAACCATTGGTTAATATTCTTGTTCAATTCAGCAGTCAGTGTAGATGTTGGAAATTAGTCATGGAGTGCGTTTCTAAATCTTGTACTCATTTTTTACAGGTGTTAACAATATTCATCGGCCATAACGATATTTGCAGCATGAATTGCCTCGACAGGATTACTCATTCTCCTGAAGGTCACAAACGACAACTGCAGATCGCCCTAAATTACTTATACAAGGTAGTTCCTAGGATATTCGTTAACATCGTATCGATTATAGGTAAGCGTTTAAAACACAAAATAAGCAAATAATCCTAAGTGTGGAGTAATTCAAATAACCTACTTATTAATCTGTATTTATTTTTAAATATATATGTTCGTAATTTTTACTAATCCTCTACTTAAATTTCCTCCGCACAAGATCAGTCTGATGCCATCTTTTCAGTGAAACTGATATTTAGAGATTAAAAATCTATTGTGTTCATTTAATAAAGTAAATAACTTCTGCTGTTTGAAAAACTATTTCAGCGAAATCCCCTAAATGTACCCGTATCTGTCCGGACATACTCGTATATTCCGAAATAGCAACGACAGCGATAAGGTATTCCCAACTGATATTTCAAAATAAAATGGAAACAAAAGTTCAATTTTATGTTGTTAGATAAACATAGTGGACCCGCCAATTTAGTCATATATATATATCGAAAGCGCAGTTCCCCGGTGTCATCGACAACTTCTATTTCTCCAAATTCTGAATTTGAGTGTGTTTATAAGTGTGGGAACTTAATCAATTCTAACTTAAATACCAATCAGTCGGTTCTCTGCATTTTTAGATCCCACCGTGACAGCAAGAGTTACAACGAGCGGCCTTTGCAATCTCCTGAGAAGGATTGCCTGCTCGTGCTTATACCGTAATGGCAACTTCACGCAAAGCCTGGTAGACATGAGTAAGGTGGTCCAGGAGTATCATGAAGCAGAAAAGGACTTGGTAAAATATAAACCAAAAGTGGATTTCTAATCCTCAGATCGTGTTACAAAGGTTGATCTTTCTTAAGAGGGTTTAAAGAATTACGCTAATTGATCGAGATGTCTCTATCACATACCCTTAGGTCTACAGCGGTATCTACAGTGGCAGGAAGGATTTCGCAGTGGAGCTGCAACCGTTCCTACGCTCGACGGTGGGGCCCACGAAGGTCGGAGATCCAGACGATTCTAGCGCCGTCAAGTATGGAAACACAGAGAAACCTTGGACACCAGAATGTTTCCACTTTAATCAAAGAGGCTTGGCATCAGGTATTCAGAAAAATGAGTTGTCGAGCGGTGGTGGACTTTTGTGTAGGCCTGAAGTTTCAACCACTGAGAGAGCACTTCACATCTTAGGGTACCCTCTGGCAATCGCTTCAATGGAACCCCTCGGACCTTCTGGGACTTCTATCCAAGAGGATAGAAGTTTTGTTACTTTGATGGTAGTTTGTCCCCGCATCCAACCAGCTGGTAACGCTCCAGCCTATGATGGTTTACGAAATACAGTTGCCCCTTCGCATATGCTTCCAAAATAGTTTATACCGGACGCAGACCTGAAATTACTTCACAAAACATCTCCGTAGGGAAAGACGTCACCTCTGCAACTGCACAATGATTCGCAAGATTGTGTGCCGGAGGATGTTAGGACCAAAGTAATCAACCCGAAGGTTACATCCGATAGTTGAGGTTAGAGCTCAAATAATACTAATTCCAACGAATTGTAAAATTTACGCATCAAGGCAGGGGAGTCCGATTTATTTCCCTGTGCCTCCCACGGTTTCCCAGGGGAAAATTGATGTACGAGAATTCATACAGCTTGGGTAAAACTGAGTGTGCTCCCAGCTACCTGGAATCGAACCTGAGTCTTCCAGTAAGTAGTCCAACGCTCTAGGTGTTAAGAAAAATTCCACGTGAAAAATAAGTAAAGAAGTAAATGGTATGTAGGTTTCCCTCTCCTCTTTGCTGTAGTCGCGTATTGTGCTACGAAAAACCGAGTGTTCCACCTATTTTGTATCTAGTCTATGGAGCTAATATTGTCACCATTGTCTGATTTTCAGATGTAGAAGGTGTTTCAATTTGTTTATCGATTTCTCAATTAAAATTAAACAGTAGGATATATTCCTATTAATTTAAACCTAACCGTATTTAGTATTTGCATTCTCAAGATTCTTCCGTTTCAGATAACTTATTGTTTTTATTATATATCCCTTTTATTTACTCTCTTTACTGCAGCAACGGTCCTTAATGTAGTTTTTGGTAGTACCTAATTGTGTTTTTATAGGATCTTTTCAAAATCTGGAAGTCTTCCTTTGTATTTTGTTCAATTCATGAATCGGTGTATTCTGAGACGGACCTTTTGTCTGTATTTGAAGTATACGAGTATATATTTTAAGAAGTTCATGACTTATTAGAACCACGTATGTATTAATCGTCACTTAAAAGCATAATCGAACTAATTCACGATTATTTTTAAAAAATAATTATTCCTTACATTTGCAAATCAATTCTAAAATAACAGTGGCGCCTCGCACCCACCAGGAATGCTTTATATGGGTTTTAATTTCTTTCGGAAATAGGGACAGCTCTCATCTTTATCGAGCGTCCCATGTACTAGATCCCAACAGTCACAAAAACTCTAAACGTGGCCCCTCTCATCATCTAACGATAGTACAAATAAAATGCACTAGGATACTGAAAAGTGGACGTCGTGGAAACTATGCTCAGACACTCAAGACAGGCAGAGAAACATCGCTCCATCAAACTCTAAATGACCAAAAGATAGTTGGATCCCAGTTCGAGGATAAGCCCATCCAAACTGGTCTTAACCTTGGGGAAAAACCCTGGCCGCTACTGTTTGTTTTTTAGGTCCAAATAGTGTTTTCTGCTTTAGACCTTGGAATAACCCCGCTTGGCTACCTCAAACAATGAGAAAGAATGATCTGAGGTAAAAAAACCAGGAAAACAAAAACCCAAATGGTTCTTTCTACTTCTTTACATCCTCAGGGTGAATTGCCTCGAACTGTACACCAACAATCTCTTTATCGAATATCAAATATGAGTCTACTTCATTATTTTTACGTGGTGTGTAATTCAAACATCAAGCTAGGGGAACCGATTCCTTTTCCTGTGCCGCTGGTGGCTTTCCAGCAGGATCTGGCCCCACTCAGCCTGAGTAAGCTGAGAGTGGCCAGAATGAATCCCTGGCCCCCAAGCCAATAACCCAGTGTTCAAATCTCTGGTCTGCCACACCTATCCGTGTACAACTGTTAATGGAGTAATTTATAGTGAGGAAGTATGAGTGTGTCCAATATCACCCAAATGGGTACAAAACTGGTATTTCTGTGTTTCAGGAAAAATCAGTTGTTTCCGATTTTGAGTTGACAAAAAAGAAACAACAAATACAAGGACATTACTAAAGGGCTCAAAAAAGATGTTATAAAAAATAAATGATACTATAAATAAGTATACATGCGATCCAAAACCGATTTTAAACGATGGAATACTTGCGATAATTCTGATTTATATTAAGAATGATACAGAAGAATGCACCTAACCATAGACGATTTTGTAAAGGAAAAAATTGTCTTACTCGTATAGAAAGTCAAAATGATGAGTAATGTCAAAAATTTAAATTTTATTTGAATCAATAATGGTACTGATTGCTTATGTGTAAAGTCTCAATCATCATAATACGCATTGTCTTCTCTTTTCAGCTTCCATACTACTCTGGAATAATATGCTGGAGCCTGTTGGAAAAAAGACAGTAAAGATGGAGAAAATGACACACGAAAACATCAAGTGCCCAACAGAAAAAGCTCCATATATATTCACTCAGAAAAATAGTAAAGCGTATTTTCAGACGGGTAAACAATAAACAATTGCTGAAGTTACTTCTCAGGTTTCCCGGCGTTCCGACGTATAATACGCACGGGTATGGGGTTTTCTAAACCGAACACAAGATGGCTGAACGAAATGTCGTGAAACAGGGGTGCGACATTCATCATAGATGCAGAATAAAACGCGGAGCCAAAAATCGAAAATAAACCAATTCCTAACTGTCGGTAATTTCCAAAGGCGTAAAAAACTCATGGAGATGATCTCAAGAATCCCGAAATGCTTCAGCCTGCAAAAATGGATATATTTGTATAAAATAATGGGAAAGTATCACTGCAAAACTGATAAGTTGGCATACATACAGCTCTAGAAAGTTTGTAAGTTGGCATTTCGCCCATTAGGCTAACAGAAGCTTGCTAGGCAAGGAGGTCGCGCTGAAAATGGCATAATAATCAATCGCCACGAGACGATAGACAGCTGGGGTCATTTTCGCTTTTCAGCGAAGGGATGGTAATCAGGGCAGGGGATGAGTCGATGGATGGGGGAGAGAAACCCGGCGCTCATCAAAGTAGGCAATCTGTACGGATGACGCCAACCGTTTTCACTCGGTGGTCTGTAAAAACTGTGCTTAGCCGGAGTCCATTTGGAGCTTCGTCCTAGCCCATTTACTGGCAGAAACCAATTTTTTGCCTGCGCCGCCTTATAAACAGAGTAACACAACTTCGACGACACACAGGAGAATGGCTTCCGAGTTAGTTACGATATCATCTCTCGGTGATTGGCAACTGAATATAATGGGACAATTGATCCCTTTGGCTTGCAAGGAAGTCGACCGCTAGACAAGGTTTTGAAAGCTCTAGTCCGTAGATTCTATTACTGCAATTCATCCATGTATTCTACGGAAATTGAGTGAATGACCCACCACCGAGAGAGAATGGATGTTAACATCAAACCCACCCCCCGTCGATTCATGCAATTGTAACTCGAAGCCTTACCTTATCCTCCAGACTTATCAGCATGGAAATGAATATTTTCATGGAAAAATCCCCTCAAAATGTGTTTTTGGGTCCACTGAATGTTCCAACCAATCATATACTAGAAAATGTTAGTTAAATATGATCGAATCGGTTAAAAGGATAAGAACAGTAGATATAACCTATTTACTCAGTTCAAACAACATCGGTGATTAGAACGATGACCTACGAGGGAGAGCAGAAAGGGAAGGAGGGAAAAGGTATCAAGAAAGGGGTAATTTTCAACGAAAAGCGCATCGATATTTTCGTCAATTTTCGTCAATCCTGGCTGGCGATGTTGATGTGCATCTAAGGTATTGCAAAATTGCATTTTTCTCTAAGGTGGCACTTAAGTCGAAAATAGCATTCAACGATAAGCCCCTACCATTCCTGGAAATCCAGTTCTTGCCTTAGGATATTTGCACTCCACCCTTTTGATTCTTAAGCATCACTTACACGTAGAATGAGTAATGTTAACCCATTGCTCAATCGTAAATCATATTTTATTGATATTGCAAGAAATGTAAAATGGATGCCAAAAAACAAACATTTCAATGTTAAACTAAGAGACCGTTTTACATAATATTGAACGTTTAATATAACATGTATAAAATCGAACCCACGAATGTTGAATTATAATTATCAATGTGCGCTATGAAACTCGCATTCATATGATAGTATACCTCTAAGGCTATTTTTTATGTCCCTATCGTTAGAGAAAATTCACTTTTGAACTACACTTGTAAACCTAACCTATGTACCTTAATTTTATTTTTCTAAATAATTGTCTAATTATCTCAGCTAGTTATAGCCCCATGTAAGCAAAGGTTTTCGTTTTCTCTAAAACCCACAACTCAAACCCATGAAACCGCTAGTGCTCATAAAACACACTGGTTCGGCAATGTTCATGGAACGAATTTGAGGTGACTAAAAGCAGTCTTACACTGCGTTTTATTCTCATCTAGTATGTACATTTCTTCAGAACTTCTTCAATTTACCGCTATATACGCATTCTTCAGGTAGAATTCTATCCCTATTTTCATATTTTATCTTTTACTTCATCCATATAACCCATGCGTCTTTCCAAATGCTCATTTACGGGATCTCTATTATCTTTTCAGTGGAGAGCAGTGTTTTCGACAGATTTTCTTTTACGTCTTTCAAAATGTTGATGTCCTCCTTTTGAAAAGTTACAATTGTATTCTAGTTAATATTATCAAAAGATAGCCCGAAGACGATAACTGAAATCAACCTTGACTTGATTTTTTAGGAGAATTACTTTTAAGAGTGCCATTATTTCTATCTTGTCTCACGAGATTCCAAATGCTATTTTTTCCGTCGAGGAAGATGTTGTTTCATTCTCATTGAAACAGCCATTGTCCCAATTTTCGAGGCGTACGCCGTAATGTTAATTGCTTTCAAATGTTTGCTATGGCTTATTCTCCTCCTAGGTTTCGGAACAATCCAGTTCTTCCTTCTGTTACTTAGAGTTCATCGATCAACTGATAACATGTGCTCCCGTACTTTGACCATTCTGATTGAATCTCATCAATTTATTGTTAGTACGATAGGACCATCTTTATCTTTTTAGGTAGCCCTAACTGCAGTATTAAATTGTAATACTAGCAATGCAAGACCCCGCTTTCTCTAAGGTATTCTACGAATACCTTTCACTTATTTTACAGGGAAAACTCCATACTGGGAACGAATTAAAAAATACTCATACAATACCTATTTTCACCTCAACTTCTTCGATTTCATGAGAATTTTTGTCATATGCATTTCGTAGTCTACCGCTTTAAGGTAGGTTTTTGGATGAACACACAGTTCACGCCTTCATGTTATAGCATCTCCCAACAAGACAAAAGTGACGGTCCAACGTAAAAATAACTGTTATTCAATTTCGTACACAACTCATTAATCATGAATGAAATTATTTTTTGTAGAACTTCCTATGAAGTGACCTGTTACAATTCTATAGTCTGTTTTCCCGTGATAAGTCATCTTATCTCCCTTACGTATATATTTTTCATCCACTCTTCCCTCTTGACTAATCAACCAATTTTACATCTCGAACTTTTACTGTCCTTCGTAGACCATCAGCCCTTCTTAGGCTCCTAAGACAATATTGGATATAGAATATAAGCAGTCTCTCCTCTTACTTTTCTCTAAACTTTATGCCTGATTACCACTCCTCTTCTCCTGAGCCTAGTTTCTTTTCTACCTTAATGCAACCTCCTTGGACTATTAATAATTCACCTGTTTAACGCATGTTGAAGTTACAGACAATGTATGCCCCCCATTAGGGTCCGACCAATGAAAGTAAACTTACTTGTATTACAAGTGGATCCTTTGGTTCAATATCTATCCTGGCAATAACGCTATTTTCGTTCAGTTTCAGAAAGCTTCTCACTCTCATTCCACACTCTTCCTTTGAATGATTCCTAAATTAGGGCTTTCATTCATAGAACTCTGGTGATGAAATCTTTAGTTTTGACTACTTAACCGAATCATTTCACTTCACATGAGCCAAAGGACAATATCATGCATGTACTTCCACTATCAGTGTTTCCAATAGTCCGCAGCTACCATGAAATCTGACATTAAGGATATCAGTCTTTAATTAGTCCTCCGGAAGATATGAATGTGGAACTAGTGCAGTAGGATGAAATTTACAAATTGTTTAGGTTCGGGTTTCGCCAAAAAGTGCCGAGTTAGGTATACTACCGCAATACCGGGGTACAAAATTTGGACCACTGGGAAGGAGAAGGGGAAACACTTCAGCATTGTTTAAGCCCCAACAGCGACATTGACAACGCATTTATCGAAGCTTCCGATAAATAGAGCATTTGGATATTCAACGCCCTGGATTTTCACGGTTTCGTTCACTCTTCATGGCACATTGAGTCAGAGACGTTGGAAGGATTACTAGGCAATTAATGAAAATTAACGTAATTTCATTTCTAATGTAATTTTACTCTTTCTATTACTTACTATTCAAGCTTCATTTCGCGCCATTTTTCCCTCACGAGCACTACACTTTGTTCTAATTTTTGTTATACTCGATATTCAATTGATTCAATACGCAATGATGTTCCCCATAATGAATTTTGCAAACATTAGGCAGCATGATACTCTATTCGGGTAATTTGCTACATTTTTTATGGATGTTTATCCATTAATAAAATAAAAAGTTCACTGATTTCAATGAACCTAGAGAATGCTCAATAAAGCAGTAGAGAAAAGTCCAACCAACAAAAATGGCAGGCAAAGAGGTACCCAGGCACTATATGTACAGCATCACACACCCCGCATTTAGGCATGGCTATTCATACAAAGAAGTATGGCGAAAATAAGTAAAGTAAAAACCAAGATAATTTATGCTATCAAATAGCCATCACGACTTCTTTGAGCATAATTTTCTGTTATAACCGCTCTATTTGACAATGCATTGTAGTGATTTTTTTAGATCTTTTCCACAGAGTAATTAAATCCCATTTAATTAAAATGCTGCCCATAACCAAATCGATACATTCAGCGTTTTAACCTTATGTATAGTGGTTTAGTTTCTCAGTTCTATGAGAAATTTCATTAAACCAAGAACTGGACGGATTAATTATAGATAAACATGCGTGTTTTCAAATACAATGAAGTCAAAATGTTATCAATGCATCACCAACGATTTCGATCGTGCATATTAGTAACTGGGAAGACTTGCATAGCAATCGCCCATATTCACGGATCATTAAACCATAAGGTATTTGACCTTATAAAGAACCAGCTAGAAACATATCATGGGTCCTAGTCGTCTTTCGTACAACACACTAACTTTGTCTGTAAATAAAAATATCACCGAATTACATAAAACTATTTCACGAGTACTATCTAGGATGAAATTGTTATTGTAAAAGATGAGTTTTCCTTTTATATTGTTCAAATACTTGTGCTTAAATTGTTTGCGTAGTTGTAATGTTTATTTTTTTGTTTTATAAAAGAATAAAATTGTGTGAGAAACCTACGAGTATGAATAAATTATTGTTCTACAAGAGGAGGCAATTAAGTTTTAAAACAATCATGCCATAAAAATAAGTTTTCATGAATAAATTTCTCTTCGTGAGATATGAAGCAAATTTTGAAAACACAATTTTGTGTCAAGGTTTATTTGGAGACAAAATTCATATATGACAATAAAGACTGAGTTTTCCACTCCCAGGGTGCCCAACCCCGCGGAATGTACCAGTCCGCGCACCAACAAGGACATAACCCAACAATTGCCTGCGCATGTGAGTTTTCACTATGCAGTTCTTCTACCACAGAGATGGCAGCATTTACCCGTAAAAAGCTAGCTTTTAGCGGCGTGTATGTCATGGCGAGTGTTCGGTTTTCATTTGACTGCTACTAGTATTTCCATTCAGAAACTCACTCGAAGTGGCGGAAGTAAATAAAAATTGGCGTTTTCCTGATATAGAACGAATACTTCAAGAGTATTTTGCTGCAGACCGATAGTTAATCATGTACGTAAAAATGAAGGTTTGAGTCAGTCGTGATACAGTTCCAGAATCGCCGTGATGCGAAATAAAGAGGACAAAATGTCAACTGTTGTATCACGAAATAAGTGAAAAATAGGAAAAAAGACAACCTTAGGAGATTTTGAAGTTTCTATTAGCAAATATGATACGAGATAAAACTAAACACACAAAATGTTCTCTATTAAATGATATAACGTTTTACGCCTCCATAAGTATTTCATTTATATGTATTTTGCCTTTGACTGCAAAGAGACTATTACTAATGGGATATAAAACACTTGCCAATTTGCAGATTCGGTATGATATATGAAATATCACTGACTTTAAGCAAAGGAAATGGTATGCTGTGTAGCAAACTTGATTGGGAACCGCAGCCGAAAATTTTCGTACACTAATCTACAGATCTAGATTATCTAGATTGAGAAGACATGTTTTTATGGCAACAAATTATGTAACTAATAATTGTAGACGGAATATGGAAACGACGTATGCCTCTCGATTCGCATTTAGTTAATATTTCATTGGAATAACGTACTCCTCTATCTCCATGCATCAGTGCCTCTCAACTCTAGCTTGAATGGATAACGCCCCAAACAAAAACTGTTACGCATTGTACGTAATAGATAAAAAAACGTTCATAGCGATTAGAGGAAAATGTTAATCCTCAGAATTCATAATTAATAATGATTTCCATGCGAAAAAACGCCTGATAAACATATAAATATAATAACTTAAAAATTTATTACGAGTATATTATGAAAGTACAACCCTAACAAGTACTCAAAATCAGTCATGAAATATTTCCACGGAGAGTCTAAATATGCAAGTGCCTTACAAATGCTAGAAAAAATAATTAAAGAAGTGGTTTAGTGACTACCGAATCCGTCCACATAAGTCGTGTTGCATTTTGGTACTCGTTCCAACTTTTCCTCGCGCAAAAAACGAACTCTTTTTTTTTGATTTTGAGCATGATGTCGCCATAAGATTTTAACATGGACCAAATACTAATTTCGTCGAATATAATTTTAAATGACGTATCAACTGTTAATCAAATCAGTTACACAACTGTGCCCAAAATCAGCTGTTTCCGTTTCCTGAGAAAGTAGTCGAATGACGACGCTGAAGCTAGGCACAAAACTCCTCTGCCTCATAGAAATTACTTAAAGCGTTAACAAAAACCGTGCACCTGCTTGCTCGACACATGTTTAACTAACTCTCCAGAGTTTTTGCCCAGGTCGACCAAACACGCAGAAGTGTGGCATTTGAGATGGTGGAGCAAATTGGAGGCCTTGTGAAATCAAACGGAAGCCTACTTGAGCTAGCTTAATGCGAACCAAAGAGAGTCTTGGTTTCAACTATTATAGTAAATTCTTGTGGCATTTCTAATGCTAAATAAAATTGCATACACGACATTTTCTTTGGCCACTCTGGGTTAAATCACCAAAATTCTTTTACGAGAAACCATAGAGTGTTTTAAAAATTCCCTTAATTTTGATAGCAATGGTATAAGCACCACAGTCCATTTTTCCACTTCATGTCCCAGTACATGCATAACAATAATGTGATACTGAAATTCAACTACGGTAATAGGACAAAAAATATTGAAATACATAGGGAGAAACCGCTTCTCTGGCACTTGTTTAAATTGACAATGTTATTATGGAAAGAAAATCTGCACATTAGACCGTCATCGACGTTATTTATTTTGTGAGTTTCTATAGTCTACGATAATACCAATCTGATAATTGTTTTTTTAAAGTAGTCGTAATAAAAATCCAAGCAGGAATTAAATACTAACAAACAACATCGAATACATCAAACAGATATTTCCGTTTTTAAGCTTTAAAGAAGTATTAACCATCACTTTGAATGACATTTGATGGGACCAGATAATGTGGGCATGTTTTCCCCAATGAAATTTATGTTGTCACTTAGCATAAAAATTACAAATCAAATGCTCACAGTTCAGGTGGTTTGAAACCATATAAAAGACGATTCCTGCTAATACTACGTAATGTCGTGGTACCACTAAACGTAACAGCACATCTACGGTTGTATTTTAAACCACAATCATTTTCATTTGCCAAATCTAAACTGTACTGCTATGATATACGTGGTAAATGCGAGCACCGAAAATATGTCATAGCACTTCACACTTCAGCATGATGCGGTCGGCAGAGAAATACGGCAAGGAGTTCAAATGCTTCATTCTTAGAAGGCGTCACATAAGTATTAGTTCTTAAGAGCTACATTTCTTTTGTGCACTTTGAATGCACTGTGCTAGCTGAGATTGAATACTAGCTGGACTAAAGAGCTCTCACGTATTGAATCATGGATCCGGAGTTTTTTCTCCTGTTTTCCGCATATACTTCTTGAAAGAAAAATATGCACATTTTTAGGAAAAATCGTCATCACCAGTAGTAAATCTATATTCTTACAGTTTTCCATTCTGGAATTTTTTTCCATAGATTCCTTGCCTCTTACTTCACTCCTTGACAGCCCTCCCCTCTTAATACCTGTCAGAATTCCAAATTCCCTCCATCCTCTTCTCTTCCCACTAATCTTTTCTTCCATAACCATCTTCTGCAGACATTTCCTCCTTAGATGTAGCCTATCCGGTTTACCGTTCTGATCTTCACCTTTTCCCTGTACAATTCCCTTTCCCTTACCGCCTCATTCCTAAGCCTGACTGTCCACTATCTATTAAACTATCAATTCTTCGCCACAGCCAAATATCCAAAATGTCTTAGTAATTTACTCCCGTCGTCCGGATTTCTGATGTTTCACGCCCATGCAAAACCTTTACATGTAGCAGTTTGCTAATCTTCTCCTTAGTTCTCTCCTGATACAGTTCCCTGGACTTTCCAAACATTCCCTTTCCTCGTCCAATTCTAATTCAGTGTCTTACTAACGACACTCTTCTCATATGAAGATGCATCCCAGGTGTTCAAAAAGAATGTACAAATTCTACTTATTTCCCATCTAACTTACGTTTTGATTTCTTGGAAATTTAACTCATCTTCGATATATCGAAATCAATCTTCATCCCACGTTTCCTTCCTTCCACCTTATCTTTCCAATCATTTTCTCTGACTGTTCTCTGCTATCACCTCCAAGTAATCAACATAGTTGATATTCTTCAGTCTCCCTCTCCTCACCACTAATATGCCGTTTTAAAGCTTCTTCAATCAATATTTCCCCATACATTAGAAATAAAATTCGAGATGATCATCATTTCACCCTACTAAGGCGTTTTCACATTTAATACAGCAGAGATATAACTTCTTGCTCACTTTCAGCGCCCTTTTAATAAGCATTCTCAACCATCTAATTGTATCTCTCATTTTCCTTCGCCTTCTGATCCGCAAATGGCCTTCATTTTAGGAATATAAACATTGTATTCTCATATTTGTACAGTATTTCTCCTATTAATAAGATTTGTCAAGGAAGTGCTATTGCAAAGGTGAGGACTTCATCCTGTTTCCGATTAGTTTTCGTCACGTTGATGGTTGTCAACAAATACAACATTTGTGATGGAAACAAAGGTTTTTTTCTTGACGACAATCAACGTGACGAAAACTTATAAAACAGGATGAAGTCTTCACTTTTACAATTGTACTTCCTTGACAAATGTTTTATCTACCGTTTTATTACGATGATAAATTACTTTAAAAAATAATAATGATTCTAAAAGAAAAGCCGCTGAAAGCACCACTCATCGATACAATTAATGATCATGTCAGTCAGCATCGCCCTAATCTCGGTTTTCTAATATTACTCCCTTCGGAGTCAAACCAGGTTAGCAGATTCAGTGCGCTTCCACCGATTAATGTCACACCTTTTTTGCTTTGGGTGCTGAGCATAGAAAATCAATAGGTAATCTATGTTTCTGGGTGTCGAAGAGTTATGCAAAAAGCGACCCTTAAGAAAAAGTAGTTAATTCTCTGATATTTATTTGGGAGCATTACATTTAAAGAAGGGAAGAAAAAATACAACCAACATCCATTGGCGATATGTACATATGCTTTTCATCCCGTGTTACTGAATATATTTTTTCAAGTTGGCAGTTATTTTCCACGAATGACTGGACGAGTTTATACGTCGAGGCTTGTATATTAAAGGCAAAAATAAATTTATCCTTCCATTAGCGCGTAATCACCAAGGTATATAGGTATACATTAAATCAGCGTGTCCTCCAAAAGCGCTCCCTAAATCAGCAAATAACAAATGAGCACCTTTCATAAACTTACAATTTCAGTTCGGGCAAAAGAAAATGGCGTTCAAAGCCTCCTTAAAATAACGCCAGCTAGACAGAAGGGTGCATAAAAACTGCAGGTCGAAGGAAATTATTGTTTCATTTGATTGCTAGCACATTTAATTTACCTAATAAAGTCATGGCGACCCATTCAGATGGTGCTTAATTCTTTCGACATGGATTGACTTCTTTTCATGACTATGCTTCACATTTAACAGTTTAAGACTTGTAACTGATGTTGAGCGAAGGCCTAACTTTCTCCAATAGCAGTTTGCTCTCATTGCCTATTTCGCCAATTTGCCCACCAAAGCATACCTCTCGCTTAGCCAGGCTCATAGTGCGCATGCAGGTATATCGAAAGGAAAAGAGTATATTCTTCGTTAAAATTACTACCACAGAAAAGTTGAATGCAAGATGTATCAGAAGACAAGATAAGAACATCTTTCGTAGATGAAATAGATATTCAAGTCAACGGTACCAGGCTCAACCTTATTGAAATCGCATCTTCAGGAATTAGAAAAAAACTTCAATGAAAGACTTTCCTCTATAAAACTCAAAGGTATAGTATATTTAAGCTTTGTAGTCATATTTCAATTATATTTTTCTGTTTTTGTTCGTATTTTTGGAGGAAAAATGTCCTTTTCCTGTCCGTTCTGTTTTTCCATTGCCATTATGAGTCAGAGCAGGGCAGTGCACAGCGGCTGGAGACTTTCGTGGTATTATTCATGGTACACATTGCTATGTCAACGTCAGGATGATATGAATATGGGAAAAGATTTCACTCGTTCTGGTTTCGATTCAACTTGTGTTACGCATATAGGTTGTATTTCGCAGAAAATATGAAGAAAACTGATGACAAGTATTTTGAGTGAGGATGACAAGAAAAGATTAGCATGGACTTAAACTGGATCGCACCGCTGAATGTATCCCAAATCTTGTATTCCAGGCAAGAGGACGAGCGCAGATCCAGGATGCTTTTGAGATAATAGAAGGGGACACGTTGGGTAAGCGAGATAGAGGAAGAAAGAGAATAGGTTTTCAAATCGCATGAAGGCAGGCAAAAGTAAGAAAGAAATTAAGAAGGAAATAATGGGAAATAATGTGAGAAAAACAAAAGGTATTTCTCGCGAATCATGGAGGATAGCAGCTGTTAGAAAACTTCCCAAACCTACCCTGGATATAGAGCCGTGAACGAATTAAATGAAAGGCCTTCAATTTAGATTTTATTTCCAGTAAAAGGGTACTGATGTGACGGTGTGCCTTGGTTGTAGGTTTTAATCTTGCCCCCTACAGCCAAATCCTTATCACCTTAGAAGCGTTTGAAAAACATTTACGAACCTGCTAGCATCTATTGCAAAGATTCTCTGAGTACTTGCCAAAAATCAAAACAGATATTTTTATACAAAAAGTAATCCGTGCGATGTCGTTTAATTCAGTGGAAGTGATCGGTCAACAAAGGGAACCTGGCCCAAGGCCCACTTCAAACTTACACCGCCATTGCCTCATTGGTTGCACAAGGTGTAGCATTTTTGCGAGAAGACATCGAATCAAATGAGACCGATTAAGTGGAGGCTTTCAAAGTGAAAACATGCATGATAAAAAATAAACGTCGCGCCGTCGAACTCTTTCCAAATACGGCATGGGATTCTGAAAGTTTCGAGTTTGACCAATACGTCACCGAAATAATTTTTTGCCATCAATTTCTTTTTTAAAAGACCAAGCGAAAGGGTTTAATTTAGTAGAAGAAAGAGTAACTGGAACTCCTCTAAAAAAATATCCCTAGTGTCAATGCTGAATATTTTTATAGTAGTAAATGTATTAAAAAGCTGAATCGGGGTTCATTTTTGTTGTTTCATTTGTCGAAACCATACATTACCCTTAACTAATTGAATTTTCAACAATGAAATAGATGGATACATGGTGTACATATTTTGCACAATCTTTTTTTACTTAAAAAATGAAAATCCGTCAAAACCTATCATCCATGATCCACCCAACGGTTAACAGGTAGAAAGCCGAAAATGATTTCCGTCCATTAACAATAGAGACATAGAGAATAATAGACTTTCTTTTATCGGAATTCTAAATTCATTAAATTACATATTATTTTCGTTCTATTATGACATGTCACGAGTAGTTTAGTTATAATTTAGCTAAATCGGTTGCTGACCCACCATCCAGAAAGGCTAACATAACATGCACCGAGGGGATTAAATAGAAATTAAAATCTCTAACGGGGTTGAACTGCTGCAGTGAAAATACAATACTACACATAGTATGTACCCCAATAACTTACTATACTGTTCATTGAATTCACAATAATTATTTACCCTGAAACTGTACTCTGGCGAGAAATGACTAAGTTGCATTCACAATGTCAGAAGTGTACTGCAGCATACAAAGAGTAATCTCAAGAAATTCCTTGCAGACTGAGCAAAGTCGGAATACAACTACAGAACAGATTCTCAATTCTGACAAATAAAAAAAACTCGTAGAACGTACGAGTATAATCTCCTGTTAATATGTCAGAAATATTTGCGCCTGAAATAAATCACAGTTATTAACCTGAAGGTTGGTTTAATAGGTTAAGGCAGAGCTCATTTAAAACTAACCCAATTGCGTGATAATTTTACAAATTAGGGTAGGGGGATCAGTTCCCTTTCCTTGGCAGTCTGCGATTTCCGGGTTATATCTGGGACTAATGAACACACGCAGCTTAGGTGATGTTGAGTGTGTCCAGAATCGTCACCTGGAGGCCAATCCGGGACATCCGAACTGTAATTCAGCGCTCTCGACCAATTGGACTACAACACCCCTCCCCGAGTAGGATACATTAAATATCGTACAACGTGTACCAAGATGCGATACAAAGACAATACGTTAGCAGAACCTACCAACTTAGATAGTCGCGAGACTTGAATTCAAAATTATGTATGTAACAAAATACATCAACTGCGATGCGCGATAGATGAGAGGTTCCACATGTACGAGTTTATAAAAACACTATATATTATTAGGTAACCTACCGGTTAAGGTAGGTTTTTGGATGGACACAACTATCAAATAAATATTTCTAACTCCAAACAAAACCTAATCCAGCAACCTACTCTACATCAGGTCTCTCTTCATCTCTGTGTACTTCTTTCCTCTGTACTTCTTACCTCCCTTCATCCCGTCCAACATCCCTATCCTGTTCCTGCCCTTTCCTCGTTTGCCTAACATTATCCCCTCTATTACCTTCTTCAACATCCCACTGTCGCTCAATACGCCTTTCATCCATTTTTCCTGCCTCCATACGATTTCTCCCAACAAACCTCTCTCCTCACCCACCATCCCTAGTACTTCCTCATTTGTTTTCCTTTCGGTCCATTTCACCTTCTCCATTCTTCTCCACACCCACATTTCAAAAGCCTCCAATTTACGTCTATCCTCATGCTTCAGTGACCACATTTCCGCGCTGTACATAGCTACGCTCCATATCAACGTTTTCAAAAGTCTTTTCTTAACCTCCCTACTCAACGTCCCCATCATCAACTCCCTTCTCCTTGGGAAATCCTCCTTGCCTAGCGCAATTCTTCTCCTTACGTCCCTACTACTTTGACAGTGCTGGTCCAATATACTTCCGAGATATGTAAACTGTTCCACCTGCTCTATTTTTACCCTCCTATTTTAATGTTTAGCTTAGCCTTTTTCTTTCTGGAAAATCGCATAACCTTTGTTTTATTAATATTGATTCTCATTCCATATCTATCGCATTGAACCTCCAATTCACTCAGCAATGCGTGCAACCCCTTGGCTGACTGAACAAACAAGAGCTTGGTCATCAGCAAACCTAACTGATTTTACGAATTCCCCGCCGACTTACATTCCTACCTTCAATTTTTCCCATGCCTCGTTAATCATTTCTTCCACATTTACGTTGAACAGCACCGGTGACAATGGGCAACCCTGCCTCACACCTCCACCTAACACTGCCCATCCGGACTCTCCGTTCCCCACTCGCACCTGAGCAGTCTGAGACATGTGCAGGTTGTGGATCAGTCTCCTATTTTCGGCAATACACGCATTAGTTTTTCCCAATTCACTCTATCAAACGCTTTTTAGAAATTTACGAAATAGGCAAATACGTCCTGATTGTATTCTATATCCCTCTCGATTAGTGATCGATATTTTATACATCGATCTCGTATTATATATATATATATATATATATATATATATATATATATATATATATATATATACATTTTTTTTTTTAAAGGTAGGTTTTTCGATGGACACAGCTATCAAATAAATATTTTGTATCTCCAAACAAAACCCAATCCAGCAACCTAATCTACATCAGGTCTCTCTTCATCTGTGTACTTCTTTCTTCCCTTCATCCCGTGCAACATCCCTATCCTGTTCCTGCCCTTTCCTCGCTTGCCCAACATTCTCCCCTCTATTACCTTCTTCAACATTCCACTACCGCTCAATACGCCTTTCATCCATTTTTTCCTGCCTCCATAGGATTTCTCTCAACAAACCCCTCTCCTCACCCACCATCTCTAGTACTTCCTCATTTGTTTTCCTTCCGGTCCATTTCACCTTCTCCATTCTTCTCCACACCCACATTTCAAAAGCCTCCAATCTACGTCTATCCTCCTGCTTCAGTGACCACGTTTCCGCGCCGTACATAGCTACGCTCCATATCCGAGTTTTTACGAGTCTTGTCTTAACATCCCTACTCAACGTCCCCGTCATCAATTCCCTCCTTGAGAAATCCTCCTAGCCTAGCGCAATTCTTCTCCTTACATCCCCACAACTTTGACCGTATTGGTCCAAAACACTTCCGAGATATATATAACATATTATAAATATTTATATAATGTTAAATATATATAATGTATTGTAAAGCAGCCACTGGGTGATAAACATCATTTATCAGTGATTAATATACTGTTGTGCTTATTATTTTTTGTTTGTATGTGATGTGCAAAGCGTGAGAAGTTGTATTGCAAAAGTGAATGATGTGTTAACGGTGCGTGATTTTGAACGGTATATGAAATTGAAGAGTGGGTAATTATAGACGGAGTGTGGCAGTGGACGGTGCATAGTATGTACTCGTATGGTGTGAACCTAACCCTTGTGTGATGGTAAAGGAGCGGTTGGTAATCTAAAAGTACCATGGTATATAACAGCATTTTCTCTCATATCTGTTCTTCTTGGGTGTGTATGTATGTATATGCATCGTAAGAGTGATCGTTGATCCTGTGTTCGCCCCCTATGTGTGTTCCTATCCCTTTTTCTTATATCTATTTCCATGTGAATGAATATTTGTTCGTCATATGGCGGATTTTCGTGTTTGAATGTGTATTTGGCCAATTTGGCTCGTCTCTTTCTTCTGGCTATGAGTGTCACGAAACGCAATGTTCCTATCCTTTTTGACATTGTATGATTGCTGCCCTATTATTAATTAATATTGTCCTCTTGTGCCGCATATTAACATGGTTCCTCGTTGAAGTATTGAAATAATACTTTCGGTTTAAAAACGGTCATCCTTAGGAACTCACTATTATTTCCCTTGAAAGTCCCATTTATCAATAAATTATAAATATCAATCAAATTTCGTTATTCCATTCTTGATACCTAACATCTGCAAATCTTAATTGAAATTACTATTTCATGCCCTGGGATATTAATTATTTAATCGCACAAGAAAAGAATTAGGAGTGTGTATACCCAATTCTGCGAATTAAATCTTCTTCGATTGTTTTACTCCATCAATTAGCTGATTTCCTCGCGTCTCCTTTTTTGAATTCCCCATTAATATGCCCAATTCTAACAGTGATTATTTAAAAAAACTCACACATGTCCAAAATTGTCCTTTAGAAATTTAGGTAAGTACATCTACATCTGCACTATACTCCCCAAGCGGGAGGTACCAGGTCCCTAACCGTAAAATATAATTCGATTACATGCAAAAACATACAAAACACATTCTAATACACATTAAAACGTATGCATTCATGCAAAACGTTTTATCTTACACACATGCAAATACATAAGTGGTCTGAATAGTTTCCGACCTCAGAAATTTTCAGAAAAAATGTCTTGTATCTTTGTTAGGTCGGAAACTTTTCAGGTCACCCTTGTACATATGCAAGCAACTAAGATACATAAAGCACATGCACCTATAATTCAGCAGATGTCTACGCAGCGGTTAATCTTGCTCTCACTTGTAATAACATTAACTTCGAGTTTTATCATTATGATCCCTGATTGTCCGAGGAAAGAAAGAAAATTTATAACCATCTTATTATATCTTTGTGACGTAAATTGCCCAAATAGCGTGGGGCCTACACCATACGCATTTAACGCGAATGATAGCTCCTAGCAAGTATAGAAAAATCCCACCAAAGGATTTCCTTGCTCATCGACGAGGAAAAGGCGTAGTGAAGTCAGACGGGTTTCGACCCTTTGGGTTCCTTGGAATGTTATGAAACTACCTAAGGTCACCGAGGGTCAGGTGGATGAAAGAGTCAAGGTCCTGTTCCTAAAGCCTTTCTACCAATCAATGGGATCTTAAAAGTCATTCTTCCTTATGTAAAACGCTTAACATTTCATTTAACTTTTTCCAACACAAAAAGGAAAATCGTAAGACGGTTGTTCAGCGTCATCGTTTGCCGTCATAAATAATTTATAAGAAACCATCAATTTAAAATTAAAATCTGAGAAAAGGTTTGGGAAAACGTCCATGAGGAACTGAAAACAAGATCCCGATCCACGTTATGCTATTCACCTACGAAGGTTCCGCATACTTGTCAACTGTTGGCACTTGAAGAAAAGAAATTAATTTGTTTCATAAGGAAAAGTGCAAAAATCTCCTAATAAGGAAAAGGAAACGAAGTACCGGAACCTAAGGTACGCTAGGACGAGTTTCGCGCCCGAGGACAAGACATCCTATGGCGCGAAATCTTCGTAAACGATTTATCGCAAATGATTGATTCCAATGCATATTTCTGTAATCATTTCGTCTATGTGTGAATTTAAATGTGTGATGTTTCTTGCTTTTTGAATTAACATAGAATAGTGGGTAGGTTTTGCACACTATCCACGTTCTTGCAGCTAGGGCAAAAACTAGGCAACTACACCTCAATCAACACTGGCAGTACCTTGAACAATCTAGGATCCGACCCATAGGACATGAATGCTTTGTAATTCCAAGGACACAAGTTCAGGGAGTAATCATCTAGTATATAGAAATCAATCTATCTAATCCTAAATTTAAACGACAAAATCAATAGTGCCAACCATTTTAAGTACATTTCATTATCAACTTGTCTATTTCTCACATTTTTCACAGCACCTTAGTTCATAAGTACCGACCCATGGATACTGTATGCCTATTTCATTCATCAATAACTTCCTTCTGATGAAAGTTTTCGAAATTGCAGAGTAAAATACAATCTAATTTCACATTACTAATTTTGACAAACGTATAAAAATCACAACTTACTAATTGGTGGATGCCGCTGACTTATCGGTGATCAGAGCTAAATGAAGAGGTGTATTTCGTACCAATAGTACATTGTTCCTAAAACAAGGCAAATCAAAAGATTACAGCGTGATTGAGAAAACAATTTCGTTACTTTTACTGCACAGAAATTAGGACGGAGACCCAATCTTTAACTAAAGGAATTATCAACCTCATGCAATTCACAGGCGGTGTTCCGTTTCAATCTTAGAAAAACAATACAATAGTAAAGCACAAGTGGATTAAGTAGACATTTCTAAATCCAAGTCCACTGATATTGTATTAAAAACCAAAAACGATGCGTAGTGGCACAGGTCTGTCTGACCAGAATTATCCTTGTTTAAACAATTGATTAACGAAAACAACGCTCAAGTTTTCGTGCTGCATTTATCTGCTGTATTTGCTTGTAGTGTGTGGAAATGACATTTCATGTTATGTAAATTATATCGAGTAATTCATGTGCTCGAAGGGTGTTTGTTCAACGTGATTTTACATCTAATCTTCAATTATATAATCATGGTTGTACGCTTGTTGTATCATCACTGTTGTACGCTTTTTTTATTCATAGCTGTAGTGATTCACCTTTACGTGTATTTTCTTATTGGAATATAATAATCCTTAGGAACTGCAAATTTCTATGGTATCAAGTACGATTAAATTTTTTTCTGTGAGTATTTAGGTGGCAGAATCAACATTACATATAAAATTTTTGGGACGTTACCTTAATAAAATACCACAATCGTCTTCCACATAAATAATTCATATTAGTGGCTTTATCAACTTATTAACGAGAACAGTAGTTGTCTGCAAAAGTTTTGGTCCAAAGAATCAGTCAATTTACGGATTGAGTCGTTTAATCTCAGCTGTTGCCAATTTTCATTTTATTTTCCATTCAAAGAAATTTAATTACAATTGAATTACATGACTATTATGAAAAGCAATCAGCTGATCTTGGAGCTTCCCAAGAAACTAGAAAGTCACGCTTAAATAATGAATATGTAGGTCCTCTAATGCTTGCTAACATTGGAGGAATTACATATTATTATCGTTTTCTCTGGCATTAATAAAAACAGAGCCCTGATTTTCACTGCAAAAAATGTAGAAATATTTTACAAATATTTAAATCATTCACATAAAAAAATTCATCTGCCCAACATGAAAAGTAAATTGTTGAGAAATTGCAAAACTTTTCTTCAAATGAATGCGCTATTTAAGATGAAAATCCAAATGAATCTTAAGAGTCATATGAATTTATTTATCCCCTGTAGAAAGAATTGACAGATTTAGACCAATATTTGGGAAAAGAAAAGGTTTGTGTACAGTTGGGAGGCCAAAAATGGAGTTTAATTATTATAAGGAGTAGGAAAAAATAATTAAAGTAACAATTGTATCTTTCAAAACTATTCCACATAATATGGTAGGTTAAACTTACAATAAATATATGTTTACAAATTTGGGACCAAGTGAGACATGAAAGGCAGTGATTACAAAATAAACATATAATTGCATGAACTGCCCTTAATTTGTAAATAAATCATGGTAAATAGCAGTCTTCTATAATGTGATTTATTTTCACTGAAATCCCTGGCTGGTGATATGTACTTGGGTGATTGATTAATTTAATCACAGCAGTCAATTATAAATTATTTTCCTAGAGTAGTCGTGTAATCAACTTTATCAGACAATCCACTGCATCTATATATATAATATATATATAAGCTAGTTGATTTTTTGGGTACCAGATCTTCCTGGGAAACCATAACCGGCACAGGGAAAGGAACTGGCCCCCCTACCCTGATGTGTGAATATTCACACGCCGTCGGGCTTGGTACATGGGTGAGCTCTACCATCACCTACTAAACCGACCTTCGGGTTGATTACTGTGTTTATGGTTTATATATATATATATATATATCTTCTTAACTCCACTGCCTTACTTTTGGATCCATCTAACAGCTCCTATCTAAGGCGGTAGGCTAACATGCAAGATTTTAATTCCTTTCTGCATATGACATTCACTAACAATTTAATTCATATTTGCATGATATTTTTCATTCCTCTTAATATGCTATATATCCTTTACATCCTCAAAATGTCCACTTTTGACCTATTTTTCTAATGACACTTTTAAAGTGTAAGTTTTTAAAGGTAAAGTTTTTTCATAGTAAATTGTATTTTCTTCATACAATCAAAAGTGCTGGCTTTTTAAAAAATGATCCAATTAGGAAAGGTTTTTTCAGAAAAGATTAAAAATTTCAAGAAATCAGAGGGATTTTTCCAAGAATAAAATGACAAAAAACTAAAGATGAAATACTTTTTTCAAAGATAATGCCTTAAATATTGGGTGGGGAAAACCACCCAACTTCCAACTCAAGGGTCTAGATGAATTATTTTGGCATTCTTGGCTTCCCTCAACCTTTGTGACTTATTTGGTACAAGGCCTTCCTGAGAAAACATAGGTTCCATGGAGAAAGGAACTCTCCTCTCTATTCTGATATGAGAAGAATATATATATCAGGATAGGGAGGCCATCTCTTTTCCTTGTGCCACCTATAGTTTCTCAGGGAGACCTGGTACCCAAAAATTCACAAAGCCTGGGGGAAGCTGATGGTTGATAACAGTAATTATTTTTAAAATTTACATGGCAGGCAGAAAATTAAAACAGGTACAGTCCTGATTATAAATTAGGATAAAAATTGAATAATGAATTGCCTTAGGTTTAACCATTGCATAAATGTAATAAAATCATCCTAAACTGAAAAAGTAAACTTAATTATCAATCTACTATTGTGATCACTGCCATGCTTTTGTCACAATTAGTTTCGCATTTATGGTGTCGGGGATAGCTGTAAATGAAAACTCAGAAAAAAACAATAACAAATTTAATGAAATTGTATAAAAAACAAAACTGTAAAAGGCTATAAAAAGTTATTGCATGTAAGTACTCATTATGGATAAAAATTTGTACATATTCATGAGAAAATATATTGCATATGACATGGACACTATTATTGCTTTTGACATGGAGAAACTTGAGCATAAGTTTCATGTACGGTGGGAAACTTCATTGCTGTAATACAATCACTTTGTACATCATGTCCTCGGCCTAAATCGTGACATATAAAAGTCACAGTCGGGACAATATATTGCAGGGGGAGAAACAATTTTCTTGCGACACAAATGGCATGGGTTACCAGATGCTCCAGTCACATTTGTCCTATTTACACTTTCATCTACACCAGGCAGTGGTGAAGAGATATGCCTTGGTGGGCCAGGGGCAGAGCCCGCTGTAGGCATTGGCGGTGACCTATAAGGGGGCAGGGAATGCCTTTCGGCTTCTTTCTGAGGTCCATAATGCCTCTGTCCATTCCATGTAGGCTCGTTCTGCACTGGCCATGGAGCACGTGAGTAAAGCTCTCTTTCTTGCATGGGAGTCACATTACCCCTCCATTGGCCTTGCTGAGGAAGCCCAGAAACGTCCCTGAACACTGGTGAGCACATTGTCCGGTTACGGACCATCATTCCAGGCGATGGCGGAGTGGCAGTCATGTATTCTGGATGTTCATGATCTGTGCTGTGAGGGATAGGGGCGTTCTGTGTGTGGGTGATGGGCACTGACTGGTTGGCAGATTGGGAAGGCCAAGAGCTACCTACAACAGAGGATTCCATGGGGGGAGGCGGATGGGAAACAAGGCCATTCGTTGGAGTGGAGGAGTTCTGTCTCATCTGTAAGTCAAGGGCTGAGCGAAGGACGCGCTCAAGAATAGGATTGGGGACATAACAGTCACTATCTTCATCCTCTGCTGTTGCCACTAACACCACCCTATCACAGAATGTGACACTCTTCTTCGTCCTGGGGGGCCGTTTTTGAGCATCACTCTCTGCGCTTTGCCCTGTGCCATCAACAAAACCATTTGAATCTGTTTTTACCATTGCATCATCACGGGTGTGAAGTATAGATGGTGCATGGGGTTTATTTACAACAGCACCGTTGCTACTTGCCACCATGGATTCCAACGTCCTGGCACTGACCCATGCATTTTGCACTTCTATCGGTGGTGGTCTAGCACTGGGAACACCATCTGGCTCATCACAGTCACCCAAGTCCTCCTGCACCAATGCACCGGGTACTTTCTCAGGTTGACTAACCCTCATTGACTCAAAGCAGGATGCCAAATCTCGAACAGACCTCATTTGCTGGCTGCCTATAGCAGCTGTGTTTGGTTTCATCCATGTGGCATTGGAGGGAACTGGATTTGGTCCATTGGCAACATTCGAGCTATAGTCTGACTGAATGGGGTTGCTCTGCACAGATTGTGAGGGAGGAACTTCTTTCTTAAAGTCATAATTATTATTTTGCACTGGAATGTTTGACATTGGTTGACACCCTGATGAGAAAGATGAAAATCTACCCACTCCTTGGGAGCTGTGGGACACCTGATTGTGAGACATGGGTGTATACGAATGTGTTACTGGTGACTGGGCAAGGGGTTTATTGGAGACCTCACTACTCCTTTCCATCCGCGTGCCTAGGATTTGCTCTCTCTTCCGTTTGATTTGGTCAAGGAAGGAGTTTCCTCCAGAGCACTTGACCTCATCGTCATTGAGAGATGTGGCGAGGTCAATGGGTGGAGGGGGCAGGGGAAATTCTTCTACTTCTACTGAAGGGGGTGAATCAGGGGGGCTTGGGTATGGAGGAAGTTCTTCGTCTTCCTCCGAGCACTGTATTGCACTTGAGGGTTTCTTGCTGTCTGTTTGCCTGCTGTCCAACACACTAACACTCCTAATGTTGCGGCTCCTACATGGACCATCCACTTCATCATACATGGCAGTCTGGTTGTTAGAGATCATTTGGTGTGATGATGGAGGCATCATCTGGTGAGGGGCAGAGTGCATCTGCTGGGAAGACTGGGTTGGGATTTGATGTGGGGGGAGCCCAGGGTTGATTGTTGGGGGCGAATTCCTCTTAAGATCAGTCCCATTCATGCAGGGATTCAGTGGCACCCCAACATCTTGGAACGTGGTTAGGGGCTTGGTGCAGAGACGGGAGGTGGTGCGAGGGGGAGGGGGTGGTGGTACTCGCCCCATACTGCCGTGGAAGCTTCTTCTTGTGGGCCGGCTTCGCTCAGAGTCAGTGCCCTGGTTTCCATTGTATTCCAGGTGTCCCTCAGACAAGTAGCCACTACTTCTAGAGGCAACATCTGAAACATTGATCAGTGACACTGCACTGTCCATCCCACCTCCCATGCCACACCCTGCGCCGCCATTGGCCCAGCCCCCATGTAAATCAGGCATGCTCCCATTTCTCCGTCTTGTGGGGCCTCCAAGGAGTTTCCTTCTTATTCTGTGCTGTTTCTTTGACCGGGTATTTTCCAACCCTGTGTCACCAGGAACATCCACGACCACTGGAATCCCTGGTGGACCCTTTCTTTCCTCACTTCTTGCCCTTTTTTCCCTTGACCCAGATCTTAGGCGCTGGGTTTCCACCGTCGCACTCCTTGTTGGGCTCACCACGGCCTTTCTTCTTGGTAGAGTGGCATACATGCGAACAGAAGTGTCCTCTCCATCACCTGACCCGGCTCCCCTCGATCGAGGTCTCCTCGTCCCTCCATTACCACGGACATGATAGGCACTCTCGGCCACATTGCTGGCTTGGGCATTGTTGTCTGCCCAATTTCTATTGATTCCCTCCTCGGCTCCAACTATGGCAGCCTTCGATATAACAGGCGTGGATGGTGTGCTGACGGCAGCCAACCTTCGGTGTAGGCTTCTTGCTCTCATTATGCATGCACTGTGCTTCATCCGTGCGACAGTCAACATGTGTGGGTTATTATATGGCGCATCCATTGCAGCCCTCGCCTTGGATGCAGCCGAGCGGCAAAGGGCTAGGGCTGTTTCAAGACCTTCCCCGCAACCTTGAGGGCCGACTCCCTCCTCTGCCCTACGAGATCCCTCCAGCAAGCGATCTGCTTCAAGACAGAGACGCTCACAGTCGTCAGGAGCAGCAGCAGAGAGTTGAGGGTTTGTGGCCGCACCAGAGAGGATGGAGTTGGTGGTTGACTGTGGTAGCCCCATCATCTTCGACTCCCAGCCACAGGAGAGAGATGTGTTGCCAACCCAGCCATTCCGTACTCCTCCTCCAGTGGGATGAGTGCCCTCGGGTATTTGTGCCAACTGTGAGAATAAAGAAATGCACCAAAATAAATTTAATATCCAAATCCAAGTATAAATCACATAAAATGAACTGTGATCATTTCAATAAGTTCATTGACCAAACAAAAAGTAATGTCTACTATTTCTTCAACCTCTACATTGGTACCATTAAAATACATGCTTTTTCAAATTCCTTGTAAACTTTTAAAGAATGTTATTCAGTCAGTTAAACGCAATTTATTATAGCACTGGTTATTTTAGCGGTGCCACAGTAAATATATTAATGTATCATAAAAATTAACTAACTTAATTTATACACATAAAAATTCTGTTTCAGCATATGCTTGTTAACTTGGATATCAATTTTATTATCCAAACAATATCTTTGCACTACTACTACCTGCACTCAGAAATGCATTCTATCATACTAGTTGAAAATGTTTCCGTAACATATTGGAAAATAATGCTATTTATCAACAAAACTGGTGGACTCTCCTGAATATTTTTTTTATTTTTTAACTTCTGATGAAATAGCCCTTTTTTCTCATGTTTACAGAAAAATATCAATTTTAACAATTTTGAAACAAGAGTGATTAAAGTAAATAATAGTTAAATCCATCTTCAACCACATGAAATGATACTTTTTAATTTCATATAGTGTTACCAAGCCATCTGATCTAACATGATGGGCACATAAGAAACATGATGAAATGAATATTAGGATGAAATAGTCCTATATTACTCATGTTTACAGAAAAAATATCATTTTTAGCAATTTTGAAACATGAGTGATTAAAGTAAATAATAGTTAAATCCATCTTCAACCACATGAAATGATACTTTTTAATTGAATATAGTGTTACCAAGCCATCTGATCTAACATGATGGGCACATTTGGTAAAGGTATTGATTGATTCAAAACAAATAGTTTGATCCTTGAAGTAATGAAGCTGTATTTATCCATAAAAATATGTACACCTATAATGTACCCTAATACCCTATAATGTACCCAATACCTATAATACCCTAATAATAATGTCACAAAGCACTTATTTAAATAAATCTCAAATTACACTCGGAGATTTTGATGACTTTAAAGGAACAAAATGTTGCGATGAAATACAGCATATACAATGTCATACGCATTCATAATCATACTTGACACACCACAGTCCATGAGATTAAAGCCAATTTTAAACATTGAGGGTGTTCTACCTTTGAAAAATCACAAGAAACTGTAATAGTACCTTGACAGTAACTTTTTGACGGAGTCATCCACTAATATGCATCACAATGCAACAATTGCAGTGTAAAAACCATTTACCTTGACTGGAAATGATTTTTACACTCAGCAATTGTTGCATTGTAATGCAGATTAGCAGATGACTCCGTCAAAAAGTTATTTTTGCGGGATCTCCTGCAGTTTCTTGTAATTGAAATCTCAAATAGTCATTCTGCCATGACATTATAGCCAGCTCAAATCCATAGAGAATTCTTAGGGTAGTTTGATGAAAGATGAGTTCATACAACCTGGTTTCTTTTGATCCAATGTCTAAAATTGAGCCAGCCATTTTGCAATAACCAATAAAAACTAATAGGTAAGCTTTACCAGAGCAATAATTGGATCTTTTCAAAAAATAGGATGAAAGTATTTTTAGCACGATTTTAGTGGTGTGTTTTTCTTTTTAATTTAATGAAAGTGAACATACCACCAGTTAACCACCACCTAAAATGTAAGCAGTTTACTGAAAACAAAAGTGCATCCAATGATTCTAAAGGGATGTAACCTGAGGCAATGGCTCCCTTATGATATGAATTCAGTCATACTGAGGCTTTTTCACAGAACTCAGGATAAGGATGATGGTTATTCATCTAATATTGGACTAAAGATGAAACAAAGAAATGTGCAGCATATTTTATTCCTTGCTCAGCCAATAGAGTAATCAAAGCTCATACTGCTCCCTAATCACTTTAATTATAAATAAAAAATTAAATAATTCAAATGGTTAAAATTTGACCCACATACAACCCAAAAACTAATATATGTGAAGACAGAGAAGTAACAGAAGCCTCACACGTGCAAAACCATCAGGGTCCAAAACCATTTGAAACTAGGGCTACTGCATAGTGGGCCTATTTGATAGCATCAGTCTTTCCCGATCACTTTTAGCAAGTGGCTTTTCTTTTTAAAATATTGTAAACACGTGACTGTTATTGAAAATTGAAATTGATGTATTACAATCAGCACAAAATATTTAACAATTTTTTTATTTATTCTATGATGATACTCTTAATGTCTGAATAAAGGTCTAAATTGGAATAGTCCCTAAAAAGATATATCCCCTAATTAATATTGTCAATTTCCAATCATGTCACAAGAATTACATTTCAACTAAAAAAGGATAAGGTGGTAAATACCCCCATTAAGAGCAACTGCAGTCACTTAGTTATAAAAAATCCTGTACTACCTATTTGTGCTTCTCAAGAAGTACGTATCACGCAAAAGAGAATGACTACTAAAATTACTAATTTTCAAAAAAGGCCTAATAAGCGAAGAAAGATTTTATCTTGGTGCATATTGAAGTCAAACATTAAATTGATGGAAGATTAATGACTTACTCATATAATCATTTTAACAATACCCTAGGCTTTTTCAACACTATTAATTTAATTCATGGGGGTTACCTTAATTTTGATTTTTCTTTGAAAACGTTTTTGTTTCATTTTATTTTATGTTTCCTTCCGGTATTGAATTTTTTCCGTTTTCATAATTTATCAGTATTGCATTTCTTCCATTGTACTTTTGCATATTTAAATAATACTTTTAGTTGAATTATTTTTTACTACTTTAAAATTTTAATGGATTTAATACATACTTGTAATAATATGAGACTGTAAACTTCAATAATGTTGTAAAAGCCATTATTACTTTAAAAAAAATACAAAATTTATTTGTACATTTTTTAGACCAAGAAAATGAAAAAACTCAAGGGAAACAGAAAATAATTCACTTAATTTTTTCAGCAGATCAGATTTGAGAACATATATCAATCTGATGAGGAAAAATGAGATGTGGTTTTAATTTTACATGAGACAATTGCTTAATTCCTTGACTTTTGCTCCATTCATAAATGCAGAGAACTACTTGAAAACGTTGAGGTAGTACACAGTAGATACAAGATGTATTGGCAAGTGAATTTTGAAATGGAAAATACTTCCTCTGGTGAGGAGCTTATGAATCAAAGAGACATAGTCTATGTACTTTATGAACTTTATGGATATTCAAGCAAAATGAGCTCCTTGAAATTACTCTTTTAGCACGGAGTAAGGAGAACATCTTTTTGCCCATAAAAATGGTTATTTTGGGATTCTTCTCTAAATACTTAAACGGATTCGATCAGGGTATGTTGTATCTTCCTATATGAAAGTATTTACTTACAAATCTTTGTGGATAAACACTGTAAAGTGGAGGTACAAAATATGATAAATAATGAATGGTTAAAGTATAGAGAACACACGAAATGTCACTCAAACAAGAATTTAACTATTCTTGTATCCATGTGCTTCCATTAGTTGGAGTGAGGTGCCCTTGTCAAATTAACTTACAAATAATTTATACTTATTAATTCATAAATGCGTCTGCTATTTCAAGCTGTGGTAGATAGCAGCCCAATAAATATTCACTCCCCAAAATGTAAATAAGCACCAATAATTCGATACTTGTATTAAACCTCAATAATAAGACATGCGTTCAGCCTTAAATTAATCTGCATCATTTATTCAATCAAGACATCCCTTGGTATTCTGTCTTGAAAAACTACAATGAAGATAATGCGATGCTTCTGTTTTTTAATATTCTTTAATGACACAATGAAGTCATTCCATCTCTATTTTAAGCATCACAATGGCTAATAAAAGAGATTGATACTAGAATTTCTTTTCTTTGATTAATGTTATAGCTAAACCTTAGGATGGTTTTTACTGATTCCTTACCTGCAGATTGTGTCTCAGATTCTGCTGAAGTGGCAAGCTGTCAGTTGATGACAATGAGTATGAATCATAGCCTTGATCGCATGGTCCACTACTTGAACTTGATAACTCTCCAGGTCGTAAACTGGTGGGGCTTTTTGGTATTCCTGAATTTCCCATGGAAATCCCAGGTAACCTGAAAAATTAGTGCATTCGTAAAAATGTGTACCAGAACTCTTTATTTATAATGAAAGATGAGCTAAGAAAGTTTCACAACAAACAGTGAAATTTTGTTCATGCTTGCTCAAATAACATAGGTCATAACTAGGTCATTACAGAACATAGCACAAAATCTCATAATAAATTTATTCAATACACTGAAAATTTTTATGAACATACAATGAAAATAGATCAAAAATACATGAAAATTTACTGAATACAAGCAAACTATTGCAGGAGTAATAATTACTTGGGGTTAATCACCCATTCCCCCTGTACAAGAGTTACTTCTGAAACAAATAATATTTTGAATGACATTTAAAATTGAAGATATAGTTTAATATCCAGCATTCCTTTGCCCTACCCTCCCATATCAATCTTCCCTGAGACTCATACTTCATTCTCCTGTGATATTTCCCAAAGTTATGTCATTCAAAAAATTTCACGGCTCAGATTTTAGTTGAGGTTGTCCTATGGCACCTGGAGCCCCAGATCAGTAGCCAAATTCTTTCCTTACTAGACTATCTCAACGCTGAACTTTAGGATCCATGGCTCGAAAAGGTGACTAAGGTCATGTAAGCTAATGAATCATGTAAGGTAAGAAATTAACTGGCCACCCTTTTGTGTTCTGTCATGACAAACTCACTCAGGCAACCCTCTGGCATTGACATATGTTCAACTGTTTACTAAGATACAATTACTGCTCTGCATAACTACTCAAGATTATTGGATTCCCATAAACTCTTAGCATTTTTGGTTGCAGCGGCAGCCATTTATGCTGGCACATGTGTGTAAATGAAATTTATTATAGAAATATTCACAATGAAATTTCCTATACAAACTAAGTAAAATCAGTTTAAATTGATTTGGTAAAACGTTTTGTAAAAAGAAATAACTTGTCACTCTTTTGTTACAAGGAGCATTGGAAGGATAATGATCTGCTTGTGAGGAACAAAAATCTATTTTATGATCAAGTTTATACACAATATTTGAATTTCCAACTACAATGCATACTCCATTGGGACAGAAGCTGGCTTGCCGTAATCCATTGCACTGATGTTTACCATGGTCAATAAGCTAAACTTCAGCAACATATACTTAATGAGGGGATTAAGAGTGTAATTATTTTTGTTGCATTGGGAGGGGAAAGAAAGAGAGATAGTATGGATGAAAGAAAATAAAAAAGCCATTATCTAATTAATGAGTTTGAATATAGGTTAAACTGAAGGATGAATGCCTGACTAAAGAATTCAGAGGTTTCCCCTTGAGTCCTGAAAAGTACACTCAAGGAAAAACTCCTAGAAAAAATTCATTTATACATGCAGTATCAATGTGGTCATATGAGCCATTAATTAGAACAAGATGCCATTTAAACAAGCATGAAAAAATATCTTTTGTCCACTTTATGTACAACCATTCCCATTTACAAAAGGAAAGAGGGAACAGAGAGAGTGTACGTATGTGTTTAGGGAATCTCACAGTGACGTTCCACCATGAAAATGATATCCCATCCATGAACTTCATGGCTTCAAGGACAATGCACTCACTGGTTGAACCATGATTTACTCACAAGAAACCCACCTCTAGCTCTGTCTTTCATCTAGCCACATGTTTTCTCCTTAAATATAACTATGATTTAGGGGCATATAATGCAGTAATTCACTCTAATTAGCATCTCACGGGTGATTCATGCTATGCTTTACATGCCTCAAGACTTGGTTCAACCTGACCTCTCCCATCTTAAAAACATCATCTCCACTGAATTGAACCTACTTTGGTCATGAATGTCCAGAATTATTACATATCAATTCATCCATCATAATTGGATCCCTCCTTATGCACAAAAAAAAACAATATCTAATGATGAAAAAATTTACAACAATACTATGCATGACACTGACCTTTGCATCCCACCAGGAATGAATGAGTAGGGATTCTCAACGGATGTGGAAGAAGAAGATGATGCACTATTCCTATCACCACTCCAGTTTCCAGAATCCCTCCTGCCTGGATTGTTCAAATGATCGGGCACCACCGGATCCATTGGATACCCCAGATCCCTCCAGCCCCCGTCGTTCACCAAGTCCCACTTCACCCTCATCTCCCCGTTTGTCTGCAGAGGAGACGGGGGAGCTCTTGCGGCCACCGACTGTTGAACCTTCTGGGCGTGCGGATCGGGTCCGGGGGTCATAACCCTCCTGGGATCCATACCCTGCTCGCCCACGCACCCATTCAAGTTCCCGTAGTTCCTCTCGGGACCCGGCGTCATAGACCTCCGGTGCAGGGGCGGCGACGTGGGATTGCCACCGGTCATCCCGTCACAGGACCTGATTGGGGACGCTGCCGGATCGGCATAGAGAAGCAGCAGGGGCTGGAACCTACCCCTCCGGCACTTGTCCACCACCTGCTCCCACCTGGGTCCAACTTCCCTCACGGAGGCGTCGTCCACGTAGATCCAGGCCCTCAGCCTCGAGTGGAAGAAGAAGGTGGAGTAGTGGCGACCGTAGTAGGCCACGAGGCCCACGAGATTGTGTGACGCGGTCGACGCCCACCTGGCGTCCACGACGGCGTGAAAGAGGTCTTTCGGCCGCAGGGTCGTGCCCACGGCAGAGAGGACGGCGGAAATGGCCTCGGGAGGCGGCCGCTCCGAGTCCCAGATGATCCCGACGGACACAACGTCCGGGGTACTGGTCAGGGCCCTCCGGGGCGAGACGCCGGCTCCGCAACCCCCTGGGCAGTCTCTCAGTTCACCGACGCCGGCGGTGAGTCGGAGGAGTCGGCCGAACGAACGGCTCTCGACGCTGCCCTCCGATGCAATCCGCCTGGACGTCGAGGTCAGGGCGGATGCGGAGACGTAGTGCACCATCTACCGAGCGAAAAGCGCAACTGATTAGCACACGGTCTGTGGGCATACACCCTTCTCGTCGCTTGCAATGGCGACGGCAAATCCGTGACGCACGGACCAAATATGGAAACTCGTTCCGTGGTATATATTTGAACGACGATCCCACGCTGCAAGAAAGCAATTCTTGCTCCGATGCATGGGAAAAAAATACGTATCACTCCATTCATGATTGCATCCAGGAGGTTATCATATAATTCTTGTTATTTTTTCCGTGCAAAATTACATTCATATAAGAAAATGTCTTCTTCCCTTTCGAACATTTGTTATTTCGTCCATCGCTCGTCTTTAACGTAAATTTGGACTCTATCAAAAACGAATAATATTTAAATAGCCCATAATAAATAATAATCGGGTGCCTATATGGATACTTGTAGAAATTTGTCAGAAATTGCCGAAAACTCTCTTTAATACATTGAAAATTGAAATTAATTTGTCGATGACTTTCTTTAACTGCAACAGAAAGGTAAATTAATGGCATATGGGAAGAAAGAATGTTTTTCTTTATGTTGTTAAATCGAAATGTAACTCACTCTAACAACATAAAGATATGTTATCTCAACATTCAATTGAGACTAGGAATATGTGAAGCACCTCTACATTCTCCATTTAACTACGTTTCTCAGATAACATGATTTGAAATTAAAATGCGATTAGAACTAATGCAGAATTTTTTATACAATTCTGACACAGAGAAGGAAGCTTCTGGCAAGAATATTTTATTGAAGAAATAAACCGGTTTCAAAGCGAACGGGTCTCAACTATTAACCCGGAAAAGTATACAACCCTTCACACAGAGTACAGGTTTTGAACGTTATACAATGAATCTGTTAATTGGTATTGGAAAAGACTTGATTGAGGAAATACGTTCAAAGAAATTTAGACAACTCAACTACTTCCTTATTTGGAAGATCCATTGATAAAGTAATTTTCATTGCTCAATGGAAGTCATTAAATAACAATCTTTTCGATACATGGATCTTGTATTCACTTATACAGCATTAGGGCTGTTGCACGATATATTTATATTGACTGACATATATCTTCAGAGACTTTTGGGTAATTCTCGCTTAAATGTCATTTTCGTGACACCCTCGTTACCGATGAGTGATTTTGAGAGAAAAGCAAATTTTATATAAAGCGACCCCAACATTGTCTACCCACTCTGTCGCCATCTAGGTTCTAATTCACCATAGCTCATTCACTAGTATTATTTAAGCTACGCGAAAAATCATATTTCCTCCCTATATATAATTCTCACTAACCTATAATTACGAAGTCAGATACTTTACGTGCAAGGGTAGATGTCGTATAAGGAAGAATAGATTTCGAATGGTGTCTCAGAAAGAGAAAATTTCACATCAACGCAAACACTGAATTCCATCCCGGAGCTAATTGCTTTTTTCGCTTGACATTTACGCTATGAGTCGTCGGATACCAATAGTAGAGAGGGCAAGAGACTAAAAGAAGGGCTCATCTTCCCGGTTAAGGTGCGGGGAGGGAGAGAATAAAGGAGGGGACACGTTCTCGGACGATTTCGCAACATCAGAGCGGTCTTCCGTTTCATTTTCTCAGCCCCGTCACCCTCTCACCGCTCCTCTCCTTTCCCCCCACCCCTAGAAAAAGCAAAGCTGCGGGATCTCCGGGTGCGGGCACGCGTCGCCGCTCGGTCAGCACGCCTGCCCGATATATCACGTTTCCCAAGGAGAAGCAAGCGAGGTGGAGCGCGAGGCCTGCGAGACGGAGAGCGCGCGGACGTAAGACGGGCGGATGGAGGCATCTGCACAGCCGCCATCACCTTCCAAGGAAGAAGGTTTAAAAAAAAAACAGAAGGGTGAGAGAGCGAAAGGTGAGTCACAAGAGGTGGTGGATTTTACACGGGGAGAAAGCAACGATGGAACGGGGTAAAGAGCAGGGTGGGGGAAGGACCCACTTCCGGCGATGGAAGAGGGGTATAAGCAAGCCATTCGACCTGGACATGAGGGGAGGCGAGAGAGATGGGGGAGCGGCGCCGCATCCGGTACGCCCCTGACCACCCTCTTCCCTTCCCGCCCCCTCCTCACCTTTCCACCAACCCTTCTGGGAAACTCCGTCGAAACGTTCCATTAATAACAACGGCGACATAGTAATTTTTCATTGAATTTCCATCCCGGAAACCGGATTGCTCCACCGATCTTTCCCGAAAAACCTTCGTGGACAAACCGTTGCGAAACACTGAGCATTCAATCCTCCAAAATCAATGCTACTGCCTTAAAAAAAAAGAGGATTTCCACTCCACGTGATATCCATAATAAACAGTCAGACTTAAAAAGTTTCCCATCCGAGTGAATGAAAATTATACAGTTATGTAAAGCTACCGAAAATGAGAGCATATATGGTTTTACACGAATTTTTAAAAAGCTATTGCCTACTTCAAAGCAGCGATTCATTTTCCACTGCAAATTGTGTATTTTTTCACCGTAATGGTAAATGATAAATCGGAGAGGTTTTACATGGATGACTATGGAAATATTTATGATGAAAATTCTTGTGTTATTGGGGAAATAATCATTAACACGTGAGATTTTTGGTTAGAATGAGGCACCTAGTTTTATATAAAAAAACTGCATTCGCACACTGCTGAGTACTTCTTGATAATAGATTTTCGTGAAATTTCTCTTCTCCCAGAATATTGCGGTCATTATGTTAATTGCCATTGCTATTCCACAACCAAGTAAAGCACAACATTTCAAATCTAAATAAATAGTTTTTAACGAGGCGTATTTTTGTTACAATTTTGTGTCTAGCAAATGGCAGTTTAAAAAGACTCCATTCGGTTATCGAGGGAATGTACTATTTTAGCTAGGTACGTGTAAACAATTTGTGGGGGAAAACAAAATGTAACAAAAATTCTGGTTCTATGTTCCCAGGACAGATTTTGGATAGAAACTCATACATAAAACTAAAATTAATCTTAGATTTTCAAGGAAAAGATTTTTTAAATATTAACCGTGGTAATAACAATTTGCATTATATTGCATGTTACTTTTTACCAGTTAAGTGGCCTAATTAATCCGATTACGTATTCAGCAAATAAATCAATATGAAGCCGGAAGGACTTTTAACGGGTGCTTCTACAGAACGAACATCAAAGCGGATAAGTCTTCCGTAAAAAGTGACTTACAAACAGGAAGACTCGAAATTTATAAAAGTAAATTTAGCGATTCGAGATGACTTACGAGTCACATCCGCGCGTCAAATTTAAATCTCCACAGCAACGGAAATGTACGTTGTTTTACAACTCTTCCCTTGGCCGCAGGCAGTACCGGTTTAAAAATTTCCCCAGTGCCCCCGGAGAAAAAAACACAGAGAAGCAACCCATCAACACAGCATCATTTTTCGAAGAGGTGTACACCGAACGTAACAGAGGCCCGCGACAGGAACTGGAAAATGAGAGCGACTTGCAAAGCGTTTAGCGTTTGGGCTCAAAATAATTTATTCGCCCACTCATTCTGTGCAAATTACCCACTTCGCCTGCGCGGATTCGCCCATTTCGAAATCGCCTCACGTCGGATATGTTGTCAATGAGGCACACCCTAGATTTCCCATGCCTTCGGCACTCTCCGATTATTCCCCTTCAAAACTAATACCGGGAACGAAAGTGTGAAGCACTACACCAAAACATAAACCGAAGGGGTGACACGTGCCTAAACCTGACTGTCGCCTGTCTCCTTAAATCCGGCTTGTGCACTGAAACTAGGTCGATAATCTTAAAGTCATTCAAACAATGTACTCTTTGAGCACACAACGTTTCGAACACCACGGCTGAACATGTTACTGAATTTATTGTTAATATCGGCATCGCACGAACGCGGAACTCGATATAACCGAGTGATTCGTGCAGTAAGTGCGTTGAAATCACCAGTATAATATGCATCCGACCCCAAGAGCTTTCTTTGGAAATAAAAAATGTTCGATGTGAATTTCCTTCTTCAAAAATACTCCAGCTTTCACTGAAAGGTAGCGAGGTGATTTTCAGAGGGAATGTATGCGTAGAACCCAAAGTGTGAAAAACCTGAACTGTTATCATTATAAGAGCTCTGAATTTGACACAGAAAATTCCACATAAATCATACATTTTGTAGTAGGTCATTAACGAGAGTTGCTCAACTAACAAAAGGGGATTTAGGGAAGAAGATATTTCGAAAAAAAAACGAGAGTTTAGGGGGATTATCGCAAGATGTTTTTTAATAAAGAAATATGAAGTGAACACAGCACTGTAGGTTTTTATGGTTTTTTTATTTGAACGAAAGAGCTCCTCGGGTTTCGCCATGTAAAATCACTTTCAGTTGACAGTACGGAAATTATATATGGAAACTATAATTGGCATGAGAGCCGTGAATTTCCTGAATTATGTGTTCCTCTCCAATTGAATTAACACGAACGCTTAGACTCACTCATTGAATTTTTCATGCTAAAAGGTAGTTAAATTTGGGAATAGGTAAGCTAATAGGAAATCTGCTCATCATTGATTTTTTTTCTTTCTCATAAATTGTAAGAAACATTAAATGAATATTTTTGCGATATTCTAAAACTGCCGGTCTTCGGTTGAGCACTCTTAAACCGAATATACAATTATTTTAATACCAAATATTGATTTTCAATAAAGACGTACTGTGAATTACATTACCGAATAACGGGTAGTTATCTCACGCAAGATTACTGATTACAACATATTCTTCACATAATGCCCTTTACTATTTTTTACTAACTTATGCTTACATTTTACACTTTTTTATTTAACGCTTAGAATAATGAATACACACAATCTCCAGAAGAAACATGCTTTGAGGGGGTTACCCATCAGTGAAAGATTGGGCATTTTACCAATAGGACCTCGCTTACGCAATTTTCACTGCTGGGCATAAATTTAACCGTGGGTCTCCACGCACAGCAATGCACTACACCGGATAAGGGGCCTTAACGAGGAAAGGGTTGAGGTCAGGGGGTGAGGGGCCGCGTGATATCTGACCTGGGTGAAGGGCAGGGGTTCGGAAGTGGCCCCGCATGATCCGCAAACGCTCTGTTCAACCAGCGTCATGGCGAACTTCCGGTGCGGGATACACTGCTTGGCGCTGCACGTGTCCTCCGTCTCCCCGGCCGCCAGATGGAAGTGTATGCGGAGGAGGATGGTCTCCTGTGGACAGAGAAGAAAAAGGATGAGGGAGGAAGAAGGGAGGACAAAAAAGAAAAATTCTGGAAAAAAATTTTAAACGACCGAAAGGAGGCATGGGATCGAATCTGATCGTCTAGTGTCAATCCTCTCTTCCGTTCTGGCACGGGCTCTGAGAGACACGAGCCCCAATTATTATTTTACCGCAGAGGTGAATGGATACCATGGGACAGAAAAACAATAATTTTTTTAATGCATTTAAAATGGAATGAGACGGATGCTGAAGGTTAAGACTTCATACATTCAAGACTTCTTGGTTCACTGCTTCACGACTTCATCCCTGGGCCGGACAGGACGAAATGACACGGTGCTTAATTTATGTGGAGCGCACGTCGTAAACGAAGGGATAATTACGTCCTAAGGGCATTTAAGGTTCGCCGCGAAAGACGGAAACTAAGGCACAAAAAACGTTCGTCTTGGATCAGAAAAGAAAAGGGAGTTGGGAGGGAAATGAATCACAAATTTCAAGAGTCCAGGTGAAAACATTAAAGAGGAGTTATAAAATGCTCACGCCGGAGTGGGCGCTCAAAAATCCTCTTTCGTGAAAGGGAAATGGACCATTATGACTGTTTAATGGCAAGGCACAAATGAGATCATTCTGAAATTTCTACTAAGTATTGACTCAACATCTAAAAAAAGTGGCAAACGTCGCGATTTTATTGGGTGAATTGGCGAATTTTGTTTTTCCTCATCTGGGAATTATAACGAAATCATTTTAGTCGGTAACATTGAGAAATAGCCCAAAATACTCGACTAATTTACTAATGCATGCACATAAAATATAATTTCCAAGGTCTACACTGGTGACTAACCCGGTATCTTTACGGCTATTTTTATAAATTTAAGTCAAGGTCCTTCACAAGTCACGGAGGTAGTAAGAAAGTCACCAATGGCACGTCATAAACATTTGTTTCTCTCCGGGAAATATATTTGATACTCTGATAAACTTCCAAACCCAAACTGAATGTCTCTTTTATTTTATCTTCCATTAAATCAAATAAAACAATAAGCCATATTTTTTCATTCAACTACGAAAATGCGACGGAAAAAATTCCGTATATTAGCGAGATATTATGGGAAAGAAAGTAGTAAATTTTGCAAGAATATTATTCGTAATCTATTAAACTGAGATTAAACTATTAAAGTGAATATCGTGATAGAAAAAAAATAATGGGGGATGATTCCTAAGCCTAAAGGCAGTTGAAAGAAAATTATTAGCCTAATCTAACTTTGGAGGAACATTAGAATTCTTGACTTGAGACTACGGCGGTGAACGCATTACCATGGGGAATGACGGGGACGGAAATTTCTTGGCAGATGCGTTTGGCGAGGAAATGCTCCTCTAGTGTGACCATCATCGCACCAAAAAGTAATAATTTGATTTACAATACAAATATTAATAAATTATACTACACGATAAACAAACTAATACTGCCTAGGGTGAATTTCACATAAGCGTAGGACAAATTCTGTTTGCCTTTTCAGGTAGCCTGCGTGATCATAGCGTGATTATTGTCTAATCCAGCCGAACACATTATCGCCTTAGTTGTGACTAAGTAAGTACGAGTATATATAAGTAAAGTATTATTATGAAACTCATGCGTTCCGACTACTCTAAAGTGGGAGAAATGCCCAATATTCGGGGATCAGTTAGAAATCTGTAAAGAGAACAGAGTACGGCTATCATGTATGAGAGTCGAAACTACATCCTACGAACGTACACAAAAATTGTTTTTTTTTTGCAATAATAAACAATTTTCTATAGCTTATTGCCCAAATAAGCGAGTTTTCGGTACGATATCTTTTGGATTTTAGGAAATCGTCGTGGGGCTTACGCCTCTTTCGGCGGGCCGCTCTGGGTACCGAAATCGACACCTTCATCCTGTGCCGGTAATTAAAGGAGGAGTGATGATGGATCATGCATAAATATTGGGGCATGAGAAAAAGGGAAATTTCATGAAGGACAGGGATGGAGACATTCCTACTACTACTGTTACTCACGAAGCATTCAGCGGCGTCGTCCATCAAGCCCAGCTGAAACCTCCGTCGGTCGCAGAACGCCCTCGCCAGAGCACTCCTGAGGGCATCTGGTGCGGGCGCAGCCTCCTGGCTAAACTGGAGCTGTGTAAAAAGGTCCTGCGAAAACAAGACGACGGAGTCAAAACAGGAACTAATTCGCACGCGACTACACGCGCACTTTTCATCCGACAAGATCGCAAGACCATTGTCCATGGAAAAAAGGACCTCGAAAACCAAACAAATAGTCACGTCCGTTATTCTAATTGCTGTAAATCACGATGCAGAGTGCAAACATACTGAGGCATTTTACGGCTTCGGACAATGGAGAGGGGTCGTCCGTGCGGACCAAGGATGAACACAAAGACGGTGTACACAATGGCACAAAACGTAGGCAGGATAAAAACAATTGCCAAGTGCGTCGAAAGTGACGATAGGAATTCCAAAAACGCAGACCAAATAATAAACGAGTACCTGTTCGACTCTGAACCTAGATAACCCCGTTCGGCACTTCTATAAGCACGCCTTACAGCCGTCATTTGCCCATTGTTCCCGTTTCCTAGATCGGCAACCGAATGGAACAATCATCAACAAAGCTAACATGAGTATGAATTAATTTCACAAACGTCAAATTAGCACGCTCAATGGCGCGGACCCAAAGTTTCCTGGTTGGCAAAACTGATTAGTGAAAACAAAGAACTCATGCATGCGTGAAACAAATTTCACCACGAATATTGGTGCCTTCTGTGCCTTTCGGACCGGATGAACGGCTGGAGCATCGAGAAGCACGTATCAATATGGGTAAATATTTCGATTGTTGAAACAAGAGGATAAAATATGCAAAATCCATCAATTAACTCTTGCCAAGAAACATTATTTTTATTCAATTATTATCTAACTCATGAGCTCATCTCGATATAATCATTTATTTGGATCACCCCAGTAGCGAGTCTTAGCGTATAAAAAATCAGGACTGACGGAATTTGAAGCCTTACATTGATTTTCTTGGTACTTACTTTCCCCCGGGACTATTATTTATCTTAATTACCTTACTACTAAATAAACAATTATTAGTTTCAGCAGATGTTAAGGTAAACTATAGCTCAATATACAAGTTCCGACTGCCCCTACCTAGAATTGGAATTTCCTATCTTATATTATGACACCGCGATCAGAAAAATGGTTCCGAAGGCACCCACCTTCAACTAATACAAACGCACAACGCCGAGAAAATTTTACAATACTTCATTTTCACTGTCACATGACGTCCAAATATCCAATCGTCCAAAAATCCAAATTTCGTCCTAAGACGAAAAGCCATGATTTTTTGTGCAATTTTCTTAGGCAGTATTATTTCTTTTTAATTTGTGTTAATTTAACAAATTTAACCATGAAATAATATTTTGACCCTCTCTTCTTGAAGTGAGTGTTTCAAAATCGTTAAAAATCCATAAACACAGTAATCAACCCAAAGCTCACCCATGTACCAAGCCCGACGGCGTGTGAATATTCACACATCAGGGTAGGGGGGCCAGTTCCTACGAATGCTATTTTTATTCACGAGTCAAAGCAAATAATTTCAAAGAAAAAAATGTTTGCACAATAGTTTTAAGTTATATCAAAGGAAATATGTTGGGATACGTTTTCCGAAGCGATCACATCCACAATCTGAAAATAATCTGCAAGTTAGTTGCGCATATATGTTTACGTACGAGAGGCTTTTAAAACTCTCCATCTCTCCTCCTCTCTTTTGCTAAGTCGGGTAGAGAATTATTAAACCACCCCCCTCCTTCCTTCAAATCTTTCACCGACAGCTGATTCCACCGTTCCTCCCGCAGCCGACATCAAAGAACCGGCTTGCGACGCCCAAGCGAGCGAGCGCGCGCGCGAGCGAGCGAGCGTTCGCTCTCGGAGAGACTAATTAGATCGTGAGGAGCCATCCGAGGGATGGGGGAGAGAGGGAAAACGCAGGCGCACGTGCGCCACCATCCCCTTCATCCCATCTCGTCGCTCGATCCCCGCCATCCCAGTCCCCCAACCCACCCCCCTTGTCTTTTCTCCCCTCACCCACATCAATGGGGGGGATACGAACGCATCTTCATCTACCCCTCCAGCCGACCTGGATGCGAGAGAGAGAGAAAGGGAAGGACTCACCTTGAGGGCGCAGAATATGCAAGACTCGGCCATGCACGCGTGCACTGTCAGTTCCCTGAAGCTTCTCCTGAAGACATCCACGTGCCAGAGCACCTGCAGCGAAAGAAGAGAGAGAGAAATGAGCATCAGTGGACGATGATGATGGCCCCAGACATTCACTGCTCCCGTGACTTACCACGGGGAGCACACCTTGATATACTCGACGACTAGACCCGAGATCCCGCGGACGGCGCGCCGTGTCGCCCGACCCGGACCATTAGGCTTAGCACTTAAGTCGAGCGACTCTTATGCATGTATATTGGTTCATTTTCTCTGAAAATACTTTGCGGTATTGCTGCATTTCGAGCAATACGAGCGTATTTCGAGTGGAAACGCTAAATGACTTTCCTAGGTTGAAATGGTAGATACATAAGATAGCATGGGATGTCTTTACCACTAAGATATTAACATACCGCGCACCTACCCATCACGGGCCATGGATAAAAAAATATATTAGCTAAGTCAACCGTCTTTTTTTCTGCTTCTCCATTTTTTTGGTATAGTAGTATTTCTAATGTTAGTGATGTGTATGAACTGTGTACGTTTGTTTTTTATTACTACCGTTAATGTTCTTAACTCTTATAGTTTCATAACAGATGGGTTTCTTTAAAAAGGGAAAAATTAGTTCCCATATTTAAAAAAAAGTATAAACGTCTTACCGGGTTCAAAATGGTCTTCTGTTTATTAAGCCCTGGGGTTCTTCGAGGAGATGGATAACAAGTACTTGAAAGGGCTAATGAATATCATGGAACAGCAAAGAGAACACTTGGAGCTAAAAGACACAGACCACGAACTGACCTTCCTCTGAGCGTGAATTGTGATGAATTGAAAATTACTTCAAGCGGAAGGGGAAAAAAATAAAACATTATGGCGCGTGGGCATTTATTTTTACTCCCCAAAGAGTAATGCTCAACACAAATACAGCAATCGCAGAAAGTGTGATGGCCTTTGAATTGGAACCATAAATCGCGACTTCGAGCCGAGGGACGAATGCGCTCGACGATTGGCATTTAAATTTACACTCATCGATCCCATCTACGTACAAGTCCCTCTCCTCTCGCTCTGTCCGTCGTCATGGAGAACATAATGCGACTTGCAATCGTCTCCCCTTCGATCGTGGCGGTGAAAGTTTTAGCGCTTAACCCCAACGATTAACAAGGATCAGTCTCCCATCACTCCTACTCAAGGGCGGTTACGCAACATTCTTAGGTAACCTGAGAGTTATTAACGACATTGCAGAAAACCACAGGGCTGCTTTGCGAGAAAATTAAAGGACAGGAAACACTACCCTTGTAAATATCGTCTCCTCAAAGGATACAGAATTTAAACAAAATTCACCCCATCAACTAACATCAGCACTTCAACCTCAACGAAGAGAGGCAGATACAAAAAGGTGACCACTCGAAATAAGCGACACTAAGTGCATTTTGACTCGCAGGCTAAGGCCATAAATCGATTGAAAATGATTTTTTTCTAAATTGAAAAATATAACTTCGACGAGCGTAGCTCTTATAGTAACGGTAGGCAAAATTGTAGTTCTCGCATTCGTTTATGCTTCATTCGTCAGTCTACAAGGGCCTGACTCCACACCTTCGCCCGTGTTCCGCACACCCGGCCGTGAAGATAAGCCCATCACCACGTAGGTTGACGTTTTTATGCGACTACTTCCGTCGCATGGGAAGATGGGATTCCTCGCCGTTCCCTCTCCGCATTACGTGAGTATTTCCTCCTCTCCGATGTCCCTTAGGAAAGATCATCTTCGAGATAGAAGCATAATTTTTAGATCCCCGTCTGGCTGGATAACGAGCAGATTTGACCTCTACCGGTTACACGCTCACCTCAGCCGAGGGATGTGTACCGAGTTGAAAATTTTCTGGATTGAAAGTTTTCCAGCCAAACGTCCAGAAACAGAAAAGTTTTCTTTCGTCTTTGTTTTCCGTTCCAAAATAAAATGAAAAAATCAGTATATGGCGAATGTTCCCTTACGTATAATGTAATGGCCGCCTCGGATAACCTACGAACGGAAAACATTCTATTTGTAATATCACAAATGAAAAACAAGCATGCCTCAAAAATATAGAATTTCAATTCTGAATGCGCTCAAGTCTATAATGAACTGCATATCTTTGAGCGTTTTCGGCTGAATACTTTAACCTAGAGGTGGTAGTGCATTCGCGAAATCGGTTGAATACCCGGGCAATGCCCTGCAACTGGTGGCCTCAATGTCTCGAGTTCTCGTCACACCTCAGGGCTTCTGGACATGCATTTTAAGATTTTTACTGATAATTCACTATATTTATTAAAGTATGGGTACTACAAATGTTGAAGGGCTCATCCAAAAACAACCGTGACTCTGATACGACTTATTTCACCACGCTAAAGAAGCGAATCTGGTTTTGGTCAATTTCCTCATTATTTTCATTTCATCTATTCGGGAATGAGAGCGACGAGTATGAGGAAACGTGTCATTAAAAATACGAAAAAGTCACCATTTTCGAATGAAAAGCACTATAATAGAGACAATTTCATCCGGATTGAGTGAAAGAAGACCTAATTGAATACTTATGTACCATTGGAAATAGTTCACAAAATAAAATTATATGCATCTGGCTGACTAATCGTATGTTATATCGCATTACGAGATTACTAGAGTCGCGTAAAGACCTTCAAAAACGTACATCCATAAGATACAGGTATTTGATTAAAGAAACATAGATTTTCCTTATGCTACCAACCATATTCTGACATAAAATGATTATTTAAAAAAATATCATAACTTTTGAGAAATCAAAATAGTTCGTTTGTCAAAACTGGAAAAAATACAGTCATCAAAGGAAAAAACAAATTTTCGAATTGCTGAAATAGCCACTAATGTCGCGGAAGTGAGCAAATTCCAAAACAATCAATGTAAATGTGATTGGCTCTATTCCGCTCAGCAATGAAATGGTGAAATCCGTATCGGCATGTCCGAGCTTTCATTTTTAACAGCCATAGGCGGCCACAAGTTAACTCCGGATATGACAGTAATCAAAATGGCCATAATGGAAAGAGAGGTATAGTGGCAACAGACCATTTTTTCAAGCAGCACGTTGAAAAGGAAAATAATTTATTGATATTACTAATCCTTGTTTAAAGAGTACAGAGTTAAAATCGACGACATTGCAATATTTATCGCGAAAATTGCAGTTATGCATGAGGAGGCAATAGGAGGCAATAATAGCTAGAGTGTTCTTCCTTCAACATTTCTTGTGTCCGTCATGGCAATCCAATTACATGCTCCGAAGTGACTTAGGACCAACTGGAAATGGAATAAAACATTCATATTGCAACTTCTGGCATTATCGATGTTAACGGCACAATTCCCAGTTAGTACAGGTGGTGCAGTTGCGTTTTTTTCATCGAGTGACCTTCTTCGTTCACTGAATTTGTAAAACCCCAATTCTCTTAGTGTTTGTGCGAGATCCATTAAGCGGATGGCTAGAAAATATAATGTGTTCATTTGGAGGGCCAAATCCATCCTCTAATATCCTCTTCCGTTCTATTCAACCGAGGACGGTAATTGAGGACTGCCAAGATTCCAGTTTGGGTTTACAAATATCATGCATTCAGATGGATTTGCTCCAACGATGAATAGAGCTATAAAATATGCTGATAAGCATTTTATTACGAGTCAACTCTAGATGAAAATTGCTGTCAATAAAAATTTGAGTATAGCAATGGGTTTACTAAACTCATAGTACTTATGAGAAAGCTTAATTTTAGAAATATACTTAATTAATTCATAACATATAGCATGTATAACGCAGAGGTTAGGTATTCGATTTTAATTCTCCCAGAGCATCAGGCCAAAAAGAGAACGCTTTCAAAGTTAGGCTACGAAATGGCGAGGTCAATGATTTTAACCTATTTCCTTCCTCCATATTCCACAACTAAAGATTACGTAGCGAATGAAAAATATGCAACCGAAAGAGTTTCACACAGCTCGCATTTTCACGAGAACTTGAAAATATTCCAATGAGTCTAGTTTTAAACAACATTTCGCCAGAACATATGTGATGTTTAACACTACGTTCGACGTCACTGTTACCGCCATCGGGAGCTGCCGGATGGACAATGGGTGAATGGTATGAACAATGGCTTAAACGAATGAACGAATAGTAACGCGCAAAAGGCGGAACATTGACACGCTAAATGTCTGCGATCCGCGAAGCAGTACGTCCATTCTTTTAATAACGGAAACGAAGGATGGAGGAAACGATTTGAGGAGTAGTGTCCGTGGAAAGAGGAATGAATAACCGACCGTACTTGACATAGCGGTTCTTGTACCAGAAACGAAAACGAGTCACCCGCTTGCTTGGTATTCTCATTTTAAAAATGGAACCAAGAGAACGAATCTCCCCCCCCCCTTCTCTCTCCCTCCCTATCTCTGAGAAAAAAGGGCGCCTTAATAAGGTGATATCTTCCGCGAATGGTGGAACATTACTATGCAGAATAATAGTTAACCATCTACAGAGGCCCCAAGTCGACCATATCGGTTCTTTCCACGTCTTTTTTAATCTAACCATGATTTGAGAATGGAAATAAAGGCGAGCGATAAAGCACTAATACGTAATTAATTCATTAAGGGCATTTGTCATTAGGTAGGCAGTTATCTATCAAAGATAGATTTCTGGACGGTCCTTAACGCCTATTAACGTTTACGTATCCCGGAAATAATTGAAAAGTAGTGGGATGTTGAAGGGCGTGGTTGAAGGGATAATGTTAGGTAAGCAGAGTAAGAAAATGAGCATTTTAGACAGCATGAAGATAGGCAAATGTTACGAATAAATGAGGGAGGGTTTAACGCAGGGCAAAAATAATTAAGTTTACGCGACACATATTCCTCAATAAGAGCCGTCATAAGGAAATACAAATCCCTCGTTTGACTCTCGAGTGATAAAAGAAACATGAGTGCATTGGCGATGGCTTTCAATCGCGAATTGGTATACAGGTATTTCATGAGAAATTTTTTCTCTCACTTCGTCCGGCATTCCAGAATCTACGAGGGAGTCTTTCAGTATCGCGGATCTGACGTTGCATTTATTGCAACCAAAATGATAATGGCGCAAAAACGATAATTAAAAATGTTACTCAATACAGAGGTACACCAAGATTTCATTTGAATTGTTACATGATGCAATTAAAAAAAAATAATTTTAAGAAGCTTGACGTTCGCGATCACATTCCATTTCGGGCTGTGATGTTCGGTCAGTCGCCGATTCATAAGATTTTCCAGCAAAAAACCGGCGCGTATTCCGAAAAAAACATGATGTCAGGTTATATATGCATGTAGTATATATATAGAAATGTATATTTATTTATTTCTATTTATTCCATAAAAAGACGCCAATGTGGGATATGGGAGTGAGGGAAACACAAAATTACTCTTTCTTCAAAATTATACATTTAGAAAGAAATTCTGCTTTTCGTCGGTCTCGAGTAGGGGTTTCGCAGAGCGCGTCAATCAGACGTGTTGGCCGGGATCCGACTGCACTTCGATGCGTGGAATTTTCAGACACGTGTGAATCGTAACGTGCCCTACAAGCGATCGGACGCCCCAGTTTTTTCGGTCGGACGTCCCGCTCGAGAAGCGCACCGGTAGGCATTCTTTCTTCCGAGGGCGACGCCAAGAATTTGCGGGCACCGCCAAGGACTGGTTTTTTTTTATTTCCTCCGCAATAATTCGTGAAGACAGGTTTTATTTACTACGAAAGTATAACGATCAACATTCAATGGGGAAGTTTATTACGCACAGTGAAAAATATCCTCACGGAAACTAGGTGAAACTGCGGGAGTTTTCATACCGAAAAATACAAGTAAAAATAACTGTCTGAAATACAATTGAGGGCATCGATACAAAACCTTGTTCGTTGTCATACAATAACATTACATAATACGGCTCTTTTTCGTAATCTTCGGAAAATTTTCCAGCGGCAATCCAGTCATTAGTAAGACCCCACTCTCCGTATAGTCTTACAGAAACCAATGCAGTCCCTGTACTTCGCTGGCATTGCATGGCAACACTCCATATCAACAGCACCTTACTACTTCCGTTTTTAAAGTATCTCAGCCTTCAATTGTTTTAACAACTTTCAGTTGATACTAAGTCCGACTAGTTTAACTACCAATAGTTTTTGCTATCGTAGAATTCCGAACGCTATGAGCGTAGTGGTGTGACTAAGGATGTTGAAAACATGATTAAATGGCACCAATCATGCATGGAAAGCTACTCTTAAGGGTTGAAAATGTGTTTTTCTGAATGCGAAAAAACACGACCGCTCTCCCCGAAAGCTTCTGAGACCGAACCACAGGAGAGCAATAGGAATATCGTCATCATAGCGGAGCAAAGAAAAAAATAATCCTAAGAATTCTCCTCTACAGCCGGTCTGATTCTTCTCAAAATCATGATGTTATTCTTCGCCCGGAATGCCAATCCAGGGGCAACATTCACGAGTGGGAGCATGGTACGCGCGTCTTGGTAAATAACGAGACTCGAACGAGGCTTTGATCGAAAGGATGTCCACTGCGTTAAACGACGCATATAGCACCATTGCCTACTCATCATAGTGCCGACAATTCAAATTCGATTATTTAAAAGCGTGATGACTCATTTCAACGTTTGAAACGTCGGTATCGCTCTGAGATTATTCTGCAGTCATTATAGAACACTGATTGAACCCCACCTCCGAAGGTAATTTGTGGTGCCTAGAGCCCTATAAACGGACGGAAAGGTTTAGATAATGACTTTGCAAAACGGCTCACGAGTCTTATTTGGAAGCGGCAGATGAGTTGAGAGAGTAGCGAGGTTAATGTGTGTTGGATGTAACAAAATGAGAATATTTTGTCCATTTACTGAATCGGCTGCCAGTAGGTTATATTTCATTTTTGTTAACATAAAGTTACATCTCATGGATGGTTTATTTACAAGCTATGTATACATGCAAGCATGTATTATTTATAGGCTCACTAAATATCATAGGTACAGCTATTTCTTATCGGCAGGGGTTATTTTAATAATTTGATCTTGGTGCTCATTATTTTATCAAGGATATTCTACCGGGTTACAATAATGCTCATAAAAATATGATATTTGAAGCCGTTACTCTAGATTTGTACTTAAATTCCTGTGTTCTATAGCCCAGAAATGCCTCGGAGTCCATTCCTTGGAAACAGTTTCGTTTGCGTATGCCTCCATGGGCGCATATCTCACGCATTTCAGTTAAGCGTTCGTACATTTGCAACGTCACGCCGAAATTGGTGGAAGTGCGTGCGACAGTTTATGACATGGGGTCACATGAAGTGTCCCACCGCATAGAAAGTGCCCCAATTTTGTCAAATAAAACGCGAGCTACGTATTTCAAGCAAATTAGTGATATCCGTACCCGACCACGAGGTCAGCCGTACGATTATTCAAAAAAATGTTCCAACTTTTCAGGGGAATCAAGTTGTAGGCGTGAATTAATGTTAATATTAATGGCCAGCAATTCGTGAGAGTATCACACGAAAGATGAGGGAGGGTAAAGCAGATAGGTATTACTTTTATAAAAAACCGTGCGACGTAACGCCTATACCGACGGACGATCCGTAATGCTTGCGTCGCTTTCGATTCGAGCCTCAGCTTCACAATGATACCCGCAAAACCAATCGCTCTCGCGCTCGCCACAAAGTTTCCGGCTGAAAACACATCGAATCCCCCATCATCGCCTACCTTTCGTCATCTATTTTTTTTCGAGTCTTAAAACTGCAGCGGAACGCGCTGTGCACGCGGAGGTAGTGGGGGTGGGGGGATGAAAAAGAAAACACATCGGGGGCAGCGGGGTGAGTTATTGAAGCATGAAAGACAACATAAAAGTTTCCCACTTCATTCCCCAGTCTCCGCAGCGCTCATGAAGAAATCTCCCGTCCCGCGGCCGGTTGCGAAACAATGGAACGACGCCAAGGCTTCGAATAAGCTCGCCATTCACACACACACAGGAACATTTACGCGTGCGCGCAGCTACACACACACTTGCAGAATTTCCCTGGCTTTTTATCATTTACCACCCTGGGAATTGGCGGCGTGGCTAGATGGGGAGGCATATGAGAAAGCCCCGATACACAAGGACGACTTAATCACAAAGCGATCACGTGGTAAGAGCACATGTGGGCGCCTTCAATCACGACAAGAGGCAGGGAAGGATTGGAGGCCACTAAATATCCCTCCTTTCGCGAGTGGATTGTCGTTAGTCAATAAATATTCCTTAAACGTACTTATTCCAGGAGCCATGCGCATAAGCTAACGTTTTCTTCCGATTGGAAGGGCTTTAAACAAAACTCTCTTGTCTGGAAACGATATTCTATTTTAAATGAATTCGTGGCCATATCAGTCGAATGTAAAATGAATAATTGCCGATTAAAAACCGTATTTAATTCCTTAAAACGCGATGCATTCTGATGAGTTCGCTCCGACGACACCGGAACTGTCCTGAGACCATAGTGCAAGCGCTTTGGTAATGATTGACCAAACTTTCAATTCCTTCGTCAATGAAAACATGCGGTGCTTTTTACCGTGAAAAATTTCTCGTCTCGCCAAACATTCGGACTTGAACCGGCGTGGAAGCCTGCCCTAAAGATTGGGATTTTTAATCAAGACGCAGCGGGGCCACGAAACGAATCCAACGAGTTTCATTTGAGGGCGCAGGCGAACCGAAGCGGGTCCACGTCACCGAGTTCGAGCCGAAGAGCTTAGTAATAACGGTCGGCCGGCGCAGCGCGTTCTCCTTCGTCCTCGTTGGGAGCGAGGAGTGGGATCGGTCTCGTGGGCCCGGACATCCACCGCGGGCGCCTCAGGGTGCCGCGGCTGGAAAAGCTACCGGTATTAAAAAAATAAATAACAGAAAAATCTCTCTCCACTTCCCTCCATATTCCTCGCAACCATCACCCCATCCCGGGGCCACTCCTTCCGAGGCAGCGTCAGACTTAATGACGACGATGGGAAGCGGGCACGTCAGCATTCCGATCCGCGCCGCTCTTCCGCCGCATGCCTCTCACACGGCTCGATAAGCCCCAGCGCATCGACGGTCATGCGTGTTTTGAATGGAGCAGCGAGAGTGGCAGAGAGAGAGGGAGAGAGGAAATATTTTGTGAGTGCGATAGTATATGGGGGGGGGTTTCGCGCACGCGAAGCAATTGTCTCCTTGTGACGTGCTCCGGGTTTTCATTCGCAAATTTACTCGAAGATGCCATTCCCGAATCGACCATCTTTGAGTTTCTGTTTGTTTCTAATGTTGCAAATGGTATTTTTGCCAAAGGTGCAACTGGGAGAGGCTGTAAATAGACCAACAAACGTAGGCATTACATAATTACTCACTGGAATCATTGTATCAAACTATTTTTTTCATTAATGTGTACAACTTGTCCCTTGGGCAAAATTATAACCCTCGCATACCTATCTCTCAGAGCTCACTGATTACTTATCTCAATCCTTTCCACCCCTCTCTCGCCTCCCCATACACATCCCCGCTCCAACCATCGCCTTTCCACTGCCTCTCTTTCTCTACGCCCGCCTCGAGATCAGGACCAATTCCAAGGAATACGGCACAGGTCGAAAAGTCAACAAAAGAGCGAGCGTCTCCTTTTCTGTTTTCTATTATTAATTTTTAGCCCCCTTTAGAAATTGGTTGCAGCAAGGTGAATTTGAATCCCCCCCCGTGGAATTGCCTCGGAAATGAAGCGCAAAATTTTCAACGCGTATTTTGTATTGCCGTCATAAATACAAATATCAACACGGCTTCGCTTATGTACGTTCAAAACCGGTGTAGCAAAAATCCTTTTCTATTAAGTTAAAGGAGCTGAAAAGAGGTTATAAAAATTAACGGCTCGAAAATTATTCATTCGCGGTAAATCTATAATGGTCCTTTCTAATTAAGTGGAATACCTTTCCTCGTAACATGTGATAAAAAGGTGATCAATAGCCAACTTTAATGTGTATTTCTTCGGCAAAAAAAATGATTTCTCATTTTAAGAATGAGTCGATATTGCCTCTAATGGGACAACTAAAACCATTAATAACACTGGTAAAGCACGAACGATTAATTAGATCCAGAACCTTTAACAAATAATCGTCATTTTTCATCGCGAGGACGAATTACTTTCCCGAAACCACAAAATAAAAGTTCCTCTGATCCAGCGGAATGAGAATCCGTGCGGTCTACTGCAGTCTCCGGCCCCGGGATTAGCCCGCTCTCGGGAGCGCCTCGTGATCCGACAATATAGTAATCATAAACATAACGATCTCCTCCGAGTTTATGCCTCTCCCTCGAATCAAGCCTCAAAACAATACCTCCTCTCCTCGAATCCACCTCTCTTCCCCTACCCCATAAATCTCAGCTCTAATTAGCGCAATGGGTGGCGGGAGACCTCCCCGTATGGTCTCTTTTTGCGCTCGTGACACTCGTGAGCAGAGTCGAGGTCCCCGGGGGCCCCTTGAGTCGGAGAGGTGAAGGGGTGGCGGACTCACCCTGGGCGTGGCAAGGGGAGGGGCGACCAGACGTGAGCGTCGTGACTGAGGAGGGCACGGGCTGGCCGGGGGAGAGAGAGCCGAGCCGATGGATACTGGGATCGACTCCGATTAATGGTACGGTGGCCATGAAAACCGATGCAAGGGAGGGAACTTGCTCGCGAATCGAGAAAGGGGGGAGGTGAAGTGGGAGACGGAAACGTTTCGCGCAGATTGCTACGTCCTCTTTATAGCAGCGAGAGTTGGGATGGCAAAAAATATTTCTTTATAGCAGCGAGAGCTGGGACGGCAAAAAATATTAATTATCGATATCATGTATTAATATTTATACCGCGTGAATCATTGAAAAGATTTCATCGAATGAATAACATAGCAATACACTTAATCACGGGATATACTTTTTTATTACAATTTTACCATAAAATTAACTAAAAGTCCAAATGCTACGTTGATAACGAATCGATCGCAATATATCGATAATAATACATCCGAATTGTTTTTCATAAGATTACACATTACAAATGTGGATTCTGCGAATGGATAATGAATGTGAAAATTATGTTTTAACATTTTTTGAAAAGTCCAGACTAAAATAACTACAGAGCATCTAACTAAAATCGCTAAATTCGCGTTTTAAGCGGTTCATTTTTTTAAATTAAAAGGACTTATATCGATGGTTTCTCACGCTAAGCCAAAGAATAAAGTCGACATAATTTTCGGTGGATTTTGAAAATGTAACGATCGGCATATGGTTGCAATCTATAACCGGGAGGATATTGCCCGACGCTACAGCCATGGAAGCCACCTCTCACATGTCGAATGCGCCGCTCCGATGCCTCGCAGTTCGCCGTGCAGTAATTGTCTTACGAGGCGCTCAGAGAAGAGGTAATTTTCCCTTCTTCGCGGTAGATGAGTAATTAGACCTATCGGGGCGATGACGAGAGAGGGGCTGGAGGCAAGAGTCGAGCAACCCGTCACCGATTTTACCTTCCTAAGGCATTTTCCGCGTTCTAATGCGTGCTTTTTTCTCCGGTCAGTATTCCCGGAATTTCAGGTCTTCGGAAAATCGCCATGTGCGTTACATACATGGACGTCTGGGCTGACGATTATCTTTAACCGATAATTCATTTTACGATAAATAATTTTCAAAATGAAGGCGATTCAACATCAAGGAACAGAAAATAAATTTATTTGCAAAAAATGAACAAGAGCCAACATAAAGATACCTACAACGACTTCAACAATAATATCAAGCTAACACATCATGGACAACGAATTTTCAGGAAAACGGGAGATACACGCATATCGATTGATTAATATGAATTGATCTCCGTTCAGATTTTCACGCACAAAAATATGAGTCACCCCAATAAACAGCATCATTTAGGAAGAAGGCAGGGCTGTCCATTATCACCAGTGCTGTTCAACGTACATGGAGGAAATGATTAAAGAGGTGTGGGAAGAATTGGAGGCATGAATGAAAGTCGGCGGGGATCATAAAATCAGTCAGGTTTGCTGATGACCAAGCTTAAGTTTGTCAGTCAGCCAAGGGGTTGCAAGCATTGCTGAATGAATTGGAAGTTCAGTGCGGTAGATATGGAATGAGAATCATTATGAATGAAAAAAAAGTTTAGGCGACTTGCCGGGCCGATGTTCTAACCACTTACTCGGCCCGGCAAGTTGAAAGATCCGGTGTTCAAGTCCCGGTCAAGGAAATATTTTTGCGTTTGTGATCTGCTCGATTCCACCTTCCCCATCTCTCCTGTGTTCGTCCTTTATGTGTATTCCTATCCCTTTTCCTTATATCTATTTCCATGTGAATAACAAATAAATAAATAAATAAATATATATATATATAAATAAAGATTGTTCACGTAAAATTGAACACCAAAGTAATAACCACATTATTAAATGCAAGTTCCTAGATAAAATTTCTCAATGTCGATTAATTCATCATTACTGCAAGTTTATCTATCTGAAAGAGGATAATTCACATACGGGAAAATAATTCTTTATAGAACACATTTTAGAATTAAATTGTCCATAATGGACCATAATCATATGAAAACAGCGATGGGGGTGCAAACCCTGTCATCTACCTTCGCGACCTGATTATTTCCTTAGAGATCGAGTTTAGGTCGATATTTGTTGACGTTTAAGATCGATTTATAAGCTCGCCTCCGTAATGCACGAAAGAAATACGGTCGGTGGTCCCCAAAAATTTAACACCAGGTTAATCTATCGAAGGCCATCTTTGAGAGCTTGAGGGCCAAAGGATAGGACCGCGCAGGCCACCTGTGCCCCTCGAACTGGGACGAAGCCCTTGGACTAAGCCAGTCTCCAAATCCCAAATTAAAATGTCCTCTTCGACTTTTAGAAAGAGGCTCTTCACATCGTCCCTTCAAACGCATCAAAAGCCATTTACGATTTGGGAGAAGGGGGGAGCTGATGGACGACCCTGATGGATAAGAGGAAAGAGACTTGCCCACAAAAGGCCCGGCCCATCCCGTCAACCTCCCCCCCCCCGGCCGGCCTCTCTGCCGGAAGGTAGAAAAAACCAAATGACGAGATACGAGATATACTACCACTTACGAGAAGCCAAAAAGTCTTCTCTAAAAAGTAAACACTCGATCGAACATTGTCCTCCGTCGTCATATGCGGAAGAAGTGTTATTCTGCCAGGTACTCCGGAGTGATGGACAAACAAGAATCAAGCATCACGCAATTTTGAGGACAATGAGACTGAAAGCACATGGGAGATACATCATCGGGGAGGTTCGGGGTATTAATCCTTTCTTGGGATAACATGAGGTAATTGGTCCGGTGCAAAAAAGGGCACTTTTCTTCGGCAAAAATGTCCATTAGCTTCTGCAAGTTATTATCTCTTTACTGGTTTCACTAATCGTTTACCGAATTTTTAATCCCCACGACTTCTAATTCGAAAGATGCATAAGAACTAAGCAAAGCGACACGTCACGAGGCACTTATGTCAAATTAATTATCGGTGAGAGTGACCTATTAAGTTTTGGATGGGTGGACGGCGAGGAAGGAACAACGGGGTCGAACGGCTCGCAAAGCGAGCCGGAGATTTAGGATTTAAGTCATTGGCATGAAAATGGGTAAAGGAAATGAAATATATCAATTTAATGAGTCATTAAAAATGTATAAGGATCCCGTGAAAGTTGAAATATCCGGCAGACCGTTTGACAGTAGCAACAGGAAACTTGCGCGTAGCCCCCTAAACACACACAGATAAGAACTCACTTAACGCTTAGGCCAAAAACGAAGTGATTTATGCGATAGATCGAGAAATATATATCCAAATTTATCACCACAATATTCCTATCCGAGAACTTCAGCTCCCGACTTGCATACTGAGTGCCAGAGATGAAAGATACTTCATCTTGAAATATTCACACACTATCAAGTAACATGAGTCCTTAAATTCGAATTTTACTTTAGAACTTTTTTTATTAAACCTTTTGCCAAAGCACGATTTGCCAAAATTTACCACATTTTCCTCGATTTGATCTCTTTATGTCGTACGGATTAATTTCAATTTTGCTTTCGTAATGTAATCTTCCAATAAATCTGCAAGGTGGGAATCGTACAGCATTTTATAGCTCATCTTAAATAATGAAAATGTAAGATAAATTCGACTGCGACGATATTAATCTAAAATTCTGTCAATTTCATAGTATTTCCTATTATTAAAATCTATATTCTTGTTAAAACACACCACATCAACAAAAGCACAAAAATATAATATTGAGCTCGACATGATTATTCGGTTACTTTCATAGAAATGATGATAGTTCTACCTCGTTGCCCACGCATCTCCCGAAACATTATTTTTTAATGGAATCCTTATGAATAAATGAAAATGAATAAATAAAATATTCGTCTCATCGCGAGTTAAAAAAAACTTTTGGGAATTTACGAAAGTAATAAATTCATTCAAATTATCTGACATGGCGGCAAAAACACAGGTTCTAAGTATGTCACTCTCGACTAGTCATCTGACGCTATAGATGCCAGGAGAGGAACGAGAAAACGTTAGGCATAGATATACGATGAGAACAAGGACAGAAAGTTAAATAGTCGCAATGACGGAACACCACCATCTTGAGACGACCAACGTTCATTTTCTCCCTCAGAAAGGTCTCGGGGGGGAGGAAGAAATGGAGATTTTCACCTAGAAATGGTGACAAGAGCGGCCATCTTGGCTTTTAACCCCAATGGTGGAGATTTTAATTCCGAGAATGCAAATGTTTCCGCGTGAAATGCAGAGAGAGACGGCACGATTTCCCCCCACCAGAACGTTTTCCCGACGGCGCAGTCACCGCTCCGAAGCCGATCCCAGCACGCGACTACGTAGAACCAAACGTCAATTACTCTTGCAACTGGGGAACTTGCCCCCAGTCCCTCTGTGGAAATCGCCAAGAGCGTTGACAGCATCTTATGCGACGCAGAAAAGCATATCGACGACGAGGAGTTTGCACAACATTCGGAAAATGCATTTTCCTAAATGCACCTAAAGTTCTATCGTGAGCAGCGGGCCAGCGCGCTGCACTGCACACGAGAGGTGCACTGTTTTTATAACTCAGAAATTCTATTGATTAAAATTAGAGTTCCAGTCATCACTAATATGTGAAATTGACTAAATTAAGTTGTACATACCTTTGAGTAAACAGCTAAGTTATGTGGCATGGAGTGATCCCAAACCAGGCGTGCAACATCAAGATTAACATTAGTTTAAAATTGTAGTTTCCAACAGATATACGAGATTACGTATTTTACAATGCAGACAGCATATATTCAATGCATAATTTTAGTTAGTGCCTAGTTCCTAAATATCCTTGATTCGTCTATATCACATTCACAAGGTTGGAAGGGGTTCGATTAATCGTGGCATAGGAAAGTAAATGTTACAAAAAGTTCTGTATTAATTGAAGAGTATTCCCATTTTAGAATGAAAATTAATGTAAAACACCTTTCAAACTCTAGTGCTCGGAAGGAATAAATACTGTATCATAATTATGCATAGTTTTGAAATGCGAAGAAAGGGTGGTGAATTGGGGAGACGACGAGGGTTTGAAAATTTACGTCAAAGTGAGAAATGAAGAAGTTGCGAGTAAAGGAGCGCCAAAAATGTGAGAAATACGAATAAGAAACCCCGTTGTAAAGTTATTAATGCAAAGAGTGTGGATTATTTGACACAAATTCGCTCACCATTAATCATTACGTAAAAGTAAATGCGCATGCGTCAGTAATTATCACCAGCTGCTTAGAAATGACGGAGAGGATCGAAGAAGAATGGAATTCATTCATTGATGTCCTACATCGATGTCCAACGTCTAAGAGACGCATTGACGCTTTCAGCGAACACGCGTATTTGCGTATCTGCGTTTATCGCCGATGCCGATTTCTGTCGGACGATAGCTAACATCGTAATGCGTTGGGTTTCCCGTATCAAATCGCATTATTACAGCACGCCGACCGTCGACGCGACCGTCGTGAGACGACGACAACGGCACGGGAACCATTGTCCGGCTCACGGCGGCGCCCAATTTGTGCGTGGAACGATTCGAGAATGCACTCCCCTCGTGCGTAAAATATTAAGTCCTCTTAAGTTCACCAATGCGTGTCGTACCTCCGCTCAGACAATTAAGAGGGGAAGAACAGAAAGCAAAGCTGCACGGCAGCGAAATAACAGAAAGGAGGGGAAAAAAAACGTATGTAATGATAATAGTAAAGGGGCACGAGTCCTCATCCTCTCGGACGGTGCACCTGCCAAGCTGGAGAAATCTGTGTTTCGCGCTCATCTGCTGTGACGGGAGTCTTCCAGTCTCCGACCAATCCTCCTTCAAGCAACCTCCATCCCTGCCCCGCGGCCCTCTTCTTAGGCGGCCCACGCAAAGGAGAAGCCGGGAGGGAAGGAGTGGAGGAAGAAGGGTAGCAAAGGAAACGGGAAAAAAAACAAAAGGAAACAAAAGTCGAGAACCAAACATCTTCCGCCGGTGTTTGGCGCGATCGGGGCAGCAGCGGTACGTGAGGAGGGCCGCAGGAAGGGGGAGGGCGAATAAGAAAAAAAAGAAAGAACACCGGGGAAAACAAAAAGGAACCATGGAGATGCGGAAAAAAAATACATAGAAGTCTTTGTTTCCCGAAAGCTTTGCCAGGATGGGGGATTTTTCGGGGGGTGGAGGAGGAGGTTTGGTGGGTGTGGTGGGAGGGGATGGGGGCGGGTTGTGGAGGGGGATGAAGAGGAAGGGAGGTTAGGCCGGCACATTGGGGAGGATTTGAGAGGGGCAGGGAGTTCGAACGTCTGCGAGAGAACCTGTTGCACCGAGAGAAGACGGGGAGGGAGAAGGCAGGTGGCTGGCTGGCTCCCTAACGACTGGAAGTATATAAAAGCGGGAAGAGGAAGAAAAGAGAGAGGGAGGGAGGGTGACGTGAACACAAAATGGCGCGGGGAGCAATAAGAAAAAAATATCAAGAGGCAAGGAGGAGGAAGGCTTCAATGCTGCAGGAGTGGAAGCAGTGAGGATCCCTGCGGTGAGTTCGACGCTGGAGTAGAAAGAGGAGGAGGAGGACAAGGGAATCAGTCGGATGTGGAAGAGTAGAGTGCTTCTCGCTGTCTCTCTCCCTATACCTTCGTTTTATTTCCCTATTTTTTTGTATCCCTCTTTTCAGGCCGGGAGAAAAAAGTACTTGGCTGGGAGAGATAGGAAGGGAGGATGAGGAAGAACGGTTCTGCAGGTGAGGCGAAAGGTGGGGTGGGTGGTGCCTGGAGAGATGAGGGGCGTGAGGGGGTTGAGGGGAAGCGAGGATACCCGTTCTGCCGGTTGTGCTGTGTGGTGGACTACGCCGATGGGAGCATTGTTCGCTCGGCTCCCCATCCCCTTAAATCTGCTACCCTCCCACGTCATAACATCACCCATCCTCTCACCACCATGACTTAACCCCCTCCCATCAAAACGACTCCCATGTCTCGGCGAGAGGGTGCTCATCGGCCCGTGCTGCAGCGGCTCACCTACCCCACCCCTCTGCCGAAAGTCCTCTCCACCGGCCACTGGCCCGCCCGCCCACCCCCCAGGTGCGGTGGTGACCGCGTGCATAGAGATATCCACGCCCGTTAATGAGTTTCCGAGTAACTCTATGAGATGGGAGGACCAAGGAGTGGAGGGAGTGGAGATGGTACACGCGGGAAGATGCAGCACATCCTCTTTCTTGTACAGCTTACGTGAGTTGAGTGAGGCAGAGTAACACTCCGACGGGGAAGATTTAAATATTCTTCAGTCCCCTCGCACGATTCACGATCGCGATAAAAAACCAAGGGTATCCTCAATTAAATCGGTGATATAAGAATCCAATTGTAATCTGGCGTTCCTAACGCGAACAAATCGTATTCACTTGGATTTACATGACGAAGGATGGTGTCCTTACGCACACTGCCACTAATCCCGTGGCGTTTCCCATGGTTCAACACGAAGACGCATGATGGTTTGTGTACAACCCACAATAGTGAGCAAGATGATATCCAAAACTCGGTACTCTGTCCGTTAGTCATGGCTCGGTAGTTTTCTCATGCTTTTCACGGACTCCTTGATGGTGCCCTCCACACCGGGTTTTCACCCTCACTGATATCGTGGTCTAACATGTGGGGTTTTCCCACGAAAGCAACTATCTTCCAAACAGTGCGCAGAAGAGTTTATTTTTCCTTTTGTTTCAACCTACTGAGTTTATTTTTATATCTCGTCATATCTGTTGACGTTTTATGTGAGAGCTTATTCATATGTCTGTAGAACTCATGGTAACCCAAGAGAAAGTGATGAAAAAGCACGAACGGGGATGAAACACAATTCAAAGATTAGAGTCTGCGAAAGAAGAGCAGTAATGACGGCACGCATAAAACTGGGAAATCAAATGTTTCAAGAAGTAGCAAACAAATATAAACATACAGTTGCACAAGTACCTAAACTCACGCACACTCACACATATGCCAATCCACACCACGCGATGGTGTCATGAATATATCAACCAGAAAACATTTACATGAATTTTACTTCCGTACAGCAGTGAGGTTTGGACAATAACCGTAGAAAAAAAGGAAAGGTAAGGAGCAATGGAAATGTAAAATATCTTAAAAGAAGAAGGCTCAAAAAGCAGGAGAAGAAAAAGGACTAATGAATGCCATGAAAACGAGAAGGACTTTGGGATTTATAGGACTATAGAAGGAGAAAACTTATGGGACATTTCGATACAAAATAATCTGAAGAAGATAGCCGTCGAGGGGAAATAAAACGAGAATAAATAAAAAGAAAAATACTGGATGATATTTTAGAAGAAAATGGTGACGCGTCAAAGAGAATAAATCTGCAGATTGAATGTGTTTAGTCAATAGTCTACTTCGTCTAGAGACGAGTGGAATGAAGCCATGGATTCTTATCAGTTATAATGAAGGATATATCATTCTTCTAGGCCAATAATAGGAGATTATGGCAGAGTGGCTATTGGATACTGCCCGAAGAGTCACTGTTTCAAATTTGACTTTTCCAACCGAATTTGACGACTAATGGAAGGAAGTGTAGCTAATAAAAACCTGTTATTAAAAGGATTGCTTTGTTATTGGGCATATTAAAAATCAATGCGAGAGTATGAGATTAAGATAAACATAAGGAAGGAAACGAAGTGATGAGATTTTTCTCGTGTTTCTCAAGTAATTAGATATTCATCAACGCAGGAGGGCCACAATTGGAGCATTTCAGTAGTGTACCACGAAGATAAAATATTAGTAACACTTTGAATTGGATTTTAGCGTTGTTTGGCTCAGAAACTTGGTCTCTGGTGGGTGAAGGAGTTGAGCGTAATTAAAATCGAGGCTTTAGAGACATGAGAAAGAAAAAGGTTGGAGGAAATAAGCTGACAAGAAAAGAAGACTAATAAAGCGGATGAATTTGGTGAAAGAAAAGGGGAAATTGTTGGGGTAATTCGAAGAAATCTAATGACACAAGTACGAAAAGTAATAAGGAAGGAAAAGAATAAAGAAATTTTTGACGGCATGATGCAGACATAAATCACGCCTAGCTGAAAAAGGTAGTCCTGGGAAGTCTCATTTAGAAGGGCTTCAAAAGTCCAAAAGCGATTAACTTTATTCAAAGAGTTAACTGTAAACACACACACACACAGATATATATATATATATATATGATTTCGTCAGAGTAACACGGAATTGTTGAATAAAAATCTTTGACTGCAACAAACAATATAAGAACACACATAAGGAGTTCTACCGCATCTTCTGATGAAGACGGAGCTCAATTCCATCGAAATTATCAAGAAATTACGCGGGACCGTTCCTTTATGTGTTCTGATATTGTTTGTTGCTGTCAAAGATATATATATATATATACACACACATGTATATCTAATTAAGTGATAATCATTGTCATTTATTTGATATTATGTTCAAAGTAAGGTAGCACTATTAACTAAATAATTTGCCCCAGCATATCAGAAGCGGTAACCAGGAGGAAAGTGAAGTAGATACGATGACTTACATATTATATATCCCTCGTTGGTCATAATATATTTTTCAGGGAAAAATATTTAAGTAGTTACTACTGAAATTACAGGTATTTAGCCACAATTTCACATTTCCTCTCATTCTGATTATGTACATTTTAAATTCCGAAAAAAAATTATATGATGTCATGAGCAGCTGTGTGGGGTGTTCCAGAGGGAACTTTGATCCAAGATGATTGCGGTTTTCCCTTTCTGTTTCACCGGTGCCCTCCTAATCCCCATTCCTCCTCACCTCATCTAGGGCGACAGACGCTTCTCCTCGCTCCTGCCCAGCTTTACCCCTCCCTCTTGCCCCGATCGAACCCAAGACGCGTCCTCTTCCACAACCCCGTCGGAGCCATCACCGTGATACGCCAGGTGCAACCGTTTTTTCCTTAGATTTTCAACCAAGGCAAATATTAGTAATGCTGCCCATCCTCCTCCGCGGACTTAATCTCTAAATTCGTCAGACCTTGTCCAAAAAGCGCCTTCTCTTCCCTTTCTGCTGCCTCTCCGTTTTAATTATGCTCTTTTTTACCTTCGAGGGACAAAAGACTACGGTCTTCGGATCGGACTAACGAAAACAAAAGTTCCAGCCTTGTGAGTCAAACGTAGGACTCACGCGGGTGAGTAAGAAAGAGCATTTGTCACGACTATTAGCGCATCCCCGAGAAAAAGGCAGGTTGGGACGGAGGCTAGTGAAGGGATGAGTTCCCTAAGTGGCCGGAGAAGGTAAACTTCGAGTAAGGTACCTGGTTTGACACGAAGGGCATTAAACTTTTCCACTCTTCTCAAAGAAGAGGGAGAATTACACTTCTGATATTCTTTTCCGAGAGATATTTTATTTGATGCTCTAGGCGATTAAGATACTATTTTTTACCTGAAAATAGTTGCTGCAATGAGCTTCTGAGAAAAAGCCTGTAAACCCTTAGGCCTACATACTATGGTAAGAGAAATAAAATTACAGAGATAACACAATAGACGACAAAATTAGGGAGATCAAGCTTAAAACTGACAGATTTAACATGTCATTTTTCCCACTAATGATAAGGGATTGATGATTAATAACTGAAAGCAACCGCGCTATTGGGGGGGGGGAGTATTTTTATTCATTCCAAATAGCCTAAAATGTTGTTATCAAATCATCTAACCTTAGTTTGTTGTACTTATAGTTACCAACAGTTCCTCTCCAATTCGTAGAGAAGTATCTCACTTCGATACGGCAATGCATGTACCTGCGGTTATCACGATCAACATTATTTGAATTATTATTTTCACAAGCTATATTAGTATTAGGTTATCTACCGGTTAAGGTAGGTTTTTGGATGGACACAACTATCAAACAATTATTTTGTAACTCCAAACAAAACCCAATCCAGCAACCTAATCTACATCAGGTCCCTCTTCATCTCTGTGTACTTCTTTCCTCCCTTCATTCCGTCCAACATCCCTATCCTGTTCCTGCCCTTTCCTCGTTTGCCTAACATTCTCCCCTCTATTATCTTCTTCAACATTCCGCTACCGCTCAATGACGCCTTTCATTCATTTTTTCAACAAGCTATATATTGCAAATAAATTAAATAAAAATTTAACTTTTTTATGTTGCAGGCATGATTTTGAATCACCTCTTGCCACATACCCTGGCGGTGGTTTGCAAGGTACTATGCAGACAAACCAATTTTCCCGGGGGTAGTATGCGATAAGATTGGCGGACCAAGTTAAAGTGTCATTTGTCGTTGGTTGGACCTTGCCTTGAATACACGACGAAAGTTTGCGACCCTTTGCAGAAGCAATTCATTAAGAAATTAATCAGGACACGAAGGTAAGTTGCCCGTTTCGTTAAAAATCGTCATAGACGCACAGAAAGAGTCACATTATTATTGGAAGACCTATGTTAAGGAACGCTGGAACACGAAGATTAGAGGCGCGACTTTTAGCCTTTAGAAAATTACAAATCATTCTAGTTTTAGATAGACATCGAAGGAATACTCGTAGTACCCCTTATTTCGCTAATAGGCAAGACCACAATGATAAGTAAAGGGAAAGCGATAGTCGAACCGATATCAAAAGCGATAAATAATAACTTTTCCCTCCAACTTTTCGTGTCCATACACAGAGAGAAACGTAACGTTTAGCACTTTGAACTTCCTTAATGGTATCAATTTCAAATTGATCTCATGAATGGTGACCCGAGGAGCTTAAATTGCCCTTCCCCATGCATGCTATTTCTCTTGCTCTTCGTCCAAAGTATTGTTATTACATCATGATAAACGGATAAAAAATTTAAACTTTCCCTACTTGTACCCCATGGCACCCGCCCTATGGAGGTTTACGTGGTAATATGGAGATGTTTACGGCGATCACCGAAAAGAACAATGCGGTGAAGAAATACAATGGTATGAACTGAATACAGTCGTGGGAGTTTCGTTCGTATTTTCCAGGTTCATATTGATGAAATATGATTTTATATTATTTCAGAGCATTTTGTAATTTCAAAGAAAATGTGTGAACGTACAAAATGAGTTTTGATCCTTTTGACAAGGAATTTCGTATCCGTTCGCTTCAAGGAGACCACAAGCGTTATACACCTCAATAGATAAATTAATTGATTTTAACTACGATTAATAGTTTGTGAGTCACCAACCCTCCCTCTGCTTTTTTATTATCTTCAATTATGCCAACCGCTTTCACACACAGCCTTTAGGCTCCAAGGTGAGTGTGTGGTCTCAGAACAATTCGAACAGCGAAGCTAAAATTGCTCTTCCTCAATCTTGCTATTTCTCTTGCCCTCCGTTCAATGCTCACATTAACGCATTGTCGCTACCTCGCTCTCAATAAAAAAAGGAACTTTTTTCAACTCGTACCCCAACCTGAGATAGAATGAACTGGATTACGGAAAACACTTAGGTTACGGCATTCAAAGAGAATGGAAACACCAAATTCAATTCTAAGAAAACTACACACCCATATATCACTCAATTTCTTGGAAATGATTTCGCTTGAACTAACCTTAAAAATTCGCTGAAGTTGAAAAGCGTGACAATATCCTAAATGTCTCTCATACTCCGTGCACCGTAATAACGGTAAAAAATATTAAAAATTAAACAAAAATACTCTAAATTTACTGTTGTTACACCTAATGACAGAAGAAAACTTAGATGGAATTGAGAATATTTATTCTATTCAAATAATTTTTTTCTGATTCTATCTCGAAAAGACCAGATCACAAGGAACAAGTAAGATGAGCGCAGCAAAGATGTGATTCCTGTCATGTAATTGAACGAAAAAGAAGAAGTAGCCTTTTTGATTATTCAATGAAGCTGTTAGTAACTAATAGACTAATTTTCTCGAATGACAAATTAAATCTGAGGATGTGTGAATGTGGTGAAGTAGTAAAATGCATGAATGTGTAAGTATAATTACCTTGGATATCGAAAATTATAATATTTTTTGACCAAAATGAATATATTTTTTGAAGTTTCCAGAGAATCCAAAGTAAAGCAACAAGATTGCCGAGAACTTTTTAAGGGAGTTTTCGGAATAAGATTTCACCACAAAAAAGCTCTCGCAGAATTGTAAAACGGCTCATCCTACGCCCCTTAATACTGGCGTCAGGCATATTCATGGGAAAATAATATCAATAATCAAATATTCATATGCTGAAGGAAATGGTGTACATCCCGACTCAGTTAAATGGCTAGCAAGCACAAAATTCATTTTACGCAAAGAGATGTGCATCATCACTAAGGCAAAATTAATTAGTATTCCAAAGATCCATTCTTTTCGGCATTACAACTCACTCACGTCTTAGCCCTGAATTTTAATATGAATCGGAGATCAAAGATTTGAATTCATGCGGAACAGGATCAACAAACATTGCAGAGAGAGAGAGAGAGAGCTATTGTAATACCGCCAATTTTTCCTCCGAACTTTACAGATGCGCAAAATTATCCGACCCAAGTTTTTTGCGACCCGTCCAAGGGCCGAGATTGTGCGCGCCACTAACACAGCTGCACACACAAAAGGAAAACTGAAAAGGGCGAAAAAGTTCAGGGAGCGACCAGACGCTGTCCTTGGGCTCCATAAAAAAACTATATGTATTTATAAATGTAAGGCAATTGAAAATTCGACCACAATTTTATCCGGATGAGAAAATCATCATTATAACTTCTCGGTCGAGTGCTTTATGACTTCGGAGACGCATCGTGAAATGGCTTTTTAACTATCGTCGGCACACTTGAATCACGACTGAGGGAGGAAGATTGATTTTTTCCAGACAATGACACGGTGGCAAAGCCCTTATATGTATTTTTTCTGCGTCTTGAATGTGGGAGAAGACGCCAAGTAATTTCCATTCGACCCGATAAAGGGAAGAGCGAAAGTTTCGGGGATTCGGCATTGGCTCGGGGCAGAGAGATGGAAAGAGATGAGGAAGGGGAGGAGGAAGATGGAAGTGAAGAAAAAAATCCTTATTTGGCACGCGTACACTTATAGGCAGGAAGGGGAGATAAGAAAATATTGCATCCCGCTGTTCCACGCGCAGCTAAGCGACCAGTCTCATAACAAAATCGTTAAGCCAAGCGAGGAGAGAAACATGGCGCTTGCTATATTTAGAGTGATCTGATGTGCATACATCCGCAAAGACATGATTCTCTTTACTTTTCTGCACTCGGTAAAACGGAAGACTGGAACGAAACATTCGGAGATTGTCGTTGCTTCCAACGGTATTGAAGATATCGAATCGCCATTTATGTAATGCCTTGGCAAAGACCCATATGCCTAAAAGTAGATGCGGGAAATGTCCAAAATATAAAGGCAGTCCATTCTACAATTTCATTTCAATTGGAGACAATCAGTTCATGGACTATGTTGGATATTTTAAGTACATGTAAAGTTATGATGCGTAAAATAGATTTAAGGTGTAATTTTTTCCACAAACGATAAGGGATCAGAATAACTTTGTCCAACCGCGGTAGGCTAATATTAGGGTAAAAATGTGTCTGTATTCATCCCATGCCACACGCCCTAGCGATGGCTAACACTGTACTAAAATATCTACATCTACACATGATAACACATTCACAGTATTTTTAGGAGTGGTAAATTAAAGGGTTTACAACATTATTTTGCAGTTTTGTTGAAATAAATCGCCAAATATGAACATTACCATTATTATTTCGATATTTTCAACTATATATGAGGTTTTGCCATGAAATATCTGTAGCAGTTGTTACATAAAATGTACGTTATTATAAATCTAAGAGATATGTACCAAACAAAATGTCTTCCAGCTGAGTTATTTAAAAAATTGGAATTCGGTAAAACAAAAACCGCAAATATCGCTTCACCTAACCGCAGAGCCATTCCTAAACATAATAAAACACCTCTATTAAACTCTATGGCACAAGGGAAATGCACGAAATAGTCATTAAAGGACTCGGAAGAAGTGCAAAATGTGTCAAGGAAAAAAGTAACTCGGCATATTCTCTCGGTTTAAACTTGGTAACCGTTACCACTTGAAATAACAACAATGTTAAAAATTTTCTTTCTACTCTATACCCATCAGCTAAATTTAAAATAATTATGGTGACTTCTCTTGCAAAACTTATATACTTACCGTTTTTTAATGACATATGAAACGGAATCACGAACTCGAGGTTCTCGTCAATTAATGAACGCATATTTTGAATATACAACAAAACGACCCAATCCCAAATTAAACACCAAAAATCACATGAACAATGAAACGGCTTTCGTAAGCTCTCTCTTTTAGCTCCTCTAACAGATTTTTTCCATCAGTATGACTCAGAAAATTATCGGCTTCCTATGCCTATTAACAACGTCCCCGAAATTATCTTCAACAAACGCCCGAAAATAAAACAACCTGCCCGGCTTTTTATGGAAAATCGACAGTGGGCGTCATGGACTGGAGATTCAGCATGAACCCTTCTTTAAAATAGGCAATCTGCGCAGACGAGAAGGGGCCCTTACAAACATTTCCGGTCCCATCAAAGGTAAGAGGGAAGGAGGCGAATCGGTAGGGAGAGGGAAAAAGACAGAAAGTCCAATTCAGGGCCCTCCTTTTTACTCCTACACACCTGCACGGAGCGTCATCCTGATGGGCGAGTCCAAGTTGAGACCGCCAAGGAGGGGGGAAAGGTATAAGAAGAAGAAAGGTAAGAGGAGCGAGCGAGGAAGAGAGAGGTATAAGGGGGGGGGAGGAAGACTTCCAAGGTTGGGAACTTCGAGGGAAGAGCTTCGCAGACGCACCACGGGGAGCTACGGTCGAAGCTAATGGCTAGGGCGACGTCCTCCGCGTCTCTCGAATCCATCCGTGGCGGCGGCTCCCGATTTAAATCACTAGGATCACGCCAGTATGAGCCGAGGAGTCTTTGGGATTAACAAGTTCACACGATCCGCGGCACGGAAAACTCAATGGAGATCAGCAGAGGTGCGATAAGGGAGCCAATTTTCATTATCCTAAAGAAAATCCCACGAGGCATGAGAAGACGGTACGGAACCCGCCGGGTTTATTACTGTCACCGTCTTAACCTTGGTCCCAAACTCGCGACGAGGCATTATCACAATCAAGTAAGCGACTTGAAAAATCTCCGGGAATGGGGATTGGTTGTCGTCCGTGGAAAAACCTTCTGAGAACTGTCATAATGCTGGCAGAGACCGCTAAATCCAATTATTGCGACGAACGATGGGGAGGGGGGTTGGTAGAGAGGGGGTTGCAGATTATGTAGAAAGAGCGAATGAGAATTTCCACCGTTTACATTTATCATATTTCGTGAGATAAAAAATTTTTCTCGCAATTATATTTTCACGGAAGAAAAGCGGCGGGAGTTCAAACGAAAACATTGCAAACGGTCCTTCCAGTTAACTCATACGATGAGGTTTACAGAATAATAAATATATTTTGAGCTTTGGTACCTTGAATCAAAGGAAAGTAAATTTATCACAAATGCAATATTTGGAACACATTAAAAGCTTCCTATTTCTTTAGATAAAATATAAGTATTTTTTTTTCCAGGTAACACTAATTTTCAGAAAAGAGTAAACCGCCCCTGCCGAGTTTCGACGATTTTTTTAAGATGCAGTCAATTTTAATTCCGATGCTATAAAAGGATGGCGAGTTATTCGAATGCTGGGCGTGCCCGCGAACTTTCTCAGAAATAACGCGGAAAGCTGCTCGCTGCAACCGGAGGACAGAGAAAAAGTCAATAAAGCACGAGCTAAGTTCCTTGGTCAAAGCGTCAAAATTCAAATTCAGCACTTGAGAATGAGGGCACAAGAAAAAAACGATAAAATGCTTATCAGAATTCCAAGCATTCGCATTGGAGCAATGAGAAACGCTTGGGTCTAACTTCGGAGATTTCAACGCCAGCAAAAAAATTGCAGATTACGTAAAAGTTCTTTCGCTCCCTCACTCTCTCTTCGAACTGTGATAACCCGGCTAAAGGCGCGGAGAGGGGGGGAACTGGGAAAGTTTAATATAGCCTGCCGCCAGTCGTCTACATCCCAGGGGCAGTGGAATACACGTTTCCGTTCCAGAGCCCCAAGCGGGTCGAGCGTAACGCCCACTCCCACGCAGGGGTAGGGTCGGAACCCGGGACCGGAAGGAGCGGATGCCTATAGTGGAGAGAGGAAGGGGGGATAAAAGAGTGGTGGGGGAAGTAGTTGGGCGGGGTGGTAGTGTGGGAACGGGTCTCCACGGCCACCCTCACGCAAAAGATCCAACCCGTGTACTCCCGCGAAGAATCACCACTTCCACGAAACGAACCCGCGCGGGGGGCGGGAGCGGAGACTAAGAGAGGGAGAGAGGGGAAGAGAAGGCAGAAAGGATTGAGAGGAGATCACAGAGATATGCCCGTAAGTGGAGTTGTAGGCGGCGTCGTTTGGCGCCAATACACTTCAGATCGATGGCGGTTTGCGCCAGCCCTTATCCCACACTCCGGTCTCGATATTTTTATATCCGTGGTCAATACTGAGACCGCCCAAGTGGACACAGATTTGCGAACCAACTCGTCATCATGGGAGCGACCGCATGCTTGAATGGAGTAGGCCAAAATTCGCTCGAGTAGGTACATTCATATGAACCTCGTGCTTTTCCTTTAAAAGTTGTTTTTTGTTATATTTTTACATAACACTTACTACAATGCGTAATAATCATAATGGTTTATCACGTCGAATGACAAATAAATATTACACATCTTATTCGTTCATACAATAAGAAAAGAAGCCGAGATGCCAAAGTGAATTAACGATTTTTTTAGGAATTCAAAATAATATCAACAGTGGTAATACGTAGTTGCTAAATTCTCTAGAATAAAATCTACAACGAAAAAAATCAGAATTCTATGAAATCCACTAAGAGGCTCTCATGTGAATCTAATGTGGACTCAGCACATCATTCGCTGAAATAAGCTTCTGCTATCTACGAGAACCGGTTCCACAGGAGATCTCATTCACAACGCAAATGCTTCGTTAAAAATGCTATGCGTGAGATAAAAACTATTAGTAAACACATTAACACGAAAGATCTCATTCCGAGATACTAATCAAACACACCGATTCATGCACGAACACATGCCCCATTAACAAAAAAGAGCAATAAAGTTCGGAATCTTTAGTAATCAAATCAGTTTAATGCACATGGAATAGCGCTTCAAGATGGAATGTATGAAAACGTGCGTATTCCATTTTGTTCCTTTCCGAGGCATAAAAATAACATTTATTGGTCAAAGCGAGCCGGGTCACTATCCGTGTTTTCTCAGTCAAACACATTAAGACAATACTTAGCAAGACCGCCGATTGTGGAAATTCGGCGGAAGCTTTAATGGGTATAAACTGGTTCTACGACCCCCCCCCCCACCTCTGAGGCTTCTTTCATCCTCCCACAACCCCTCTGACAAATTGTCACCTCAACCTGGATTAATCCCAACCGGAAAGAACAGAATTAAAGGGACAAAGAAGACTTGAAATGTATTATTCCATCATACACACTTAAGAATACATCTAACAAATGGACACGAATGAGAGTTATTCTTTGATTTGGAGACGACAGAATTACGAAGGATCGAAAAATCAGACAAAACTTTTCACATTATTCCAACATTGAAAATATGATGTGATTCGAAAACAAAAAGGTGTTTCAGTTGAATGAAGCTCGATAAATGTATGATTAAACCATTTGTGAACGTAGGATAATGTAACTTTTAAATATATTTTAAGATTAGGTAAAAAAACACTAATCATTTCTGAAATTTAGAGTCCAAACCTAAAATGGTTATTCATTCCGATTCTCCAAGTATAAATTTCATCAAAACGATTTCGTTCTTTTCGCGAGCTAAGATCAAGTCATATGAATTACTGCCTACATAAATTAAAAAGTTCATTCCTACACGATTAGTAAGTAATATCTTATCGTTAAGTGATGCAAGAAATGTCCGAGAGTTAAAAGTTTAATTTAAACATTCCTCTAAGTGCCTCGTCAGATTTCATGGTTTTTAATTTGTCTCCAAAATTTCTTTAAATTCTACGCTCACCAACTTTGAAAATTACCCCAGACAAAAAAAAAGAAAGAAAACGATCACATGGAACCATAATTTCCCGAATTACACGCCACACAAATAGCCACAGCATGCAGGGCAATAACACCCTTTGCATGTCCCACCCTCACTTCCTCGAGACACAAAGGGAGAACCTTATCAAAAAGTTTTGTTTCCCATGCAGATCCCTTCCGTTCCCACAGTCCACCCCGACCCCTCTCCATCCTACTACCCCCTCCCCCCGAGCAGAGAGAGGACGGCGGTCTCCTCAGGGGTGAGACGGGTTCATCCATAGGGTCGGTCACGCCTCGGGGAACAATTTCGGAATGGGTCCTATCATTTCTACGCGAAGACATGACGGGTGAGAAAAAGGAAGGGCGAGAGAAAAGACGAGAAGGGGAACATGGGAGGAGGAGGTTGACAGGGGGAAAGGATAAAAAGGGAGAAACATAAAATCGAAAAGTCTCGAGACTCGAGGGTTCCGTGGGCTCCCTTAACCAGACAGGAGGCTCTGTTCCGCACCAGTTCACTGAGAGTCCCTTTGAAGTCGCTCACGCCTCTCTCATAGGGGCCCTACTTTCCCTAGAGACTTCTTGTGCAATCTTTAATACAGCCACGAAAGACCGCCTCGCCCCCCTCTTCCTCCCTTCGTTCAATCCCCACCACCCACCCTCACACTCCCACGCCAATCCTTTCTCCCTCCCACCACAACAAACTCGCGGGACGGTGACGGGGGGAGTGCAGGAGGAGGGAGAGGGTTGGGGATGGGGTTAGACGCGCATTATATGTCGGGCGCCCTCGACAAAGTCGGCTCGGCAAAGCCATGATCTTTACGAGTCACCCACCGGTGGAGGAGGAGGGATAAGAGTGTAGGCCGCACCCATATATGACTTTCTTGCGCATGCTTTTTCCGCGAAACCCCGGGGCCGCGTGAGCAAGCGCACCTCCCAGGAGGAAGGAAGAGCCGAAGGAGAGAACTCCTTTCGAAGCAAGATTGCCCTCCTTTTTTCCATGATGGAGGCTGGGGACGGACAACAATCGGTTCTAATGCGCTCACAATGGTTGGGAACCATATTTTACCGCTACGCCTGAGCTTAAAAACCGTACGTTAAAAGATTATTTTTCGGGGTAACGTTCATCCACCGCTGCAACTCTTAACTTTTCATAATTCAGAGACTTTTTTGGGCCGGTTACGAATTCGCTTTCCTCATTAACCTTTATTCCACGGGGTAGATGCAAGAGAAAGCGTCGGAGCGTTTTTCCAATTATTTAACACAGCCCATAACTGATTCATGACCCATTTGCCTCCGATTGTGATCTAGGGTATTGAGGAAATGGAACAGGCGGGAGTGATTCACCCGTTGAAGTCTCCGTCATGCAACTTCATTCCTGCCCGCCTACTAAACAAAATGACCTTTTCTTTGAATAACAAAGTAATAGACAAGCAAAGTTAATCAATAAAAAATATAAAGAACGCAGATGCAAAAATAGTATTCACCATTTAGTGCAATATATTCTTATTTCGAGCGTTGAAGTCTCCGCGAAGTTACTGACCTTTTGGGATTTAGTCATTGAGAAATTCATTATTAAAGCGCATCAGAACACGAAATCCAAGGTAAGACTGATCAAAATCAATTCTAGTTTACCTGAAAATACACCTGGACGAGAGATTACGAAAGAGAAAGACAATGTATTTTTACACAAGAAATAATAATTCATTTCGACAGACAGCTATGTTCACCTTGAAAATTCAGTTGATTTCTATGCAATTTTATTTTATATTTGGGTCAGAAGTCGACCATCATCTGCCAAGCCAGCGAGCATGAAGGAGAAAAACGTGGTGGTGTGAAAAACTGGACTGACCGCAAGTATAGGTTCTCATGAGAGCAAACTCTAATGAAGGTGCTACTTTCTCACGTGCTGCATTCGTGTTAAGCGTTTCGTAAAGCGCAAAAGCCCTGCTTTCGGAGTCCATATACAAGTGAGACCACTACGAACTGACGGTGATCGAAAAAGAACATCAAAAGTATATCTTAAAAAATGTAATGGCTAATGCCGTGACTCCTGCGTAAAAGACTGGAAGACGGAGAAAAAAAAAGAATGGGCAACGAGTCCAAACAATTAACGCACTATTTGCATCGACAAAGGACGCGGAAATTGTGAACGAGATAAGGTGCTCTAAACGCGTCCGCTCCAGATCTTATCTCCCCTAATCACTTTTCATGGGAGAGTGATTTCTGCATAAATGGTCGGCGTAGAGTCGAAAGAAATAGTCGTCACACCTGTTGCTTCTTTTTCCGTTTGAGTGTCACTGAGTCAGCCAAAGGTCATTGTTTGTTCTGGAGAGCAGGATCAAGCAAAGCTGCAAGACACTTGAGGGAGTGATTGACAGGAGGTTCATTTCTCCAAAAAAATATCAAAACACTCAATTACGTAAAATAAATAAAATTTGAGCGAAAATGTATTTTAGATAGCATCACTCGGGGTATTTATGCATGTATTTTATCCTCTTAACCCATTGTGATTAGATGAAGCAGTAAAAACGCTTCATCTAATCACAATTAAAATACTAGTCATAATATAAACTAATGTTCAGACCACTCACACAGTTTTTCGTCTAGAATAAACAGCGAAATCAAGCATTTTTATAAACAGTTTTTATGTATTTGCATTGTGTACACACATTTTTATTAAAAATGCCGCCACAAGCATACATAATTGCCAAGAACGATCGAAAACGCCCAAAACCAACTTTTGTAGGATAGTAGTTAGCAAAATGTGTGGGAATCCATTCCACTGCTAAAGCATTACCAAAAAATTAGTAATTATGATTTACAATATTTTGCATTCGTTACGTGCGAATTAATTATTCATGCATAATATAAAATTCTACAACTCGCAAAGCACAATTCGACATTACAGCAATTTTCCGAGAAAATTTTTAATCGTCTATCGTGCAATAATTACCATAAATCTACCAACCAAATAGGGTGGGGAATTTATTATGGGCGAGGATTTCAGAAGCAACCAGAAGGGCTCCTACAGACAAGAGCAAAATTTACGCTCAAACGTTACCCCTATTGTTGACGGTTCCTTTCATCAAAACAGAAGAGAACCCCTCGACCGCCCGTGTGTGACATACACATTACCGACCCTTCCGGGGTCGGAAATCCTCCCTTTCTCCAACTGAGGAAGAGGGAGAGAGCCGCTCCATCCGCTAATAAATCGTCCCATTCAACTCCCATTCTGCGTGGACACCCGAGTACCGATGCGGTCGCGTCTTTCGTTCTTTTCCACACTTATCACACACAGGGAGACAGTAGAATGGTTTCACAGCGATTGTTTGCTTACATCATTTTTGTTTCTAATTTGGAATGAGGATGGGTTAAGAGGAGCACCTCCACAATCAGCCTGCAAAGATGGAAATCAACCCTATCAAATCCGTCGCCTTGGAAAACACGAAGCCGTTCACTAACTCACGCCTCGGCGTGCCATATAGGAACGAAACGGCGTAAGATTCACCGCGAAAAAAGTCAAGAGCGAGTGAAATCACTTCCTCCGCCTTCCAGGCATACCTGGATTGAGAAGCCTTACTCATTTCCGCCCTTAAAAGGAAGAATGCCCGGGTTGAAAAAGAAAATGCCAGCTAGGAAGGTTGATTAAAGAAACCGCCACCATCAGGAGTTATATTTATCAGGCTAAAAAAGAAATAGGAGAAAATATTGTGCTTCCTAACCACAACATCAAAACGGGCGCTTAGCATTGAGTTTGAGTGTCACGAGTCGGCAACCTCTACAACTAAAGAGCCGACATCCAATGAATAACCAGATTATATAGAATACTATATAAGTCCCCTTCGGGACTATCAGATTACAAAACGAAACTTAAGCCTAATGACACCGAAAAATATTCCTTGTAGATCGCCAAAAAGTATCTGAATTAACCAACCCGATGAAAATCAACAGTAATCCGAGATCAAAATCAAAATGTTATGCAAAACTCCACGAAAACTAGAATTACTAAAAAATAATATTAAAAATAAAGTAATTATATGGAAAAATCACCGACGATGTTATTGAATTCCAACAAAGTGTTGTTGGAACCGGGCCCAGTGTTTAAAAGGTAAACCGTGGAAGGTTTTAAAAGAAGTTTCAGATATCTTGTCCTTGAACTTTTCCGCCGTCAAAAAGTTGCCGATAACGGTAGAACGAATCTTCCAGACGAGCCTATGAAAGGACTTGGTGTGTGGAGTCTGCACGTTCTGGGTTCCCGAGATAGGAGCCACACGAGTAATTGCAACGTGTTATACTCGTATACAAATGATTGAACCATCGTATTACTGCAGTGCACGCGATATGCTGCCGGACTGAAACTTAAAATATATATCTCCGAAACGACATTCTTACCTTCGTTAATTAAAACACTTCGATATACGTTTGAAAGATCAAAGAACAGAGGGGAAATAACATTTAAGTGACAAGGCATCACTTAGCAAAAAATACCCAATTATTGTATTAAAACACTATTTTAGCTTCAGTTGTTTTATTGTATGAAAGGGAGCCCCAGTCATTTGGACAACATAATGCGGAAGGAGTTTATTTTTTGGCTCGTAAGGTCTAATTCACTCACAGACTAATTAAAATTATGTTTTCATCTACAGGAGTAGGTTATTTTGGAGTTTATTACAGCACCAACTAGATTCGTAAAACAGTTTTTAAAAGACTTGTCCTCGGAGCACTGCTTATTTTAGAGAGCGTCGTAAGAATAATAAATGACCGCGCGTGACTGTGAGTTTCGACATTTGACCTGTCAATCGGAATATCCATTACCCCTTGCCTTACGCCATTAGGAAGAATGGAATTGGATTCAATTTCAGTTTCGCGTAAGGTCAATGGTAATGCCAGACTGATAATAAATAGCACCAAAAAATACTTGTGTTTCCATCCGTGACAGAAAATATCCATGGTTTCCTTTTTGCTAGGCTATCCCATCATTTTGAAAACCATAAAATCGGTGAAATGTGAAGCTGTGCAGTTAAAGCAATGAAGAGTCCATGCCAACTGCCTACTCTCATTACTTACAATTTAGCTCTTGCAAAAAAAATACTAGAGACACTCCGAATAGAATTTCAGCAGTGAGAAGACGGCAAGCCATTATTCCAACCCTCCAATCTAAAGCAGAAACCGTATAAGGGCAACCGCAATCCCGGCCCACCTATTGCGGGTCGCGCAATTATCTATGCCGTTAACGTGTCGCCATAAACATTGCAGCTGGGACACGAGCTGCGGCCTGAGAGTGTGTGCACGAAACACGTATCGTTATCAATTCTCGTCGGCGTGAAACGCAGCGATACGAAGCACGGCGTAATCCCATTTCGAGGACAAGAGTATCGCTCGCAACATTTTCCCCCCTCCCCGACCATGTCCAATCGAAATAGTTATTAAAAAATCTGAGAGTTCCAAGGTGAAGTCAGGCTTAAGGTTATACACATCATGCTTCGCAGAAACGACAGTCTGTGACCGTTTCAAAAGTCACTCTTTAATAAACCTTTCACCGGGCTTTGAATGCGCCTGGTTACATTTAGCCATGACAGACAAATAACAGTCACTTCTACTTCTCAGAATTAATTTTTGAGGAGGCAGTATATCATAAAATGTAAAATCGCATCGTTTTCGAAATATTGTGGTGGAAATCACTCCGGTCCAATCTGGGAGCCTTGTATCTGTAGGAACGGTTTTTAAAATGATGATCGCTATTTTTATTCCGACGTTATTACTTATTTTCTAAGTGCCCAAACCTTTGGCACTTTGCGGGTGTTAAATATCGATATTTATTTTTGGTTTAAAAATAAGAGAGTAAAAAAATTAAGTTTTACAGCAGTGACAGTGAGGGTTACTACAATCCTGCGGCCGGAAACCTGGTGATCTTCAAACGCAGAAAGAGAAAAAATAAACGGATTGCGTCCTTTTGCTGTTTCCCGATATTAGAAGGCGAGATGAAAAAGGCTTGAGTAATGCCCTGTAGTAATAACCCCATCATCCTAGATAATGCTTTCTATGCTTCGTCTGAAAAAACTACTATGAATGCGATTTGAGAAGTGGCTTTGAAGGCTTACGTTATTCCTAATGGTATTTTTGCAAGTTTGTGGACACCCCTTTGTCTATATTCGCATTCACATTGACAGTTCCCTAGCGTCTGAGACCAAGCACTAATTTGATTATCCAATGCTTGCTAATTTGAATAATTTTTTTTCGCCCCTGAACTCAGCACTTGGGAGGCAATCGCATCGCTATGCCTTCTTCGAATAAAACATATATTCATTTTTACCAGTAGGGGTTTCACTAAAATTCATTCTTCTTCCATTCAAACCTTCAATGTCGAGCCAGATATATATTAACACAGAGTTCATAAATTATCCAAAAACTTTTCCAAATCGTTTACAGCTGATCTTATAGACGTAACTGTTGCAATTTCTGTGCCGTCAGCTATTGTGCTACCAGCCTCAGGACTTGTATATTTAAAGTGATATGAAAATTTTAATTATTTAACAGAAATATATTGTAGCTCAAAATTAATTATTTATGTTGCATGACAGGTGTGTAATTGTCCCCCACCGCACCCCCTAGCCGTAGCTTGAAGAGTACCGTAGATCGATAGAAAACTAAATGTCTAAGTCAGTTGCATACGAGGTATTAATATGAAAGGTATGGAAAAGGATAATTGAAAAGTTAAGTTCATGAGTATATTATGTGAGCACAGCAGGTTACTGCGGGCTCTTCGGCCTCTCCTAATCTGTAAGTACCTACACTCAACACCTGACTGTTGTATGATAATTCAACACCTGATCTCGAGAGCGGCGTTAAACATAAGTGAAAAACATGGTTCAATCATGAATGGAGCAAGACACCACGAAAATATTGTGAATCTCCGACGACTCCTTTAAGTGGAACGCAGGCATTACACAAGAATTCTAGGCATCCAGGCGTTCTACCAAAATTAAGGTTAGTTGTCCCGCCTAAAGGGGTGCGTCGGAAGAAGTAGAAAACCGTTGCCTTCTTCGTACGCGAAGAAGGAGAGAGCATGGGCCGCGGGAGCCCGTGAGGAGAAGAGGGCCCATCGAGTTCTCCGCCCGCACGGCAAGAAGACGCGGCCCTCTGGCGGCAGGAGCCAGCATCACCAACAGCCTCCTTCCATCTCCATCCTTTGATGGGCTTCCTCCTACCAGAGGAGTCGGCGCGAAAGGGCGCCGTGAACCACTGCTGGCAACGCCGCGCGAGAGGTCACGCTCCCATGCGTAGGGTACGCCGTGAAGAGGCGGCAACGTGGCAAGCACGAGGGCAGCGGCAACGGAGCGAGGGCCATGGCCGAAGGTAGACGTGAGCGCTGGGCGGGAGGAGAGGAGGAAGACTGGGTGGTGGTGTGGTGAGGTGGGAGGCTGGTTGATGGAGAGGGCGAGTGAGGAGGAAGAGGGAGCTTGGTGTGTAGTGAAGTGGTGGTAGGGAGGAAGATAGTAAGATGGGCGGGAAGGAAGGGGGAGGGACGGTAGTAAGACGGGAGAGGGAGGCAAGGGACCGAGGTTTACCTCAGGTGAGAAGCAGAAAGATTGGCTTCGGGAGGACCTGACCATCTGGGAGAAGTAGGCTCCTTGGCTGGCATGGTGGAGCAGCTTGTTTGGTGACGCGGATAGACTGGCGTTACGAGTAAACCGTAACCAAGGCGGCGATACGCTCGAGAAAAAAGCTACGCGAATTCGACCGCGAGGCTTGGGTGACGACCGAAATTCAGGAGCACGTGATTTTTTTTAAATCTGCAAATCTCTGGATAAAATTAAAACAAAACACCCTAAGGCTCGTATGTTGAATCGCTTAAAATCACCAATTAAACAAAATGTATCGACAAAAATCGACAAGTTATTGTTTGTTCTCTCACATTATCGTTCTTCGAGTACCTAAAAATATAATTATCGAGGAAGAAATTACGGTTCAGTTAAAAAAACTAAGGCCTACGACCCTATAACATCAATACACGACTGTTTGATGGAAAAATTCATAAGAACAATTCTTTAATAAAAATCCTTGCATTGGAATAAGCATTTTAACTCGTAGTAACGTTCTAAATTTCAAACATTCACAACAAATTCAATGAAACTTCATTACGCCATATACACGACTCTGGAATCAAAATACTAATTTTTTAAGCTGTTATGAGTCAATGAAAAAACCAATATTAAATTGTAGTCATTTAAGAATGTGAATAAAATGAAGCATGCAATGCCAAAAAGAAGGAGAGAATAACAATTATAGAACATAAAGACCCAAGAAAAGTTGGAAAAATTACTTGTAATTATAATTGCTAGCTTACTACGACGATAAACATAAAATAATTTCGTAAATGTGTTCTTTCTAGATGTAAAATTTCCTATAACTACAATACCACTACATAACTACAATGCCACCATATTCTTTTCACGGGGTCCTTTTCCACAACCTCGATCAAAAAAAAAGGTAAAACTGGACCGAAATTTTAAAATCTTTCGTAAAAAAAAATTTTACGAAAATTATTTTTCCCATGGCACTGAATTCCCTTTTCAATCAATATTTTTATGTCGTGGAAAAACAACATATTGTTAGTATCTCAGTAAAACAGAAAAGATCAACTAATCCGCGGAGAAACTGTGGGTAGATGTGATGCATCGCTCATGGAAATAATACTGTAAAAAATCAAATGCTTGGTTTCAGATGCTCTCTTATTTTTTAATTGTAAATCATTAACGGTCTATCCGAACACTATAAAATTCAATCTTCCATTATTTCTTTGTGGAAATAAAATTATCAAAAATGCGGTACCATGGATTTCTTCTTTGTTAAAAGAACTGAGTGTTAACTTTACCCTACAACCGTAGTGGAATTGATCTCTTTGCCAGAAACGGCAGTGATCTTGAGGTAACAGTGCCCTCAAAACTTGCACTGAGAGCCAACAAACGGCATCGGTGGGAAACGTCCCACCGTCACTTATTGCGAATGCATCGTGCGCTCTGTTGATTCTTGCAACGGATCTATCCAGATAAGTATAAAATTAGACAGGGATTAATGGCACGTTTCCCGAGGTGACCACTTACGACGCTCTTGTGAGGGGTCAGCTCGAATTTCTGGATGATGGCTCAATCGGTGCGATAACGCGAGAGCTGAGCTCTCTGGCCGGAGAGAGATAAAGGGATAGACGACCCGAAATTACTCCAAAATAAACAAGGGTTCAAGAGTGGTGAAAATTCTGTTCCCACACATACACTAGTCCCATCTCGAGATCGAAATATAGGCGATACCCATCGAAGCCTCCCTATAATTCTCCTTCATCTACCCCGCTTAATACCCCAGCCGTGGACATAAATCATCGTGCTTGTTGTCTAGTCGAAAGAAAAATAATGCGAAGATTACGATCTGGGTTATCGATAACATCGACGGGTATAAAAACCGCTACGAAGACCTTAAAATTAAACCCAATGCTTACCCTAATTCCGAATAAATGCATAGGAGTACGGCGAGGGTTTTAAGCATAAAAAAAACACTATAAATGATTTTTTTAGTGTAAAGGTTCCAAAAATAACTACAGTCAGATGTATGTTAAGAGCGTATATTTATTTCTATCTCTATTCTGCTCATACTAAGTCCTTTTATCAATGAACGATGGATGGACCCGATCCGTAATTTCTGTGAATTTGAAATTATTCGGAGGATTAGCAAATTGGCCATGATAATCTTTTGACTATTATTACAATAGATCATGTAGCAAGCCAGTAAAAAGCCTAATCAACATTAGGGATGAAAAAGTGCGTAGCTAACTTTTAAATACCTTTCGGGGATGATCTAAAGACTTATTTATAACACTTAACAAGTGTTCAACTTGATAATTATATAGAGATATGAAATGGGAGCAATAATGTTTTTACTCAGAGTAAAAGCGAAAATTTTACAATGCTTTTTCTCTGAATATCATTTGCAACGAAAGGTTACCTCCGACTGGAAAAAAACGCCAAAGAAATGAATAAGCGATCGATATTTCAAAACGCATTGAACATGCATGAACGGTTCCAGCGGAACGCATTTTCCAGACAGAAAAAGTCCCTGATCACAAAGTTATTAGAATCCCTTACTTACGTTGGTTTCTGTCCATTAAATTCCACTTTCTTGGACAGAGTTCATCATCCTCCTCATCCATGTTTAAAACGATTTCTCGTCGCGGAATCATCCAGATGGACTTCGCTAAGCTCTTCAGGTAAAGGTAAAACAAATTTAACATTCAAGAATTATATAGAACTTGCTACGAAGTGTATTATAACGTTAATATTCGCTAATGGAGACGTATTATAAAATACCCTGCTAGACCCATTAAAACGTTCAGCAAAAATAAATTGGTCCTAAAAACCCTAAAACCTTTGCGCCGACAAATTGACGACCGCCAAGATGGCCCGCCGAACAAAGGGGCATGTCCCTCCAATACGAAATTCGAATACACTTCCTTCATGACAAAAAACAAATTGGAACAATGTTCTCGGTCTTGAATCCACCGCACGATCACGAAAGCGCGGACAAGAGATCTGCGTGTGCAAGATCAAAATCACAAACGCATCTTTCACCAAATCTTTTTCTTTTTTTGGCTAATCCCGAGGCTACAACGGGCACAATTACACCTCAGGAAGAAACATTGAAAAAAATATAGTAATCATGGAAATGCGATCCTCATCGATATCCATCTTATGGGTGCGTAATCAATTGGATGCACGCCCCACGTCCAGATATTGCTCGTGATATATTCCGCCTTCCGACTCTTAAAGAAGCACCACATGCGGAAATCAAAAGGAAAAAAATGGGTGGAGGCGGAGCCAATCGAATCCTTCGAGGTGACACTATAGAGCCTTTAAATCCTATGATTTGGCCCACCGCATTACACACGTTTAAAAAAAAGACCACGACATGAGGGAAAAAAACCATCCCACCGGCCCGAGAATGATTGGGGGAAGTGAGGAAGACTCAGTGGGTGTCGGAGGTTGAGACTCCCCGCCTTCCCTCCCTTCCGATCGGCCCCCTACGCCTCCGACGAATACATGCATGCATTAAACTCCCCGGCGACCCGTGGAAAGGAGAACGATAGCGAGCTTATAAGGTGCACTAAGGGTCCCTTTCTCTTTCTCCTTTCCTTTCCCGCCTGACCTGTCTCTCCCTCCCCACCTTCTTCGAAATCGTACGAACCGAGGTGGCGACGCCAGGGGGTTGTTGTGAAGGAAAGGCAGGAGGCGCCGCTGAGGCCGAGAAGGCGACAGGGGGGGGTGGGAGGTTGACCAGAGACTATTCGGTAAGTGCGGAGGTCCTTGGTTGGAGCCAAGAAATCGATACCCTACAAACACGGGAGGGCCTACGTATATGTCCATGGGACGATAGGGGGAAGATGAAAAATCGCTGGCACATAAAGGCGGAGGCCATTTTAAAATTTACACAAATTTCATGAACACTGACCTTCATTCGTCTACATTACACCCGGCAACTTTTAACATGCAACGTCACGTACCGTTCATGAGAGACTGCTTGGGGCAAAAAAAATGTCAGTCATATTATGCAATGGAACAAATTACGAGAAGATGTAAAATTACTGGAGAAAGTACCAGCGCCAAAAGTAAAGAGATCGTGCAAACAAAATTTTAATGTCGCTTACCCCCCACAAGGATGAAAATATTTTTCAACATTTTAACCAAAAATATGTTAACCAATTCACCTAGGTTGAGTGAATTAGACCGGTGTAACTGGTTCCCCCTTCTCCAGCTACTTGTATTTTTAAATTGTTATAGATTGAAATTATCACACAATGAAAACCTGAAGGACATTCCTGAAGGCTCACTCACAGCCAATTTTCTTAGAAGAAGAAATATTCACCAACCAATAAATAGTGGCGGGGAAGATATCCCCCGCTACTACTTAAGACAATAGATCGGTTTTACCATGTATCCTTCGAACACGAAGGATACATCGTAAAACAACCGATATCCGATACTGCTGCCGCAAAATTTTAAAGTTACTAGGGTGAAAGTAACAACTGTCAACTAAGGCAGAAAAGTTTTGTCTGTCTGTGTCAATTTTTCGCTCTTAACCGAAACCCTGTCGGCTAATTTAAGTCAATAAATCGGTTGCTTCGTCAATGCCAATGCCCTAATAGCAAATACATCTCGAGGAAGGAGATTTTTTTTGTGCACAGAACATAAGACCGGCGTTCGGGAGATGGGTAAATAACCCCGCGGGGTGATCTAAAAGGTAAGAAAGAGTCAGCTAGTCTGGCTGGACCACGCTCAGGACTCGGGAGGGTCCGCATTGAGGTAATAGTGTGTGCAGTGGCTGTTCGGTTCGAAACAACTGGAGCCGTCCGTAAAAACAGAAATTACTGCCATGCACCACCAACGTGAACGTTCATTTCAGACCCCAAGTATCTCGTATTTTTCCGCCAAAGTGCCCATAAAGACAGCGGAGTGAGCACGCCTTCTCTCCCTCTCCTCCCCACTCCCTCCTAACCGCACGGGCCGAGGGGAGGGCACCACACCGACGCCGCGGCGCCAAGTTTCTTCGGATTCCCGCGCGAATCCCAAGTTCGCAACACTTCCAAAAATTTATACGAATTAGAGATTTTTCACTCCATGATACGTCTAAATCTTAGTTATTCTTACACAGTCCGAAAGCTACTTGGTAAATTAATTAAACATTTGCAATTTTCCAAAACATAAAATTTAATACGACCGGTTGTATTACCGAAACCAGTCGTATTAAATTTTATTTTGTGGAAAATTGCCAATTTTTAATTAATCATGATATTCCACCATGTCACGCCTGAAACGTCTCCTTTTATCTACTTGGTACTCTGCAAAGCCACCATCATATGTCAAATAACTATAACCACTAAAATAATTTTTTAAACTGTTAAATGCATTACGGTACATAAGTATAGCATACTTCTCTCGTTTCTCATGAGAGAAGAATTAAGCTCAAATGTTGGACATAATTTGGAATATTATATTTCGCTGTTTAGGCTTCATTTAGAATATGCTGCCAATATATATGTGATCCTCCCGAAGTTGGATTAATGACCGAATTGGTTCGCGTGCAGCATAGAGAAGCTAGATTTGTAAAACGTTATTATAAACTGAGTAGCGTGCCTAAACTATTAGAGGAGCTAGACTAAGAATAACTCACGGAGCGAAGGTTAAATTACAATTAAATCTCTTGCATAAATTGGAAGGATGTCTCTTTAGAAGTGATGTTGAAAATGTATTATTATCCTCATCGTGCTACGGTAGGAGAGATCACGTCAGTTAAATTAAAGAGATTAAGTGTAGAACAGATAGAACAGATTTAAGATGTAATTTTTTCCAGAATGATAAGGGATCAGAATACCATTCATTGTCTGACCGTGGTCGGGGTACAAATATTCGGGTTGCAATTAGTCTGGTGTGTATTCACCCTCTTCCACACACCCTGGTGGTGGCTTGCAGGGTACCAAAAATACAATATACTAGAATAAAAATACAATTAACGTACATATTTCCTAGTGCGGCAATTTATAGTCATTCTGATCACTGATCGTTAGCGTGAAAATCTACATCTTATACTTCTTGGTTCCAGTCCTATCCTGCATACATTAATATATGCAGGGTCAGATACAATATTATAGGAATGAAAATAATGAAATAAGGACAATTTGCACTTTTCCACAGTTTATTTGACGTACGACGCGTTTCAACTCACAGAGTCATCATCAGGTACAAGACCTTGTCAAGCTACAAGACAAGGTCTTGTACCTGATGATGACTCTGTGAGTTGAAACGCGTCGTACGTCAAATAAACTGTGGAAAAGTGCAAATTGTCCTTATTTCATTATGATGAACTTCCACGACCTCAAGCCTGAATCTGTTGAACTTACAATATTATAGGGGTAAATAGGAATAGTACGGTTTAAGGATAAAATTCTTTATAATTACCAGCGTCGACATCACTGCAGCTTGTGTAATTGTGGTAACCTGTTCATGCTTAATAAATGATTATTATTAGAGAACCAAATCGAAATGTTCACCAGACAGGATTCGAATTAAAACGCTATGGTGTTTAACGTTTTCTACTAATTTTGTATCTGAATTGCAATTTACTGGATAAAAATTAACAATACAATGCAATACAATTGTAATTCTCAACCTTGTAAAAGTACAAAAATGGGTAACTGTGCTAGGAATACGCTGAAGAGTTCATTCGTCAATCTCCAAATACGTCTTCTGCATTCGTTTCAAATTCTGTCTCCAAGTTCGCGAAAACAAAAGTTATTAAGGGCACAAACGGTATCGCAAATTACGTCCCGTAAACTGTTTAGAGATGTTGGTTGGAAAATTTCGTCAGTGTCATCGAATACTGCAATCGGATTATCGACCGTCATCAACTCTATTGTTCAAGCAGTCGTCGAACGGAAGCTGTCGGCAGCAGCGATTAAGGGAACGAAGGCGCTTGTTCGAAAAGTTCCCTGGGATCGTTTCGACGGCGGTCGCATCCCGCGAATTGGGGAAGCGATCGATTTCGTCGACCGCACCGTGACGCTCGACGCATCCGGTGCACGCATCGCCATGGCCATGGGGAAGAGAGGGTATGTACGACACGGAACATTGCGCAGCAACTAAGTGATGATCCAAAGGGGGTGAGGGGGCGTGGGCGGGAGTGAGGCGAGGCCTCGAGGGGGCGGAGGCGAGCACCGACTGAAAAGACGTCGTGGAGGGGACGGAAGAAGCACAAACGGAACGGGTATGGGGAGAGGAAGATGAGAGAGAAAAAAAAGGGTTGACGAGAGTGAGCGCGCGGTGGTCTCCGGCGCACGTGCCCCAAGGTCCAAAACACCTCCAGGGGAAATCCTCCCTTCCTGGAGCCGTCAGACCGCTTTTGTCCCCACTCCGTCCCACCATCTCCCCGCCTCCGGACCCGACTCCCTGCCCCCCCCCCCAACCCTGCCTCCCATCCACCTCCGCACTCATCTTACTGTCCCCTCCCCACGTCCTGCCCACCAATCCCGGTGACTCCCGCCATTTCTCCCGAGGGACGTCTTCCATGGGCCCACGCGCCCCTTCCTTGCAGCCGTGGCAGTCTACGAGGGCGGAAAACAAAATTACCATAGGCGCGGCTGTCTCCGGAGACTCTAAGACTGTTGTCTATTCCGCCCACCTCGACGAAAAGTAAGACTACCGGATTTCGTCGAGCCGTCGTGAAGCAATTTAATGGACACACACGCCCGTGTTAAAGAGGGACCCGTTTTGGGGAAATCGTAAGCGGTAGTTCTCGCGATCGAAACATGATTTACATGGACGTCCATCGCTGGGTTTACATCGACAGATGCAGCAGCTAACTTAACGGAGCCGCTGCTGCATTTGACGGAATTCTGACACAATGAGCGTGCCTGCTCTTTTCGGGCAGCAACTACGCATACATCAACTTCGCGCTCTGCTTCGGTCCGACATTGAAAAAAACCTCCGGATCTGAATGTAAAATGATGTCTCAAGACAACAGGTAAAAATCATAAGAGGCCAGGTGAGATTCATGTCCGTTGTATTCGCACATTAAAAAACACTGATTCGTGACGTAAATGTAGCAAAGAAATCGGAAAATGGGTTCCATCAGATTTCAGATCCCGAAATTAGAGTTTTAAATTCGGTTTATGAGTTGTTACAGCAGATCGAAATTCATATTTTTTAAAAATAAAAATTCTATTACATTGTTCAATCCGGTTCGATACGTGAGGAGAGGGCTGACCTCGTACTAAGCCCAACACTGTGTGAAATCCACAGATAAACGGGATAGTGGTTGCCTGTTGTTTCTCGCAAAGTTCTATTAAACGAAGCATCACACAGCTTGGGGGTAGTTAAGTGTACCCAAGAGGCGCCAATACGGCCCAGTCAACACGGATCAGTCGCCAGGCGCTCTACCCACTGGACTACCAAGCCTTCCTCTTTAATTATGCTATAAAAACCGCAGGTGTGGGGGCTAATAACCCTACCCCCCAGAATTACCCTGCCCCAGTCCAGCTGATTACTGTACTCATTGAACTGCTGCAGTTGCAGACAGTGAAAACGTGATGATATAAGAAAGGACATTGCAATAGTGCAAAGTTTAATAAACATGTGAACAAATATTTAGAATGGGGTTATAGGATTTGAACATAATTGTCTTCTAATATCCTTCTCTATTCCCACCTGCACGTTGCTTTTGATGGTACCAGTCAGCAAACACCGGGTTGTACTTAATGAAAGCTGATAAAAGGGCTGGTTAATGAAGTGTGTTAGTGGGCAGGTGATTGGAAACACCTGGTTTCCGACTCTGTGCTCCTTGATTCCTCTCCCGAAATTTTCACTTTCTGTATCCGAAAGAGAAGAGAGAAAAAAGTCACCCCAGATACGAGCGGAAATGAAATGATTCTGCCACATCGCACGTGATTTTTATCTATATGAGCTTCGAACTGCTCTTCCGTTGAATGCAGGTGATCAGACACTTTGAAAAAACACTCATGGTCCAATTAGCTTATTCAAATGACTGATTGGCTCGATGAAAGATCACTTGCATAAACGTTAAAGAGGGTTATGACAGTGTTTGATACAATGCACCCAAATTCTCACCACACTGGCAAATTAATAAAGAAAAAGGTATAATCTGGCTTCGCATGAGCAGTCGCGGTTAGCATGCATATTAAAGAACTTGATCCAGTAATATAAACGCTAGTCAAACAGAGATTACGAGTTCGAAACTCGCCTTAGAACGGGAGGACCTTAGGGTAGGTTTCCTTTGTAGCACGGATGATTTTCCAAAACCATCAGCTGTTGAAGAGAATAGGGAGAAGAGAAGTTAGTTTGAACTCGAGGTTTCTACGGACGCCTATTTAATGCTGGGTACAATAAACTAATTTTTAACCCTGCGACGATGGTACGTATGCATAATTAAAAGAAAATTATATGACTGCAGTGGTAGTATTTAATTAATCAAAACACCCTCCCCTATACATTAACCACCCCCCACCCTTTCCCTCTCCTTCCCGCCCACTCATGGTCCCCACCTTTCTCTTCTCCCGTGGCGTCTTGCCCTCCTTTTCTCCCTTTTCTTCTGCCTTGGTCTCCCTCCCCCGGCATCCCCCAAACCCTCCTGGCTCGAAGCACACTTCGCACCCCTCCCCATCCTACACACAACACCCTTCCCTCACTCCCCGTATGGTCTTTTTATCTCCTTTTGTTGCCCTCGTGTCCCGCTCCACCCCCCCCTCCCGCGACTACCCCAAACCCTTGCCCTCCCTCCTATGAAAGCCCACCGACCGACCACCCACTCCTCCCATCCAACGCCGCAATCCCCCCACCCCAGAACACGATCGCTCCCCCACTTCATTTGCCCTCTTTTGTCTCGTGTTCTTTTCATATACAAGTATACGTGAAAATGTATATGTTTCGTTGGTCTTTTATGTGTATTCCTGTCTTTTTTCCTTATATCTATTTCCATGTGTGTGTGTGTATATATATATATATATATATATATATATATATATATATACATATATTCGAAATATATATTATACACACACACAAATATGTATACATATACATATATATATAGAAATGCGTGTGTGTACTATTTTCTTCACTTCATCGCAGACGTTTCCTCCCCCTCCTCCCTCAATACTCCCACCTCCTCAAAGTGAAAGAGCGTGTGTGTCTGGCACCGAAGCAGAGTCACCCGCGGAACGTCACGAAGAGAGGGGGCCCATAATCCCCCCTCTATTACCCCCCCCCCCTCGTCCCTCCAGTGATTACTGTACTCATGCGGCCCGGGCGAACACAAGCCCCCTCTTCTCCTGCGTCGTACTATGGTATGGCCCTCTGCCCCAGGTGGGACGGGATGTTGTGGCGGAGCGGAGGAGGGACGTAAGCACCGCGTCGTCGGTTAACCTCCCCCCCTCCAATACACCCCCACTCAACCCATCGCGGTGCTGCACCGTACGCAACGTCACGAGTTGAGGTCTTTGCCACGGCGATCTTTCGCGCGGCTGGACTAGGCCTTTTTGGCGAACGTGAGGTCGGGTGTGTGTGATGGTGCACGAACCAAAACAACGCCGGGTTGATGCTTCGGTAAGAACTCTTGAACTGAGACGGAGGGTCGCGAATGAATCAATATCGACCCCAGAAAACCTGCGGCGCGGAGAAGCTTACGAACGAATCTACGTAAAACGAAGAAAGTTTGCCGATGAATAACTAATGCTTGCACAAATCTGGTGATTAATTTTAACTTTCAAATTATGACGACTTTGTTCCAAAGCACGCATGATATCGCGACAGCATGTGAAAATGATTCGTGGCTGGCACTGCCTGGCAACGATGTTCATTACATTGGTGCCATTTAAATGGCTCTTAAAATTATTTCTTGCGGTTATCACACTGCGGTTCTAATTTTCACGATTAGGTGAACACATGCCATCGAAATTAAATACATACCAAGAAACTGGCCAAGAAATGGAGAAAATTTAACGAACATATTTAACTTTTAACAATTTAACGAACACATTAAGTATTCATTGGTGAGTATATTATTACTTTAATTATTTCATTTTGTATGGTTTTACATAAACGTAGATGTTTAATGTTGGTATTATCGAAATTAAATTACATTCATAAACAAGTTAGTCTAAATAGAACGCTGTAGCATACCGCGATTCCGGATATTATTTAAATATACAACCATTAGAAGCGATAATAATCTCCAACGAGCACAATACCCGCACACATAAGATGACGGACCCATATACGGAGGAATCCATACACCTTGGCTTAACTTCTATCGTCACAAAGACTGAAAACTCGGAAATTTGCCATCCGTGCCATATACGTGATTTTCCCGTTCCAACCGCCTAGCACAACCTCTCCAACTTCCAACGAAATCTCCACTGCCGACCTGCCCATTGCACAAACAATTCCCATTCGCACCTCAAAACCTGCGTCCTCTCTTACCTCCATGCTATCGCCCGCTCCCCTTCCCCACAGCCCCTACCTTGGATCAACACTGAGGAAAAATACACAAAGGGAAGTGGCCCTCCTTATTTGTGTTTACACAACGGGACGGAGTGGGGAGGGGGAGAAAAGACCCGGGAGACATCCACCGACCCGCCCTTTAACGACCGCGACACCCTTTTTTTTCATATCCCACCCATTCATATCTTAATGCACGCACAACTTAGCGCGTATGCTAAGGAAAACAGACGCGCACGCTCCCTCATCCCTCTTTTCTTAATTTTTTTCTTGTCTGTCTTGTAGTCCCGCGCAAGAGAGAGAGGAGGGCGCGAGGTTACTTTTCGACGGAGCGGCTTCTTTTCCGCCAGGCGTGGGGATTTCTGTACTGGGGTTGGAAGTCCGCTGCCCACATGGTCGACTACACAAATTAGCCTTTCAGTCTCGGGACGAAATTTGGTGTTTCTTTTAAGCGGTTGCCAGCCCAGTTCCAATCTTCGGGATGTGGAAAAGGACAACTCCCGTTGTCCACAAGAGTTCACACACAGTTCGCGAGGGACAACCGTAAAGGTCAACACGGAAGGTAAGAAATGTTGTAAATTAGCAGTAGATGCCGTATGTGAATTAACGTGGACACTTCCTCATTTAGAGATTATTGAAGAAAATGTGCAAGGAGTGGAGAACTAAAATAAACAATCTTTCCTGCTAGAAAACTACTATTGCAAACTTACGCGGAAATCCTCGACAAACTGTCGCAATTTTCATAGAAATCCATAGCAACCACCACAGCTTTCTACGGATTTCAATGAAAATTCTGGAGTGATTTTCTAAGAGGGCGATTTCAGACTCCTATTTTTTGAAAAAATATGTATTTCCTAAGACTCGATCCGGTAATAGCCTACGATCGCGGGCAATCTTCCTGAAAATCGAAGCGCTTTCTGTTTACAGCTTCCACGCACCCAAATATGTAGGCGAGTCATTCGTTCATATTAATAACACAGGCCAACAGTGGTTTTGGTGCCGGAGCTTTTAATGCTGATTTAAAGAACAATTGGGGTGCTGAATCCAATTATGACACTAGTTTTTTCCTATCAGCTATAGTTTTCAAGATATAGATATGTTGTTACTTACGTAAAAAAATCTTATACATGATGACATGGGAATATTATATTAATAATTATCTCATTGGCCTACAATATAGAAATATACATAACACTTATTGACAGTTTATTGAAAATAAAAGGAACACCGCAGAGTGGTTATAAATTAGTATACTTATAGCTTTATTTAACTTTGAAAATTATTTTCCGGAATATATCAAATATTAAAACAACTAATCGTAAGATGTGCCATATCTAAAAAAGTAGAGCTGTTAAATAAAAACGGATTTCATATTTGGATTCAGCTCTACAAATATAGTTAAAATCATCACAAAGATTCCCGGCACCAAAAAAAAATTTTTTTGTAGGCCTGTGTAATCAGAGAGGGTACACCCATGACAAGGACAATATGTATGCAAATAAAATATTCAAAATAATTTCGGTCACCCGGTGACCGTTTTCACAAGGTAAACGTGCGCAACAATATTGTGCTAAAAATGTCCCTCACC